>OY759154.1:1641612-2145670 GCA_963662125.1 Diplazon laetatorius | reverse complement strand
CCGCATGTGTGATCTAACGGTTGATTCACATACAGATACCCTCGTATATGTCTCTGGTAACCGAGTTTTCGTTTGTAGTAGAAGGAAAAATGATTTTTCCATGAAAAAAAAATTTATTTTGACGAAAAAAAAATTTTTTTTCGGAAAAAATGATGGGTCGGGAAAATCGGTTCTTATGCGTTTATCTTATAGAGTTGGGTGTGAAAAGGTTTGTAGTGAACGTCGTTTCGGTCGTATCCAAGCCGAAAGATATTTTTTCGGACTTTTAAAGGTTTTTAGACCCCCAAAATTCACGAAAATCGATCCATACGGTTCATTCACATGGATATGGCTCCGCATGTGTGATCTAACGGTTGATTCACATACAGATACCCTCGTATATGTCTCTGGTAACCGAGTTTTCTTTTGTAGTAGAAGGAAAAATGATTTTTCCATGAAAAAAAAATTTATTTTGACGAAAAAAAAAAATTTTTTCGGAAAAAATGATGGGTCGGGAAAATCGGTTCTTATGCGTTTATCTTATAGAGTTGGGTGTGAAAAGGTTTGTAGTGAACGTCGTTTCGGTCGTATCCAAGCCGAAAGATATTTTTTCGGACTTTTAAAGGTTTTTAGACCCCCAAAATTCACGAAAATCGATCCATACGGTTCATTCACATGGATATGGCTCCGCATGTGTGATCTAACGGTTGATTCACATACAGATACCCTCGTATATGTCTCTGGTAACCGAGTTTTCTTTTGTAGTAGAAGGAAAAATGATTTTTCCATGAAAAAAAAATTTATTTTGACGAAAAAAAATTTTTTTTTCGGAAAAAATGATGGGTCGGGAAAATCGATTCTTATGCGTTTATCTTATAGAGTTGGGTGTGAAAAGGTTTGTAGTGAACGTCGTTTCGGTCGTATCCAAGCCGAAAGATATTTTTTCGGACTTTTAAAGGTTTTTAGACCCCCAAAATTCACGAAAATCGAATTTATGGGTTCATTCACATGGATATGGCTCCGCATGTGTGATCTAACGGTTGATTCACATACAGATACCCTCGTATATGTCTCTGGTAACCGAGTTTTCTTTTGTAGTAGAAGGAAAAATGAATTTTCCATGAAAAAAAAATTTATTTTGACGAAAAAAAAATTTTTTTTCGGAAAAAATGATGGGTCGGGAAAATCGGTTCTTATGCGTTTATTTTATAGAGTTGGGTGTGAAAAGGTTTGTAGTGAACGTCGTTTCGGTCGTATCCAAGCCGAAAGATATTTTTTCGGACTTTTAAAGGTTTTTAGACCCCCAAAATTCACGAAAATCGAATTTATGGGTTCATTCACATGGATATGGCTTCGCATGTGTGATCTAACGGTTGATTCACATACAGATACCCTCGTATATGTCTCTGGTAACCGAGTTTTCTTTTGTAGTAGAAGGAAAAATGATTTTTCCATGAAAAAAAAATTTATTTTGACGAAAAAAAATTTTTTTTTCGGAAAAAATGATGGGTCGGGAAAATCGATTCTTATGCGTTTATCTTATAGAGTTGGGTGTGAAAAGGTTTGTAGTGAACGTCGTTTCGGTCGTATCCAAGCCGAAAGATATTTTTTCGGACTTTCAAAGGTTTTTAGACCCCCAAAATTCACGAAAATCGATCCATACGGTTCATTCACATGGATATGGCTCCGCATATGTGATCTAACGGTTGATTCACATACAGATACCCTCGTATATGTCTCTGGTAACCGAGTTTTCTTTTGTAGTAGAAAAAAAAATAATTTTTCCATGAAAAAAAATTTATTTTGACGAAAAAAATTTTTTTTTTCGGAAAAAATGATGGGTCGGGAAAATCGGTTCTTATGCGTTTATCTTATAGAGTTGGGTGTGAAAAGGTTTGTAGTGAACGTCGTTTCGGTCGTATCCAAGCCGAAAGATATTTTTTCGGACTTTTAAAGGTTTTTAGACCCCCAAAATTCACGAAAATCGAATTTATGGGTTCATTCACATGGATATGGCTCCGCATGTGTAATCTAACGGTTGATTCACATACAGATACCCTCGTATATGTGTCTGGTAACCGAGTTTTCTTTTGTAGTAGAAAAAAAAATAATTTTTCCATGAAAAAAAAATTTATTTTGACGAAAAAAAAAATTTTTTTCGGAAAAAATGATGGGTCGGGAAAATCGATTCTTATGCGTTTATCTTATAGAGTTGGGTGTGAGAAGGTTTGTAGTGAACGTCGTTTCGGTCGTATCCAAGCCGAAAGATATTTTTTCGGACTTTTAAAGGTTTTTAGACCCCCAAAATTCACGAAAATCGATCCATACGGTTCATTCACATGGATATGGCTCCGCATGTGTGATCTAACGGTTGATTCACATACAGATACCCTCGTATATGTGTCTGGTAACCGAGTTTTCCTTTGTAGTAGAAGAAAAAATGATTTTTTTATGAAAAAAAAAATTATTTTGACGAAAAAAAAAATTTTTTTAGGGAAAAATGATGGGTCGGGAAAATCGATTCTTATGCGTCAATCTTCTAGAGTTGGGTGTGAAAAGGTTTGTAGTGAACGTCGTTTCGTTCGTAGCCAAGCCGAAAGAAAGTTTTTCGGACTTTTAAGGGTTTTTAGACCCCCAATTTTGACGAAAATCGAATCTATGGGTTCATTCACATGGATATGGCTCCGCATGTGTAATCTAGCGGTTGATTGACATACAGATACCCTGATTGTATGTCCTTACAAGATACCCTTGTATGTGTCTCTAGTAACCGAATTTTCGTTTGTAGTAGAAAAAATTGGTTTTTTGATGAAAAAAAAAATTTAGGAGCGCGATCGCCGATCCTGGTCGGCTGTCTCTCTCGCACTCTCCGTGACATACATTACGAAACGCTTGAATATCGCTGTAGGAGAACGAAGAGCCATCGTAACGCGGCAACAGATCGAGGGTCGTCGAGAGTCGCGCGTCCCACCCGTTACAAGCCGCGGTGACGTCATAGCGCGACGAATTCGTCGCATTTGCCAATCATTCCCGCTAGTCGGCGCACGCCGACGGTGATCACGACGCTCGCCGAAGGTGAGCCACGGCGACAGACCTCACTGGAGATCTCTCTACTTATCTCTGGTTCGGAACTTCGGTCGCTACGATTTTAGCGCCAAACGGGTGTCTCTCTGAATCGAACTTTCCATGTCCGATTTCCAGTGTGGCTGTTTAGGGAATGGCAAGAGTACGATAACTGTGGCGCCGTGATTTGATGCACTATTTTTATAGAAGACCCCGAAATATGACGAAAATGAAGAATAACATTTTTTGATATCTCGCTTAGATTTTGAGTTATTGAATTTTTTGTTTTATTTTGACGATTGGACAAATACGCGATCCGCCATGCTACCGGATACAAATTCATTAGTATCCGGTACAAGGAGCCCCCCCCCCAAAAAAAAGAACATGGAGACAAAAGAGCCTTACCCCGCGACGGACCCAAAGAACCAAAAGAACCGAAAGAACCTAACCCCGAAGAACCCACCCCCCCAAACCCAAAAAAAAAAAAAGGAACGTGGAGACAAAAGAGCCTAACCCCGCGACGGACCCAAAGAACCAAAAGAACCGAAAGAACCTAACCCCGAAGAACCCACCCCCCCAAACCAAAAAAAAAAAAGGAACGTGGAGACAAAAGAGCCTAACCCCGCGACGGACCCAAAGAACCAAAAGAACCGAAAGAATATAACCACGAAGAGCCCACCCCCCCGCCAACCCAAAAAAAAAAAGAACATGGAGACAAAAAAGCCTAACCCCGCGACGGACCCAAAGAACCAAAAGAACCGAAAGAACCTAACCCCGAAGAACCCACCCCCCCAACCCAACAAAAAAAAGGAACGTGGAGACAAAAGAGCCTAACCCCGCGACGGACCCAAAGAACCAAAAGAACCGAAAGAACCTAACCCCGAAGAACCCACCCCCCCAAACCCAAAAAAAAAGGAACGTGGAGACAAAAGAGCCTAACCCCGCGACGGACCCAAAGAACCAAAAGAACCGAAAGAATATAACCACGAAGAGCCCACCCCCCCGCCAACCCAAAAAAAAAAAGAACATGGAGACAAAAAAGCCTAACCCCGCGACGGACCCAAAGAACCAAAAGAACCGAAAGAACCTAACCCCGAAGAACCCACCCCCCCAACCCAACAAAAAAACGGAACGTGGAGACAAAAGAGCCTAACCCCGCGACGGACCCAAAGAACCAAAAGAACCGAAAGAACCTAACCCCGAAGAACCCACCCCCCCAAACCCAAAAAAAAAAGGAACATGGAGACAAAAGAGCCTAACCCCGCGACGGACCCAAAGAACCAAAAGAACCGAAAGAATATAACCACGAAGAGCCCACCCCCCCGCCAACCCAAAAAAAAAAGAACATGGGGACAAAAAAGCCTAACCCCGCGACGGACCCAAAGAACCAAAAGAACCGAAAGAACCTAACCCCGAAGAACCCACCCCCCCAACCCAACAAAAAAAAGGAACGTGGAGACAAAAGAGCCTAACCCCGCGACGGACCCAAAGAACCAAAAGAACCGAAAGAACCTAACCCCGAAGAACCCACCCCCCCAAACCCAAAAAAAAAAGGAACGTGGAGACAAAAGAGCCTAACCCCGCGACGGACCCAAAGAACCAAAAGAACCGAAAGAACCTAACCCCGAAGAACCCACCCCCCCGCCAACCCAAAAAAAAAGAACATGGAGACAAAAAAGCCTAACCCCGCGACGGACCCAAAGAACCAAAAGAACCAAAAGAACCTAACCCCGAAAAGCCCCCCCCCCAACCCAAAAAAAAAAGAACATGGAGACAAAAGTGCCTAACCCCGCGACGAACCCACGGTTTTCGAAGCCTCCCCGTTCACATGGTCGCCGCGCTCAGTAGTCGCGCCGCCCAACGATCGCGGAATTGAGAAAAATAATAAAAAATTAAAAAATCGATATCTTGAAAACTAAGCGTGATATCGAAAAATTTTATTCTTGTTTTTCTTTTTTTTTTGGGGTGGAGAACAAGAAAAGACCATCAAATCGCGGCGCCACAGTTATCGTACTCTCCCCCATTTCCCTGCATTCTTATCTTTCCCTTCTAGCCTCAAAACTGCTGATCGATGGTCAACAATGGCCAACATTTTGCTCATTGATGTTTCTTCTTATTATCATCAATGTATAACCTATAACTCCATTGGAATCCACGTCATTCTTGACCCAGCCGATTATACGAAAAATCAAACACAATAATAACATTTAAAAAATGATCCATTGACGTTTTATTCAATGCCCGATAGTACACTGCCCGACAATTGAAGGTTATGTTCGTTCCTGCGAATCGCCGAACGATTGTGAAGTCCATGGAGACGCTAGATACAAACGATCGAAGTTTGTTGTTTTCAATAATTGCTGTTGCGGTAAATTTTGAATTTTGCGCGGCGTTCGTCGTATTGTCGTCGATGTTTTGACGTCTATCACCATCTGGACATGTAAATTGATTCCAAGGTGCGAGTCATTTTGAGAAGGTCGATGAGATTTTCATTTCTCATAAAAATTTCGGGATCAAAGATCGAATCGTCATATGTATTTGACAACAGTCAGTGGAGATGTTATGGTCGGTAAAGAGGTTAGGATATTGTTTCCAACATTTTTCGACAACGCATTTTGGCCGCGGAATGAATATATTTTTTTAAACAAGTCCACGCGAAATTGCCATGAAGTCCCTTTTGGTATTCGTACCTAGCGAATTCCGCAACCAAAGTCCCGGATACATGTTCGGCAAAGCCACGTACGATCCTGCAAACGAAGTGAAAAAATTTTACATAGTCGGAGTACGCGCTGCGAACCGTGGGACCATCTCTAAATCCCATCGAGATGTCATCGGTTATTACGGCGTGGCATCGGACGCCGCGGGAACAGCGACCAAGGACAATATACATACGGACTGGATCGACACCCATTTGGTCCGATCGGAGAATCGTCGAAACACGATCGACGATTATCGCCTGACAAACGTCATCGTCGATCGTAAAAGAGTATCGACGTCCGATCTACACACGGTGATAATAGTTTACGATCGATTGTCGCTGTTGGAGGCAGAATTGTTTGGGAACCAAGCGGCGTCCGACTGCGGGGGCAATCATTTTCAGGAATTAAAACAAATTTTGGAGAAAAAACTGGTGGAGTCACGCACCGACGACGCTTCCAAATTCACCAGATTCAAAGAATTGCTTCTGACGTCCAACATGCTTGTGTATTTGTATCCCGTACTGTTTCTGAGTAAAATAACGAACAAACTGCTGCCTGTTCTCAAATACTCCACGTTGGGTCTGCATCTTCACGGCTGGCTGGAGAACACCAAGTGGATGTTGCTCACCGTTATTCGGGATAAGAAATTCAGTCTCAAGACTGGAAATCACGTCGTAGCCACTGTTTTCGATGTTATTCTGGGGGTTCTTCTTCTGAGGCTACTTTTGCACGTCATCGGAGATACGCCGCCTTCGCAAATTTTATTGGACAACGCGGAGGTACACCTTCGACCGTACAAGCATTTCAGTGACTTATCGAATGTATCGAGAGCCCAAAAAACACAATCGGGATAACGAAAAAAAAATATTTTCCACATTGCAGAAAGTTGTGGATTTTCTGAAGAGCCTGGTCGATTGGCTAATGGGAGCTCCCGCCGGTCTCAAACTCAATCGTTCGTTCAACAAAATGCTCGGAAAATTCTTTCTCTATCACATACATCTGTGGTGGACTTTTTTGGTCTTCATTCAACCTGTTATGGACTTTGCGTTTCAAGTTCTCATGCTCTTTGGAAGACTCGGCGTCACATTTCAAATATCCATCGCCGCTGATATTCTTGCTCTAGTCAGCTTTCACACTTACTGCATTTACGTATACGCAGCCAGGTGAATGAGACGAAGAATAACTTTTATTAATTAACATTTTCGTTTATCCATCAATAAAGTCGATATATAAATTAGTTCATGAATGAAGATACAAAAGTTTATTTCAGGCTCTTTAACATTCAATTGAGAGGACTCACAGCCTTGTTTCGTCTATTTTTGGGAAAGAAAAAAAATCCTCTAAGAGAACGAGTGGATTCTTGTCAATATCAGCCGGATCAATTGTTCGTCGGAACTCTTTTGTTCACCATTCTGCTGTTTCTCATGCCGACAACCTGGGTCTATTACACAGTCTTCACAACAGTACGTTATTCCATCGCCCCTCGAAATAATTTAGACTGACAAACCACGCACTTTCGATTTAACACTTTATTTCGATATTACAGCTCAGAGTAATGTTGATCGGCTTTGGCGGTCTCTTAACCAGACTCGGATTCTACATACAAGTCATACCTATTTACACGTTCTTCAACTGGTTATTCCGGTCTCGCAATACCAGCAGTAAGTTTTTTTTTTTTCTCTTTCAAATTGTATTCAAATAAAATTGTGATATCCGTGATTCGACGAATGATCAACAGGCGCCGTTAAATTGTTGCTCATGAGCTATCCATCGCAAGCCGATTTACCAGTTTCGCTGATAATGACGACAGTGGCGGCGCCGTGGTCCGACACATGGACACGTTGCATACCCGACACGATAACTCATCGTCCATCGATCGAATGGACTACGATAGTGAAAAATATCTTGTGGGGCCAATTACTCTATCCGCTTTGATCCAAATTGGTTATCGATCGGATAAAAAATAAAAAATAAAAACGCTTGAAAAATAAATACTTTTCCTACACATTTCATTGGATAATATCTACAAACACGGTTTGTCGCATGACTTTTTTTTTTTTTTTTTTTTCACATTAGTTTTCGCTCTTTCAAAATTTTTTGAGGCAAAGTTTGGGATTCGGCCAAAGCAGCTCGTTGCTGTTCCTGAAAGTGATCGTACAGATCCACGGTTAATAATTCGTCTATGTCGTTCTCTTCTCTCAATACACAGAAATAGATGAGAAAGGTGGAGAGGCTCGCGATTATGACATATGTTTGGTACCACGGCCAGTCGTGTTCGGAAACTCCGGTACGACTTTCCACCGGATTCCACTTGGCCGCGTCTGAATTCAAAAACTTTATCGGTTGATTTTTGTCCACGTCGTCGTCGTACTCGTTTCTCCAGGCAGATTTTTCACTCTTGTGCCTGAGAAGCGCAGGCGCTGTCCTACACGCTGTCAATCTTTGTCGTTCGATTAGAAAAAAATAAAAATCAATCGAAATTATGTCTCTGAGAATAATTGAGTACAATTTTATATTTTCATCATACCTTGGAGTGAGAACGTGCTTGTTTGAGACACGAAGAGCAGTGGCGAGATGACCTAGCTTCGTTAGGCTCATATTTGAAGCTTTCGATACCCTTTTTAGGTTTATTTTCAACCTGTCAATGAGCAAATTATACGATAATTGCGTTTTGATTTTTGTAAGCACAGACGAAATGATGAAATTGTATGCAACCGGTGATTATTATTATTATTCTAGACGAGAGACATAATGTGGGGTTATGTTCGACCAGTGTGAAGTTGTCTCGTGGTAGGCGAGCCAAAATCCCTATGACAAAATCATTGTCATCAACGCGGTCGGTAATACAGATTTGATGTCCCTATCTCAATTCTTAACCCTTCCGCAAGCCCCCCAAAGTTTGCCATTTAATCGGCAGTTAAGGTGATCGACATCTTCGAGTGCGAGAGAGACGGATAGAGTTTATGTCGTCCATTTATGGATCAAGATAGAAACTTCAAATTTCAAGGATATTTAAAAAAAATTATTTTCGAACCATATCATCCTCTCAAAGTGTTCAAAGTGTCAAAATAATGTTGAAAAAAGTTGAAACAAGGACTCCGGGAGCGCCGAAATAAGAAAAAACCCAAAATATGGGCCACCCTAATGTACACCCTGTATAATTTGAACGAATGTTTAATTCGAAGTCTCTGCGCGTGCGCTCGAGTGGCGCCTAATCCTAATCCAATCACTCGCTTACACAGTTGTTACATTAAGTACGTGACGTCCGTGATAACCGAAGCCCCTCGCGCGGGAGGTGGGCCCCTCCCCTGACGTGCCAAAAAGTAATCAAAAAATAATAAAACCGGGGGAAATGTAACACACACACACATGCACACGTGTGTGTGAACGAATAAGCTAAAAAAAAAATCTGTACAACCGTGGGGTTTCTCGGGATTTCTCGGTGACGGATAATGTTGAGCGAGGAGGGCGACGACTCGTGCCAGCCGAGAAATGTTGATAATAGTGTTGCTGCTCCTCCACGACCGGCCACGGATTTCGAAACGAACGACGTGGCCAGATCCCGACGAACATCCGTAGAGGAACGATTCGCAAGCAAAATGTTTCTCTCTTATTCGCGTGTAACGATACACGTATTCGTCGCTATTGTCGTCGGTCTGGGACTCGGAGCCCTTCACAATGTGTGAGTTTCAAGGTTATGTCGACTACCTCGTCATTTTTTTTCAAGGCCATTGAACTTGAGTGACTATGTGGTCGTATCGCAAACTATAAGTTTTAACATTTTTTCATCGGTTAACGTTGTTACTAATGTGGACTTTTTGGGTTATGTTTGTTTATTAAATTCCTCTGTTCTTTTTTTATTCCTGCGGTACTACGGCGTATCGGAGTATTTGTTTTAAATGGAGTTTACGCTTGTGTCGCAGGCCTCCGAGGGTATCCAGGCCGCCGGTGGCTCGTCCTTTCTTCAATCAGAGTTCGGTGATATTGGATTTCTACAAAGGTCATTTGAACGCCATGGTCGAGAGAGTTACGGACAGCGATTTGAGTTTCGTCATGTATTACGCTCCGTGGGACGCCGAGAGCCAAGCTGCCAGACACGAGTTTGAAAACGTCGCTCGATATTATTATTCTAGGGTAAAATTATTCATGAACGACTGTTCGTCATTGGAATACGACAAATTTGAATGTTTAACCGATTGTGGGGAATTTCTTGTGTGGTCAGATATTTTTCGCGGCCATAAATTGCTGGCATCCGGGTTCCGAGTGCAGAAAGCAGTACAGCAAGATTCAGAGTTATCCCGTATTGATATTGTACTCGTCCAGGGAAAACGGTATTCAATACAGGGGCATTATCAGCGCTCCTTACATCGTCAGGTTTTTGGACTCTTACATGAAACCCATTGAGAGAATAACGAACAGGCAGCAACTGGCTCGACTCGTCGTGGAAAACGATGTGAGTTTTTTTTAACAAGCTCACAAAATTTGTCGTCATTTGCTCATTCTTTCTTCTCTTTCTATGTCGTAAAATTACATTCCAATGGTGTCTTGAAGTCCTTTGCTTGTCCTTGAAAAGGTCCTCGAATTTCCTCCAATTTCACTCGACGTACTCGAATTTTTTATTTCGTCTCAATTCAAGAGTTCGTTCGAAGATGCATATTATTACAAACAATTCTACAAAAATGTGCATCTCAGCTTGGCTGAGAATTACATTTATAAACATTCGTGCATACCGAGTTGGTTTTTTTTTTTTCTTTTTTCAAACTGATTGCAACATAAGCAAAAACGATTATCGAAACAATGAGTCTTTTTCGTTGCTTTTGTTCTAACAAGAAAATACATAATATTCATTAACAGTTTCGTCTGCTTTAACTTTCGATCAATTCCCCTAACATAATATGCAAGTGTTATGGAAATATCCCGAAAATTGTCCTCGAACGTTTTACTGGACACCGTGATATCCCTCTTACTTCTCATTGTCAAAAAAAACCTCGAACGATTAATTAAAATAGGACAATTTTTTTGTATCGCAGGCAGTGGTAGTCGGATTCATTGATTTCAAAGGGCTGGCCGTGAGTCCGGGTTACAAAGAATTTTACAGAACCGCCACACGTTTGTTGGAAGAAGATCCGAACAGAGATGTTGTATTTGCCGTGGTAACAGATGCGAAAACCGCTGGCAATGAATTTGGAATAAATAATTTTCCATCCGCAAGTCTCTTCCTGTGGAACGAGACTCGGGTGAGTGATAAACTCATCATCGCGATTAATTATCCTCGATGGTGTGGAACAGTTCCCAAATGTCTTATTTTTATTTTTTATTCACGCAGATTTATCCGACGTCGAAATTGTTCACGTCGAAAAATTTGCTCAAATGGATCGGACAAGAAGTGCATCAGGTTGCGCTGTGGTTGCAGCCACCGGGGGTCAAGTCGCTGACCCTGGCGCCTTATTTGCGCGACGGTCCGGTTCTCTTTCTATTCACGCCCAGAAATCCGCTTCATCGATCCAATTATAATTTTAACTTGGTGAGAAAGTATATTCATTTTTTTTTTTTTTCAAATTTTTAATTTAGGGAATAAATTTGACTGAGTTATGAGAAAAAAAAAATTCTTTTCGTTTAATCAAATCGAGTTTTATTTGCACGACATTTGAAAAATTTCATACAACATTAAAATTTGATAGATTTTTTTTTTGTACATTCTTACGAAAGAAAAAATTAATTGGCACTAAAAATTAGTTCGTGATGCTTAAAAATGTCGAATTTTTCAAAAATTCAGTTACACAGAATATTTCTCAATTTAACGTTAAATCGATTTGATCGTTGAAATTGCAGTTGAAGCAAGTTGCACTGGAATATTACAGCTGTGACAAAACTTTGCCAACGTTGAATTTGGCGAATCGTCTGAAGGAAATCATTCGCAACGCTCCGGGCGTTCATCAAGAGCGCACGAAGCAGTGTTCGTTGCTTCTGAACGAGAGTAAAATTCCGATTATCGTGCCGAGGGTCAGTCTGTCCGTTCAACAGTGGATAAACGACAGTTGTTGTGCCAAAATCGACATGAACAAATGTTCGTTGTGCAAAAAAACCACGAGTTTCTCACGAACGACGGTCGAACCGGATGTTTGCAACTTGTCCGACAATGATTCGCAACAAATTTGTCAAGGTTCGGATGTGTTCAAGCCGATGAGAAGCAACGATGACGATTGTTGCAACGATAATCGACAATGGAACAGCCAAACGACTTTCGATCGAGAATTTCATTCTGCGAAGTACGAAAAGAATGTTATTTCTCAAATTTTCATCAAATTTTTATTGATTTATTGATTTATTGATTTATTGATTTATTGATTTATTGATTTATTGATTTATTGATTTATTCATTTATTTATTTATTCATTGATTTTTTTTAATGTTAAAAAAATGTTTTGCATCGTTCAGTATGAAAATGGAAAAGGACGAATTTTCGAATGTGAGAAGCGACGATGACAAACGTTCGACCGAAGCCGTGCGAAAAATATATCGTCAGCACGTTTGCACGAAATTATTGGCCGGAAACAAATATCATCGTCCTGTTTTTCCAAACGTTTCGAGTACGAACGACGATGAGAAAATAAACACAGTGTCGGCTTGCAAAGTCAACAAAACTTTGGCGTTCATCGCGATAGATAGTTTCCAATATTTTCACTTTGCCGAGGGTCTTGGCATCGATCTTCTCAAAGCCAAAGACAAAACTGCGGTTATCATCTTGGATTCATACGTAAGTCATCTCCATTCGATCGAGAGCATCCTTTTCCTATTTTTTTCAACAAAAAAAATAGTCCAATTGTGCAATTTTGTAAATGGAAAAAATAATTATTGTCACGACTTGCTTTGGTCGGATTTATTTTTAAATTGTTTTCAAAACTTTGGCTATTACGACAGAATTTTTATAGCTAAATTAATGAGACTTTTAATCATTAAAAACGAGAATAATAACGATAATGATAATTATTGTTGCAGCAAGAGAGTCAGTACTTGATGAAAGAAATTTTGAGCGAAGATTCGTTGGTTAAATTTGTGAATTCATACACAAACGGATTGTTGGAACGAACATTGCGTTCGGACAGTTCGAGAAGATTCGCACGTAACTTCAAAATATCGGAAGGCTGCGAGGGTCTGAAGGACACGGAGATATGCGTGCCCGAACTCACCACGGAAACGTTTTTGAACGTCGTTATGGAACCCACAATGGTAGATCGAAAAAACCCGTATGTCGAGTTTTCGATTGATTCGTTCGTTTGTTATTGTTTTAATTTAAACGAAACTTTTTTTTCTTTCTTGGTTCACAGGACGTGGTAGTGATGTATCACACGCCTTATTGCGCATTCTGCAGCGCGGTGGCTTACGTGTACTTGACCGTCGCCAGATATCTCGATAAAATGGAAAATCTCGCTTTCGTGAGGATCGATGGTGAAAATAACGATTTGCCGTGGGAATACAGCATGAATCGTTATCCCTCGATTTTATTTTTCCCGGCCAAAAGGTATGAAACAGTCAACGTTTAAAAAAAATTTATTATTATTGCGAATATTAATGAATAACATTTTTTTTTCTGTAGAATAATTATTATTTTATTTTAAAAAAAATATTATTCGTTGATATTGCTGATGATTGATAAATTGAAAGAGTAGATTTTGCCTGCGGCTTCGAGATTTGGTTCAATTTTTGTTTCTTCTTCTCTTGCAATAACATAAATTCATCATCAAAAGTCTACTAAATATATTGTAAATTCTGATGTGAATGAACGTCATTTTTTCCACCGTTTCTCAAGTCGATTTCCGGAAAATGATGAGACACGCGTTTCATCGTTTTTGAAGAAGAATCCAAGTACAAAGTTTCACGTCTGTATCGTGTCTGATTTTTGAGATATCGGTATCGTCATGAAAAAATTCATACGTCCTTTTTTTTACACATTTAGGGTTGAAATTTACAAGAATAATACCTCAATAAATGTCTATATCATAACGGTTTGAGCCGTGCGTTGACGAGTTATTCGTTCAGTTAATCAGGACACTTTAACTGATTTTTTAATATTTTTTATATATTTTTTTTAATTTTTAACAATTTTTTTTATTCAATAATTAATATATCACCACGATCAATAATAATTATAAAAATGTTGACTTCGTTGAAATTACAGAAAAGAGGACAGCACGGTTTATCCATTTTCGTTGCCGGTAACGATTCGCAATCTCTTGAGTTTCGTTCTGGCAAATTTGGAAGGCGATTCCCACGTCGAAGCCCTGGTGAACATATGTCGTTTGGGTTCCGGCGAATCGCCCAAACACTGCGTCTCCCGTACCCGACGTTTCTGTCTCGACGTTATCGAAAATCTTCTTCGTCAATATCGAAAATTACGTCGAAATCGTGCGGCTTATCGTCGCGAAACAGCGACCGACAAACGTCGTGAAATTTTGACGAAACTAAACCACATTCGTGACATTCATCTTTTACTGAGTACCGTGGAAAATCTTCAAACCAACGATGAAAAATTTCGCACGATCGAACGTAGATTCAAAATTTATCGTCGAAACATTCGAACCTTCGATAATCGTAATTCAACGATGAAAATTAACGAGCGAAGAAAAATAAGCAAATCGATGGAATTCGAACGTTTGAAAGTCGATAATTTTACCAGAGACGAATTGTGATGCTTTCCAATTAGGAAGATTTTTTTTCTTTTTTTTTTGCATTATTTTTTTTTTCGTTCTTTTTTGTTTAATCGATGTTTCGTTTGATCGGCAACGTTCAAACGGACCGGAAGCAACGACATTCCGAGAATGACCGGGCCACGGTCCATTCATTGTGATAAAAAAAAAATAATTGCGTGTTCAATCGAAATGTTTTATTGAAAGATTGGATCTTCGTGTCTGCGAGGCATCGAGATTTCGAGGGATTCTTCGTTATCACTGTCACGTGATTTTTTTTCGCAAGTAGATACAAGTGATTTTGGTCCTGAAAGTCCTGCCTCGCTCGATTCTTCGTTCAGACGGAGGGATGCATTTTTTTTTAACCCTAGATTGAATCACCATATGCGACCTAACGACTTTTTTTTTTTTGCTCGTCAAAAAACATTCTTCGAAAAATTTCCACAGGGTCGAAAACGACGGTGTACAAACTGTACAGTAAATGATAATTTCCAACCATCTCCACGAGAATTGGAAGTGCCAAATTCGAATGACAAAATGAGCGGTAGTTGATACTTAAATTCGTTTTGTAAATTGAATAAGAGAAAAAAAAAACGAAATTAACGTACTTGTGGAGAAGGTACTTATGCGTTAACACAGATATATCATTGAACGTACAATTGTCGTGTGCAATTATTGAAAAAAAAATTGGATAGTCTACGAAAAAACGTTGCAACAAAAAAAAAATTGTGCTTGATAATTTTGAAAAAAGCGAAATATTTATTTTTTTTGTCGCATCATAGATGAAAAGAAAAAAAGATATGCATATGTATATCAGTCGAGCCCAAGTACTTTCGATACACGTATATTAATTAAAAGGAAAGAAAAATTAGCGGTGGATCTAAAGTTGAGGTGATATGCTACGTATGTCGCTCGTTCTCTCTCTCTCTCTCTCTCTCACACACACACGGCAGCGACCGCCAATAGCGCCGTCTCACTTGCCCTCGAAACATGTACGCCTACGTAGCACATCACCTTAATTTTCGTACTGCAATTAATTAGAAAAAAATAAACACTTGCAACATAATAAGGGGTTGGGGCTATGCCGTTACGCGAATATGTCGCGAACGACACCTCGACGTGTGTAAATTCATGTAAATAGCATTGTTATTGTAAAACAATATAACTGAGGCTATGCGTTATTTAAAAAAAAAAAAAAAAAAAAAAAAAAACCAAAAATTGATAGAATATTTTACCGACTCATGATCTTTTATCGTTTCGCGCCACTCTGTCGTCACGAATCACTTCTTTTCAGTGTTCACGAATTAGTTGTTTTTTTTTTTCGTGTTCCGTACCTCGAAAGAAAAACAACGGAACCCTTACAAGATCACCGTTCTTCTCTCAGAAACCATGCAACGTAGAAACTTGAAATTTCGCATTGTAATACATCTCATTGACGCGAATATTTCGCAGTAGTTGACACTTGAAAATATTCCTACAGGTCTTGAGGTACTCCAAAAAAAAATATTAAATTTTATGTGTCATGTGGGGTATCATTCAAAAGGGCTTGTTATGTGAAACATAAAAAAATATATATTTTTTTCATAATTTTAAACAGCGAATTTAGGAAGATACTCCGAAAATGAGCAAAAAAAGAGCATCCCCCCACCCCTCCTATTTCCGAAACCGGTGGTCCGAAAATTTGTAAAAAATCAGGGAACATGACGCCTCACTCGAAGCTCACCGAAGAACCGCAACGAAGGTCCTAAGTCTCCTGAATTTCTAGAAATTAATTTTACAAACTTATTTTTCGTTTTTTTTTCTTTCAATATTGCGGGTCGACTGAAAAAAGCAGAATCAAGCCGAAAAGAGTGAGTTAGCAGATAGCCTCCGATCACAAGAAGCACTCGTCTATCTTTTGTTAATTTTTCTTTTTGTAATTTTTTCGAATTTTTCGAATTCTTATTTGACCAGCTTTTTTTTGTCTTCGTCTATCGTCGATTAATTTATTTTTTATTTTTAATTCTTTCGATTATTACCGATTGAATTCGAAAGGTTGGTATATATTAATTCTGTGATACAACAGGACTGACAATGAGAATGAAAAATTGTGAAGATATATGTGGGACGTACGCGTACATGTAAACGTTACAAACGTTTGTGTGACTTTTTGTGCGCGAAACGAATCTAGGAATACGCGAGACGTTTTACGAAGAGGCGGGGCTTGTGAACGATGCGATGTGCGGATGATAAAATAGCGTAGGTCGAAAGTGTTCATCGGGTATAGCGTAATCGTTTGCGTTAGTCATTCTATCTCTCTCTCTCTTTCTCTCCCCTCTCCTCTCCGTACGACCGATTTATTTATGGGTTGGGCTACTTATTCGAAGCAATTGACTTCCAAGAAAAATGACGTGTGATAAGAAAGCGGTTGTTCGGTAAGCCGGACGGTAGCTACGTCAGTTCGGAGCTTCCGAATGAGATGCTGCGCGCGCTGTTACAAATTATCGTGGATAATTTTTTATTCCTTTTTTTTTTTTTTAAATTTTTTTTTATATCGTTTCACGAAATTCGATGAGTCACTGAGGATCGTTCGAGACTCGCGACTGACATGGAATACATTCCTAACTGTCGGACTATGATTTGCTTTCACAATCGTTCATAGATCATAGCGCTTAAATAATCTCGGAGACGTATTATTATTATTTTTTGTTTTTTATTTTTTTTGCCATCGGATTTGAGCGAAAATAAGGGGATGAAACAGCCCCCAACAGATACAGCTGTGTACAAAAGTATAATTCTTAACTCGATTTTTCTTTTTTTTTTTTTGGACTAATCGGTTAAAGACTTGTCAGATCAAAATATAAATTTCGAAATGATGATTCTGAAAAATTCTTTTTTCTGTTTTGTTTCATTTTATTAAAAACTTTGCATAATGAAGTAAAACGGGATTTACGAAAAATTTATATTCGAAAGATAAGATGATGAAATTGAAATATACATTCAATTGATTCAATACAAAAAATTACAGTCAAAGAATTTAATGAAAAATCAATTAAGTTCGTCCTTCGCCAAAGCTCATAATCACCAAAATGATTCAACGGCCAAATTATCTCTAACTGAAATAAATCAATTAAATCATATTGAAAACATAAAAATTATTATGTATGATTCATATTATCAAGTAATAATAAAACTTCTGGTATTGAAGCACCCACAAAAAATATCACGACTTTCTTATCTGTGCGAAAATATTTTCGTGTATGTCAGAATAAAGTTAGATGGTTAGAGAGTTCATTCGGCAATTCCGCATTCAGCAATATTCCATGGCCCACGTACGAGAATAGCACGTGAGATAACGGTGTCGTCGTTATAAATACAGACGAATAACCGACGATAGCGACGTGAGTTCTCCGTTTCTTATAAATTACGTCTCGAACATCTGAATATTCGCGATCGGAAGGTCTTTGCATTTAAACTATTTCGTCGGCGAAATGATTTTATAAATATATACAAATACAGCTGTGGAATTTTTGAGTTTACTCGTATATAGTTCACGAAGGGCATGTGGGGACCATATGGACCTGTGAAAGCATGCACCTGCGAAAGAAGTACATTCCTGAAAGAAGAGACAGCGTAACTCAATCTCATCGTCGAGGCGTGGATTTTTTTATATACAGCATTCTCTCATTTATTAAATAACAAATTATTATTGAACAAATTCGAAGCATTTTTCACAAAAAAAGCGACGCGTGGCTGCCCTGATCATGAACGCATAAGTTCATAATTTTCTTTTATCAACAAATGTGCGAAAGAACATTGCACTTCGTAAAAAAAAAATGAATCGCAGTTGTAACTCAATATTCACGAATGAACTGTGACAATTTCGTAATTCCCGCCGTTTGCGATTTTTTTTTCAAACTCGTCGACAACGTCCCACGCCGGCCACCCCGATCGTCACGCCACCGCCATTTGCGGACAAACTTTCGACTCATCGGCCTCGCTCGCGTCACGCCAAACACACGTTCATGGCTCAAAGGGCTCAAAGTCCCTAAAATGTCACGTTGGCTGCAGTGATCGACAAATCGCAGCGTTGCCAATTTTTCACGACTGTTCGATTTGAAAGTTTCGCCCGTCCATTCACGTTCTTGTCCAATTGGCACGCATTTACTAACCCCGCGAAATTTGAAACAGGACGCCACGTTCCTCATTACTTCTGCATCCATCGTGTGAGCTTTCTGCCATAAACCTCATCATCATCAAGTTTTTTACATTTCGCTACACAATAAAAGCCATCAACATGAAAAGCAAACAATTCGTAAAAAAACAAACAAGATCATCAAAAAAAACAATCCCGAAAAATAAATCTGAACTAGCAGCACGAAGCCTCGCGAAGACCAGCGACCTCCAGCGGCAGAAAACAGAACCTCGGGCCTCACTGGCGTCACGGTTCTCACGACCGGAGTGTCCCCAGACTCCGTCAGAACCAAAACCGTCATTCGTCCCAAAACAACCGGACCGCAATGATCCATCGCCCAATCACGGCGCCTCCACAATTCCCCGAAGTCCGACGATGCCCCGCGCCGCCTGGCGGCCCAACCTCGAAGCTTCCGACAAGCTGGCAACCCTGGTTCGAAGAGGCCGGAACCAGCCGGAACGCCGCATGCTACTCCACTAACACACACACACACACACACACACTTACTTACGATCCACCACACACGAATCCAGCACGAAGGACTCGAATTCTCGAATAAAGACAATCGCAAAAGTCGCGCCACACGAGCGTCGCTCGGTCGCCGTCAATGTGTGTCCCGAATAAGGCGACTAACATTAAGGAAAAAAGAAAATATTAGCAAACGGCAATAGAGCGAACCAGCCGAAGAGACTGAGAGAAAGAAAGCGAGAGAAAGACCGAAAGCTATCGAGAGACAGACAGAGACGGAGATATAGAGAGTAGCGTGTGTGTGTGTGTGTGCGTGTGTAGCGAGAGAGTTCGGATGGTGGTGGTGGTGGCAGCAGTGGAAGTGCGTCGGTCGAGGGGAGGGGATCAGCACCAGCAGCAGCGGGTCGCCGGGCGGCGGGGCGGGGGGCGAGGAGAGGGGGAAACTGCGGCGGCTACGAGGCGGCGTTGCAGAAGGTAGCCGTAGACCAGAAAGAGACGTTTGTGATAGTGTGTGCGCGCGCGCGCACCTTACTACAGTGCCTCACTGACAATGAGCGAGCCGCCACGGTGACTGTGATAAGTGAGAGACAGCGCGAGAGCGAGGCACGGTCCGCTAACACCGCAAACCTTCGCCATCACCGACAAGCCTCTTTTTGTTTTTTTTTCTTCGTCCGTTTTTTTTTTTTTTTAAATTACTTTTTATATTTATTTGTTGTTTTTATTATTTTTTTTCAAATATAATTCAACAAAAGCGCGCAGTGTGTGCATGTGTGTGTATCTCTGTGTGCGTGTGTGTGTGTGTGTTTCGTGTTGTGCGTGGCAGTGGAGAAAGATAACAGATCAGTGATTACGCACGGGGTACATGAAAATATAATACATCGATAAACAAGTACACACACACGACTCATACATACGTATATATATGTATATTTATATGTATGTATGAAAGAGAGAGAGAGAGAGAGAGAGATAAAAAGAAAGTGTATTATCGACAGGAAACAGAAAGAAAGAAGAAAAAAAATGAGTATCTGCGAGAGAACGTGAATATGGGATAAAAGAGAGGGGAATATAAAAGTAAAAATTATATCGAAAGAAATATAAACAAACGAATAAATTTGTATCGTTTGCAAAAAATAATCGAGATAAAGAAAGGATTAATAAAAAAAAAAAAAAAAAAAAAAAAAAAAAAAAAAACGTGGTGTGTGTTCGTGATTGGTGGTGGGTTTGACGTTAAACAGAAGGACGAAATTTTTGGATGACTCGTTTCGTCGTGCGGGGCATCCGGCACGCCGTACACAACCAAACGTAATTATGTTCAATGTACCGCCCAAGTTCTACGAGCTGTGTCGTCTTTGTTTATCGTCGGACGGTTCGAAATTACCTATATTCGAGGAACAAGGAGCCCAACGTAATTTTCCGGACAAGATACTCACGTGCTTGTCGATAGCGGTAAGTTCATTCATTCAACCATTCATCTATTTGCAAATAACAAAAAAAAAAAAACAATCCAGATGATAAAACATGGAAATGAAAATTTCGCGTCGCGATATTTCCGAAATGTTTGTCCATTCGATTGATACACACACACACAGACACAAACAGGCGCGCGAGGGCGCCCGCGTTCGTGATACATACGCGCATGCGTGTGTGTATGTGCGTGCTCGGGCGCGTGGGTTTTTTTTTGTTCCTCGCGTTTCCCTTCTTTTTCATGTTGTGTTTTTTTTTCTTACTTACTTTTTTGTATTTTTTTTTTCGTTGGGTTCTTTATCTCGATGGGTAGGAGTCTCATCGAAAATAGACGCAACATCTGGGGGCCCCGCGGGTCGGGACCTCGCGGCGCTCGCGTGTGCGCGCGCGCGCGCACGTTTCAACGTTCGCTCGCTTCCTCGCGTTACACTCGAACAATCTCTTTCTCACTCTCTCTCTCTCTCGCGCGCGCCCGATCTCCACGTCCTGCTCTCTCTCTCTCTCTTGTTCCTTACATCTTGCTCTCTTTCTCTCTCTCTCTCGCTCTCATGCTCACTACGTCTTACTCCACATCTCTTTCTCTCTCCCTGGCGTCTCTACTCCACATCTCACCGTCTCACTCTTTCTCATTCGCGTTTGTCGAAGCGTTTGCTTACCTCGTTTATTATACACCTTTATAACGGCCGTCTGCTCTACTATCTACCGTGGGACTCTATTTCATCCGTACCTCGGGCTATCTCGAGCCACAGGGACTCACTCACACTCACACACACACACACAAACACAGTCACACACAGAGAGAGAGAGAAAGAGAGAGAGACACACACATACATGCCTTGTTTTAACTTTGGTCACCGTTGGCCACCGATTTCGTTTCGTCTCTCTCGCTCTTTCTCTCTCTCTCTCTCTCTCTCTCTCTCTCTCTCTCTCTCTTTTTTCTTTTCGACGTTATTCCCTTTACCTGCTGCTGCTAAGGTGTATATATACCTGTATATATACCTGTAAGAGCATTGTATATGTATATATGTATATATGTGTGTGTGTGTGTGTGTCTCTGTGTGTATGTAATCTAAAGCTCTTGAGCGTGTTGCGCGTGTGTAGGTGCGCGTGGCACAGGGAGAAAGTTTTGGCAAGAGATGTTGTCCGGGAGATAAGACCAGCGGCTCTCGCGACTCTCTGGCTTGTAGAAAACCTTGTGTTGTTTTTTTTTTTTTGTTCTTTCTTCTTTTCGTACGATATAAAATGGCAATGATAAGCTGCTGCGACGACGCGTGGTTTGGGTTTGTCGGTTGTACACGATGCACGTGAAATGCGACTGGGTGACGTTTTGTCGTAGCGACATGTCGATGATGACGATGATGACGATGATGATGACGACGACGACGTTGTCGTTTATCGTCGGGCTTTCGGGTTTTCGTCTCTCTCTCTCTCTCGCTCTCTTTCTCTCTCTTTCTCTCTCTCTCTCTCTCTCTCTCTCTCTCTCTCTCTCTCTCTCTCTCTCTCTCTCTCTCTCTCTCTCTCCCTCTCTCGGTCGTCTCTTCTTTCCGGCCCCCGCATCACGACGTCGGGGGCAATACCGAGGGAGCCTCCTTATTTGGACCGAGCTCTTATCAGGTTTCACACACGGTGATACTCCAATGCGTATCTTTCTATCTTGTCACACGGCGTCGGTCTCGTGCTTTATTGTCCCACGAATTTCTTTCTTTTTTTTGTATTTTCTTTCAATTTGAAATGTTTCATCATTCTTTTTTTTTGTTTATTTTTTAATTTGGCAAACAAAACTTTTGCACGTGGAAGAATTTGGGATTTTGAAAATTCGTCGTCGGTTTTGTCAATGGAATAAATGAGGGATGGGGGAGGGGGGGGGGTGATAAGTGATGATTTCGAACCTTTTGGATGATGTCGAAACGCTTGGCGATTGAGATACATATATACATATATATTTTTTGTTGTTGTTTTTTTTTTAAATCTTTCTTTGGTTTTTGAGGAATGTTGACAACGATAAGTGATGCGATGAATTTTATGGGGTTGTTGGATCATCAGGGGATTTTTTATTATCAGTATTATTTTCTTTTTTTTTATCATGCATTCGTTTTTTCTTTCTCGTCAGGTAATCATTGTTATCGCAGTACGATAAGACTGCAGATCTTTTTATCATCGTTTCGTCGACAGAAAAAAAAAACAGAATTTTGTTTCGAATTTTATTTTTCGTATTGAGTCTCATTATTTGTTTGTTTCTTTCGAAAAAATGTATTATATTTTATTTTATTTATTTCGCAAGGCTTTGAGATGAGAATTTTCTTTGTACACTGATAATTTACGTTTTTTTTCAATTATATTTTTTTGGAGGGGTTGTGTTTTTTTGTTGCGAAATTTCGGAGCGATAAGAATTTTTGCAAATTTGCAAATTTTTTTTTTCCGGGATAGATCGACCAGATGACAAAATACAATCGAGGGACAAGAGGGGGGGGGGAAGAGGGGTATCTGTGGTTATTAATAGATAAGCCACCCCGACGACGACTGTGTTGCAAAGTTGCAGAGATAATTCTGATATAGCTCCACGTTGAATCGTCGTCGTGATTGGTCGTACGTACACGTACGTTCGACGTACGTTCAACGTGTTGCATTATTCGTTCGAGGCACGAAAACGCTGACCGACTCGCGTTATCGGTGCAATTTTTTTTTTCAACATATCCACATATCTTTTGAAACATGTCGATAAACTTTTTTTCTTTTTCATCTTTATTATTATCACTTTTTTTTTTCGTTGTTGCTCCAAAACGTATTATCACTATTTTTGGTTTCTCTGAAAGGTGTTATTCCCATTCTTTGATCGCTCCAAAAAATATTATTACTTTTCTTTCTTTTTCAGTTACTACAAAAAGTATTATTACTATTTTTATTTGGTTGCTTCAATGGATATTGTCACTATTAATTTTTTTTTTTGCTTGCTTATCATTTTTTTTACGTTTATTTTTTATTCGTTGCCTCAAATGATTTTCCAACAACACGGTTTTTGATTCTTTTATTTATGAATTTTGAAAAAATTCCAATAATAATAATAATAATAATAATAATAATAAAATGAATTTTTTACAGGTGAAAGATGACGATTGTTTACCGCCGATAATATGCCACAGGTGTGTCTACAAATTGGACGTACTTCACAATTTTCGTGAGGTATCGAGAAAATCCGACGTCATACTGAAACAGTACTTGGATTGCGCGAAGCAATTGTCGTCGCCGGACAGCCAGGTAAATACCACGACGAAACAGTAAAAATTATATATCACCAAAAAAAGAAAAAAAAAAACGAATTTTTTCATAATAATTTCATTGCCGACGATTATTTTTATTTCGAGCAAGTTGAATATTACGAAAAAAACCCTCGACGAATTGGCATTTGCTCGATTAAAATTAATTCCTCAAACCGCTGACGTTAGCGAATCCCGTCATGCACTTCCGAGTAACGATCAAACGAGGAATGTGCAACACGTGCAATCTCGATCGTAGATAATAAAAAAATAAAAAATAAAAAATAAAAAAAAGACAGAAAGAAAAAAAAAGAAGATAAAAATAATAACGATTCTCGTACAAGCTCGAGCTTCTCGAGCAAAATGACTTAAGAATTAAAAAAAAAAATAGAACTAAGAAAAAAAGAAAAAATAAAAAAAATTAACATTGAAAAAAAATGTGTTTTTTTTTTTCACAGGAAAAATCTTTCTCCACTGCCAAATTAACGGATTTAAATCCGTTACAATCGTTCATACAATTGAACAAAAGTTTATTCAACGATGACACAAACACCCCCGTAAGCATAAATCAAAACTCAATACCTCAAACGGAGACCCATCATTTGGAAATGCGGGAAAACGAATTTCCGGAACCGGGTTGCAACGTAAAGTGCGAACCGGACGACGAAACGTGTTCGAACAGTTCGGATCCGGACAGATTGGAGATCGAGGATCGGGAGGCCGATCAGGACACCGACGGCGAGGAAAATGGTTACGACATGACAGTCAATAAACGCATAAAACTCGACAACAGTTACGAAAGTTCGAAAAGAAGTTCGCCGAACAACGTGGCGGTCAGTCCGGTCAATCGAATGGACACCCCCGAGAGCAACTGTTCCGACACCCACATAGATCAAGAAACCACGAAATTGTGGCAAGCACTGGCAAAGTATGATTACAATTAAAAACAAAACCAAAAAACCAAAAAAAAAACAAAACAAAAATAATTATTTTTAAAAAGCAATTTTAACGTAGTTTGGGGATTTGAAAAAAAAAAAAAATAAATAATTGTGAGCCTGTGTGGTGATAAGACACGACTGTTGGTCGTTTGAATTTAATTTCCATGGTTTGATACGCGAGCCCATTTCACGTTCTATTGATAGAAATGATCGTAAATCAAGATTGAATAATAATGAGTCGCGCACAGTGATATCACTGCGTTTCATTGCCAAGTTCTTCACAACTCGTGTGTTCAATCCCGCGTCCGCGACTTCCTAATCCAACCGTAGTCGCGCATTATTTCGAATCGGTTGAGGTGAGAATTTTTCATTTGCCCGTCGTTCGGTCATTTTTTTCGGTGAATTTTTTTCGGGGATTTTTTTTTTATGCGCAAAATTTTTGATTTTACGCAATGGAAATTGCGGGAATGTGTTTGTAGATATTGTTGGATGATCGAGACTTTTTTTTTGTCGGTAGAAACAATTTTTTTTTGTCGGTGAATATTGAATCGATGAGTTTTTGCGAAATCTGGGTGAAATGGGTTTAAAGTTTTTAGCGTGCTTCTTCGATAAACTCGATAATTTCGACAATTTTGTCAATACGTTAATAAGCACACGAGATATTTATTCTCAACATTATAAACTTCACAAAAATGCAGAAATTAAAAAATCTCGAAAAAAAAAAAAAATCCGACAAAAAAACAGGAAACTCGCCTCTCGACGTATTCAAGATTAAATTTATAAAATTATATTTTCCCATGATAACAAATTTCGAAAAAAAAAAACCCTCCCTCTGATGTTTCTGTCAAATCCGTCGAATTTTCCAACTTTGTTCAACTTGTTAATTTCCTTGAATAATTTTTTTCCCACAAAATTAAATTCGAAAAACACACCCATCTCCCTCCAATAAAATTTGTCAAAATTCACAATTTTGTCACCCTCGTTGAACCTTGTGAAATTTAGTACAAATCGTTGTTAAAAGTTGTTCAACTATTTGACATTGTTTAATCCGTTAAATTTTTATTCTTCCCCGATGAAATAACTCATAAACCGAGGGCAAAGGAGGGATTAAGCGACAATCGTTTGCACATAAATGAGCCAAGCGAGGGGCTGGGCAAGGAGAAGAAGGAGAAAAGGGGGGGGGGGTACACAAAGGTTCGTTGCAACTAAAAACGACAGGTTCGAAATTTTACGAAATCAAGATTTAGTCGAACAAAGTTCTGACTAATGACAACTGGCTTCAAATGGCACGTAAATTATTGAACACAGTGTACATGACATTGAGCTCGTAAAAAAAATTGTTATCATGGCAAAGTCAAGGCTGTCGAGTTTATCTGTACCTGCTACCCGAGATTGCGGTAGCAGGTTACTTCTGTAAACACTCGTTATCTCTCGTTATCTCTTTCACACACACACACACACACACACGTGCATCCTAACACAACGTAAAGAAGCGTCACCCACCTCAACGTAAATATTTCAAACATCTTTTATTAATATATATATATTTTTTTTGTTTATCTTTAATTTTTCTCGGAAAAACAGCAATCGAAGTTTGGAAATAACACGAACCAACGGTGACAAATTGAACAACGGTTTTACCGGGGAAGCGACTAATTTGTTGCGTTCGTTGATAAACAATCGACAAATTGGCATCACAGCTGTCGACACCGGTGGATCGTCACCCCAGATACGTTTCTACAGGGACACCCAAGGCACGACTATCGAACGCACCGTACCCGACTCGTCCGTACTCGGCAATCGTACCAACATGCCCTGTCTCGAGAGCAAGGTAAACAATACATCCCACCCAATGAATTCGAATTGCTGTACAAAGAACGAAACTTGGTCCCATGAAAGCTGAAGATCTTTTTTTTCTCGTTTTTTTTCTTTCATAAAGTCGAATTTATTGATTTTTGTTGGCTCTTAATATTTGGAAAAATGAATCTTTGGTATTTGACATATGTTGAAAAAATAATGTAAGGTGAGAAAAATGTTTGATGATTGTACAGCGTGGACACTGAAACTCCGAAGGGTTTGAAAAAAATCATAACTCGTTGATTTTCAATGTTTGAGATTATATTTTTTATTAATTCGAAGGCCGAAGAGCACGTTTTTGAGATTGCAATAGTTGTTTGCGAAAATGTCCGAGAACGAGTGAAATCCATCGAGTTTATTTAATCTCGTTGAAGAACAATTTTGTTTTATCGAAAATTTAAAAAAAAATCTATCGACAACATTGAAATGTCATGAAATAAAAATTGTATTTGAAATAATTTCTTCCAAACAACTAACTCCCATCGATTATCACGTGAAAATTAATATTGTCAAGTTTTTGCGATAATTATGAATAATTCATTTTCGTTTTGGATCAAGATTTAAAATACGAATTTTCATTTCATCACTGATCGTCAGAATACAGCTCAAGGAGTTTCACCCGTTGCTGGACATTCACACGTACCCATTTCAATCCCCAAAACATGTTTTTCCAATCTCCAAATAAAAAAGACAGAAAAAAAAAAACAAAATAATTTTCAAAAACACTGAAAAAAAAATAAAAATAAAAACCTATGACTTTTCCACCCCCTTCGGCAATACAGTGTCCACCCTGTAAAAAGTATCCACCAATTCGAATGCAAAAAAAAAAAACAAGACGAAGAAGAAGAAAAAGAAGAAGAGTCTTCGAACAAACAAGCTGCTGGTTAACGACGCAAAGAAAGAAAATCAAACTCGAAAACTAACAGCAAAAAAAAAAAAAGAAAGAGAGAAAAAAAAAAGAAGCCACAGTCCTTTCGAGAACCATCTGACCGCAAAGCCGTGCAAATATTTCCCCGTGAAAAGGCACAAAGACCGGAAAGCCTCGGAAAGAAAGGAAAATACATATACTTGCAAATAGTTTGTCGAAGATTGTGCACAAGTCCAAGTAAAAAAAAAAAAAGAGGAGTAAGAAGCGTGAGCAGGTATAGAACGTGGTATTAGAATCTAGAAATGGTTAAGGTCAGGTGATGGTTCCGGACGAGGCTTTGGGTGTCAAAGGACGAGGAATCCCCCCTTCGGGGTGCTATTTGGGTCCCACCTGCGCACCTCAGGTACGCCTCGGAAGACGCGTCCTGTTCGGGCCCCATCGTCAGATAATAGATAACCCGAGGTAGAAAATGTTCTTTGTGATAGTCTATCCATCTATCTATCTCTCTCTCACTCTCTTCTTACCCGCAGGACACGCCGTGTCAACCGACTGTTAACAGATGTTCAGATAAGCCATTTGGCCACTACCAAAAACCCAACCAGGATTTTACGAAGCTCCACCAACGAACAAACCCCCGTAAAGCTTTTTTTTTTTCTTCCCCATTGTTCGACGATGGTGGAAAAATTTTTCCTCGGATTTTTCTTTGGGACTCGGGGGCGCACATCATTCCGGGTAATAAGAGAAAAAGGTATTGGGGGCCCGTCCCCTCGACGACCGTTTTGCCCGTGCCACCGTAAATGCAGTTTCGAAAAATAGTCCATTGTTGAAAAGAAAAAGAGAGAGAGAGAGAGAGGATACAATTTTTTTTTTTTTATTCCATTACAGTGGATCTTTGAACGATAACAGGTAGTCCTAAGCCGATGGGACACCGGGGGCAGTAAAATATCGTTGTTCGGGCTTTAGGGGGTGGTACCTGCCCCCGGGGGTCGGTCTCCGTGCCATCTCTCTTTCTCACTCTCGGTACCCGTCGAATATCTCGCCTCGCTGCGAAACATTTTTTTCGTTTACATTGGTTTACTGCTTATATACGAACCGAGATATATATATGTATATATATATGTATATTCATCTTTCGGACATGCACTTTTATATCCGTCACGAATTATCGTCGACAGCCGTTCATCGCTAATAACCGAGACGGGTTTTCTTCATTTTTCTTTTTATTTCTTTCTTTTTTCCTTCCGAGACTCGTTGTCGTCTTTACTCGGTTGGTTTTTCAAAGACCTCGGGTGAAATCCGAAATCCTACGGTTGGTTGTGCGACACAATGGCTCGGCTTGTACGTGGCTCGTCGCTAATGAGATTCTCGACGGATAAATCGTGATGAAGCAAATATGGCTTTTCGACGATTCGATAAGAATTTTTCGCGGGTCGTGTGTGTATTGTCGATTTTCGAATTTATCGCGAGAGTTTCGCGTCGTGGAGAGAAATTATTTTGAGGGGATTGACGATTTGATTGACACACTTGAAGAAAAAGAACATTTTTTAGATTGTTTCATTCGGTTTTAGAAATTTTTGGGGAAGCTTGTTTCTGGTGATTTTATTTATTGGTAACTGAATGAACCGATGAATTGAACTAATCGTAACCCTTTGGGGGGAGAATTGCCTGTTATTTGGGAATTGTCAGGTGGTTTTCCCGAATGCTTAGAAATAAACTGCGCGAATATTAAAAAAATCGAGAAAAGAGGAATTAAAAATAAAAAATAAAAAATAAAAAACAGGGGAATCGTTCGGTTTTACGTTAGATTCGTTAGGGCTTACTTAAGATTAGTTAGGTCAGTTAGTTCAGTTCATTTCTACCCACGTTCTGTATACTTATCACATTTATTTAATTAATTCAAATTATTCAATTTTTTTTTCTTCGATTTTTCAAGTTGATTTAATTTATTAATTTCATTGATTTCATTCAATCAATCGATCGAACCGAGTTTAATTTCCCCAACTTTTTAAAAGTTTTTTTATTTACAAAACAAGACGAACAAAAAACAGTGTAACGAATTTTCTAAATCGTGATTATTTTCTATATTCAATATTTTCGAATTGTTGGTAATGTAGAATCCTTTGCTGAGGACACAACAGGATAAATAAAGCTCTATAAGGCTATAAAGTTTGGAATAATTTTTATTGTACTTTTCAGAACACAATTATTACATTTTTGTTAATCCTCTTTGCCAATTCGGACACTTTTTGCAACGACAAAAATGTTTCATTCACAACAAACCGTTAAAATGTTTCATTCACAACGAACAGTAACAATTTCCATCTCTCTAATAATAAAAGTTTTCCGCTTGGATGTGTTAATTCAATTTATTCGATTGTATTGTTCGTTTCAGAGTGCCTCGATGGACAGTAATCCATCGAGTCCGGCTAGTATAGGTCGCAAGGAAACAAAAGGACGCAGAAAACAGAGTTATCCGAGCAAAGCACCCACGAGTCCGGACACGATGAATTATCATCACGACACGAGTGAGGAACAGGCGCAAGATTTTACATCGTGGTCGAACCGAATGAAGAGCAAGGTCGAGACTGATCACAAACAGACTTACGAAAATCAGAGTACGAATCAGACGAAGAAGGTCGACATGTCGTGTACGAATTGTGGAACGATGACTACGACGATTTGGCGACGAAATATGAAGGGCGAAATGGTTTGTAACGCTTGTGGACTTTATTACAAACTTCACGGAGTTAACAGACCGTCGACGATGAGAAGGGACACGATACACACGCGCAGACGTCGTCCGAAAGGTGAAAAACCCACCCGGCACCGAAGTAAGTCCATGGCATGTCGAATTCTACGAAATTTTCATTCACCCGACTACCTTCGTCCCGGTTTTCCACCCTCCCCCGTCGTCGTCTGGCCACCCCCGACTGCGGAAAAAGGTGCTTTCATTATTCTCGTGAACGGTGATCTACTCTGGATCAGAAATAGTTTTTTTTTTTTTTTTTTTTTTTTTTTTTTTTTTTTTTTTTTCGAACTTTCGGAACCGATGAATGGAAAATTTTCAGAGTAAAATCTCAAATCGTGCTGTGAGTTTGCAAAATCTTTCTTTTTTTCCCCTTCTTTTGACGATTCGAGAAAAAGTTTTGGCCTTCAGATGTGTTTTGTTATGCGAAGATTGGAGTTTTCGAGAGATTGAAGAAGATGTCGATGAAGGTTTGTCGCGTTAGATCGTTCCGAATGTAGAAGCATAGAAAATAGAAAAGAAAAATTGCGAAATTTCGAAATTTAATTAAATTTCAAATCGTTGTGTCGATGGTCATTGAATGGTTTTATAAAATTTATACTACTCTGATGTAGAAGCAAAAACTCGCTTTCTTCATGAGTTTTTGACAAATTGAATGTTCCATGAAATTAAACGACTTGTTAACATCGTTGTAAAAGTTGCAATGATTTATTAAACAAGCTTCGTGCACAACCATCTGCTGTCTCAAGCATTTTCACAAAGACGACCGGGGGATAATCATTTATAAAATAAACATCCCATTTGAAATACTTTTATGAAAAAATAAATTGTGGATTTGTGTAGCTTTTGTTGAAAATTATTATGCACCTATGAAATAATCATACCTGTGAATTATTCATGATTATGACAGAAACGTGACAATGTTAATTGCAAACATAACCATTGATCTGACTTATACTTGTCAAAAAAAAAAAAAAAAAAAAAGAAAACAATCCAATACGATTTTCATGTTATTTCAAAAAATCTCAAAATACAATTTTCGTTCTCTATAATCATCAAACAAAAATGCATCAACGAAATAAATAAGAAAAATATTTCAAAAAATCTCGAGCTACAATTTTTATTTCACAAAAAATAAATAAATAAATAAATAAAAAGTCAAACAAAAAAAATCTTATCCATCGTAAAATTCACCAAAAAGCCTCAACAATTTTTCATCAATCGTCATATCAATCGTAAAAATCGTCTTTAACTCGTACAATTTTGTGAAACATTTTTATTTCGTTTTTCTTTTTCTCACAAAATTCACGAATCGTCATAATAAAATCGATCGAATTATAATTGCAGAAGAAAAAACGATACAACCATCGCAAACGGAACAGATGGACGCGGAGAGTGCGGACATGTTGGCCGCGTTGCGTCGTCAGATACAACCGCATCTGATGATGGCCGCCCTCACGCCGCCCCGCATGTTGCCCGGTCATCAACAAGCCCCGAATCCCGAACAACTCAATTATTCGCTTCCGTTGTCGAGCTACATGATGCACGTGAGTACGCCGCAGACGTATTCGATAGATCTAGTGTCACGTTTCACGCGTGACGCTAACGGTCACGGAAATTCCGTAAACTACGTCGACACAGAGTGTCAATCGATCAACTTTGCGCAGCACGCCAAGATCGAGCCGATGGATCATCACAGCCGTCGGCCGTCCGACGACGACGACGTGGACGACGGCGACGAGGAAAACATCTCCGACTTGCCGCTCAATCTCGTTGCCACCTCGCTGTCCGAGGAGGCGCATTGAAAACGCGCCGAAAAAAAAATAAAAATAAAGAAGAAGACGAAGAAGAAGCAGCGAAACAAGAAGAAGAAAGGAACGAAGAAGCAAAAAAAAAAAAAAAAGAAAAACGACACAGAAACAATTGCAAGCAAAACAAAAAACGATGAACAATTTTTGCAAGAACGTGATAAAGAAAAAAGAAATGCAAAAGAGAAACGCGAACAAAACTATAAAACGAAAGAGTCTGTCTGTCGAGGGTCGTAATAATGTCGTCCACAGTTCGACGACAATTCGACATTGGCCATGTACTCTCGACGCAACGAAGAATCTCACCGTCGTTATTAATTTTATCTTTATTCATCAATGAAAATCTCGATCGAGACAACTCCGACGAATATTTCGATTCTTCGAATTTTAATTATTATTTTTTTTTCTTTTTCTAATTTATTTTTTTTTTTCTTCCACCCGACGACAGAAAAAAATGGATATTTTTACACGATTCATCGATAATAATTGTACAATTTGATTTCGCGTTACCCACCAGGTCACGCAAACTAGGCATTTTTATCATTATTATTATTATTATTATTATTATTTTTTTTTACGAAACTAATGTACTTACGATTTAGGGAAAAAACAAACACACACACACACACAACAACCAATCGATTGGCCAGAAAAACAGTAACTTCATAATTTTTATTATCATTATTTTTCTTTATTTAAATACTTTTAAACTTACGATATAAAAAAGAAAAAACAAGAAAAAAAAACAAAAAAAAAATAATGTGAATACGGCTGTCTCTGAAATCTCAAGCTCGCTACTGCCCCGATGCCTTATTAGCTTCCTGGGAGGGATATTTACCTCCGGGGGCAGTCGAGCTGTGAGATTTTTCGCGTGATAACGATTAAAGATAGTCCCACGATCTTATACGGTTCTGTATTGTCGCCAGTATCTTTTTACGAGAGAAGGGGGGGGGAGGAGAAGAAGAGAGAAAGAGAGAAAGAGAGAGAGAGCTACCTGGCCCGTGGTGCAGAACAGTACTAACAATTGATATTATTATACGGCAGTATTAATTATTAACGCGATTATTTCAAAACGTGTATATTATAAAATATAGAACGACGAGGCGAGAGGGGGGGAGGGAGGGAAAGGGAGGGAGCGAGGGAGGAAGAGAGTCTCGAGTCAACGACGATTGCACCGAGACACGGACAATATTTTTATACGAAATTTTTCTATAATCGCAACGAACGCGACTAACGAGTTGTAAATACTGGACAAATTGTTCTTTTTCCTTATTTTTTTAAAAAAACATTTTTTTTATTTCGTTTCACTGCAATCACTCGATTTTCGAGTGTCGTGAGTTATTGGTTTTTTTATCGGGATGTCGTCACGGATTTTCTGTAATTTCGTTCGATCGGTCTCTTCTTTGAAAGAAAATATATTTTTCTATCATCATTATTTTATTTTTTAAAATTAAGCTTCGGAGCGAATTTGGCAAAGCTCGCTGAACGATAATGAGATGATAAGCGATACCGCGGAACAGTGATAGACCACCGCCGTGTCGATTGTAAATTTGTTTTTTTTTTTTTTTGGATTTGTTTTTTTTTTTTTAAACGATTCATAAAAAACGACGTAAACGAGCTCACCGTTTTGTTCCACGGGCTTTTTAGCTGGCAACGATCAACGTAAAAACAATCATAATACTCGTAAATTAATCATACGTTTTTTTTTTTTTTTTTTTTTTTTTTTTAATGTTTAAGCTTGTGCCGCCCGATTCACCCAGTTGACATTAATCTAGTGATCGAATGATGAAAAGAAAGAAAAAAGGACGGGAAAAAAGTAAGAAAGAAAGAAAGACAGAAATGATAGAACGAAATATTTTATTGGGAGCGAATTGCGTGGTGGAAATGAGAAAGTTGTTCGATACTCTCAGAGCCGATGGATTAAAAAGACGTCCAAATTTCTCCGATAAATACATATATATATATATATATATATCTATATACACAAACCACACGCCCACACAAACACACACACACATATATACGTATATTATTTTTGACCGCCAAATTGCCATCGAATGAATTTGCGAGAGAACACGAAACGGTAATATAACGTATAACGGATCTATGAATCAGTGATTCGATTGCCAGTATCCGATACGACTTAGTTTCCTTTTTTTTTCTTTATATTTTTTCATCAATTTTTTTTCTTTTTTCAAATCTATATTTTTTCATCATTTTTTTTCCTTTTTTTTTAATCTATTTCTCTCGCTTTCAATGTCACAAATTTTCCACCACGAATCTTTTGCTTCTTCTTTCTTACTGTTTTGTCTTCATTTTTTTTTTTAATTATGTATATATATTTTTTTTATCGTCGATTTACGGAGAATATACTTACAGAAAATAGGTTAGTGAATTAATATTTTTTTTTTTTTTTAGCGAATGTGAAGAGAATTTTTGTATACACCAAACTCAGCCGAGAGCCTTCGCGAATTGATTTATCGGGAGAGAGAGAGAGAGAGAGAGAGAGAAAGAGAGAAAGAAAGAGTGAGAGAGGAGAAAAAAATAAGTAAAAGAAACACGTTTCGAGCGATTTTATTTCGCCAAATTTTTTATTACCACTATTATTGTTGTTATCCGAAGATGATAATCTTTATCGATTGATTGATTGATTATTATTATTATTATTATATATTTTTTTGGAACTTGGAAGAATGAAAAAAAAAAAAACGATGAAACGAGCGATAAAACGCCGACTGTGAATGTACTTAAATGAGTTTGAGAGAGTGAAAGAAAAATGTGGAAGAGGGAGGGGAGGGGGGAATAGTAATCTCGAGAAGGCACTCGATTGGCAGGTAAATCATTCGAGAGCTGTAATCTTAATCGTCAGCGTCGAAAAATTGGTCTTTCAAATTTATCGACGAACGATGAAATCATGGAATTGTGGATTGTTGTAAATTCACAATAACCATGAACAAACGTGAATACAATATACATCACGATGCGGGGAAATTCCGACGTATAAAAAAAAAAAAACACAATTCACGTCGTAATTGGGCCCCGACTTTGACAAGCTTAGGACGCGTTGAAAGTAATAAAATATATATATATATATATATACACACACATATATATATATATATATATATATATATATATATATATATATATATTGTAACGTCAAGAGCTAAACGAGTCGCACAAATCCTTCAACCATTAAATTCCATCGAACTTTATTTTGCTTCGAACAAAAAGAAAGTAATAATAATAATAAATCATAGATTTCAAACCAATGAGAAAATTCGTCCGAAAAAAAATTATTAAGAAATCGAACAATCGAATTCACACAAACACACACACACAACTTTTTATTTTTTTCATATACATACATTTTTTTTTCAAGATTGTACAGATAACGAAATATCGATGAAGAAAAGCTAATTTAAAAAAAAAAAGACGAAGAAGACAAGAAAATGAACAACAAACAACAAAGTATTGAGCAACCTCAGATAGAGCATAATACTTATGGCCAGTGCATCTCTACTCATTTATCATTATTGTAACTAATGTCATAAACTTAAACAAACTTTGCCAAAAATAGTTTTTAGTATTTTTTAACATAGAATATAGTTAAGGGCATATAAAAAAAAAACAACAACAACACGACAAATTTTTTGCCAAACTTTTTCACTCCTCACATTATTTTCACGATCATCATTCACACGAGATTGAGTTATTATTATTTTTTTCAACATTCAGTTTTAACACAAAATGACAAACGACGAAAAATCAAAACGAAAAAAAAAATAAATAAATAAAAATAAAAATAATATAAATAAATGATAATTTGAAGGATTTGAGCGGCTCAAGTTGCCGAAGATAAAGCTTAGTATTAATCGTTATCCGAGAAGCCTTATGTATATAAGTATAAGCGTATATATATATACATATATATATACACACACATTATACACACAGACACACGAGCACACACACACACATACATATACATATGCATTATATTTCTATAATATATATGTATATAATAATGTGTATATATTATGGAAATAATAATGTTTGAGACATTGCTGTACAAAGTTACAGATGATTAAAAAAAAAAAAAAATCATTTTAAACGGTGGAGCATGAATCACCATGACAGAGATTTCGTTAGCGTATGATTGACCAGTAGCAATCATTATCGCCAGATTCTCCCATAAACGAAAAAAAAAAAAAAAAAAACAAAACGAGAACAAACAATTGCACGATACAGTTGTAACGCATGAGAATGTGATTATTTCACAGTGCGATTATTTTATCTATGACAATTGTTGAAAAAAAAAAAAAAAAAACAAACAACAAAGTAAAAAAAAAATGATAATAATAATTAAACCGATTTGCATCGTCCCGATTTAACGTGATAAGGCGAGATCCTCATTCGAGGATCCGGCCGATCGACCGGACCGTATCACTTTGGCGGCTCCCACTTACAATATATTTTTTTCCCTCACATTTATCATTTTTTTTTAATTTTCGGCCTAGTGCCGAAAAAAAAATGGCTTTACGAGCAAGACGACGCTAAGAAAATGGACAGTTTTTTCCTTAGGCATTTTTTACACATCATCGTTTATCGCGTTAAAGTTTTTGTTGACTTTTTTATCATTATTACTATTATCATTATTATTATTATTATTATTATCGTCATTTATTTAATTATTTTTTTTTCTGCTCCCTGTATTTTCGTATAATCTCGATCTGCACTCATTTTTAATTGCGATTTATCGGATGTGTGTATCCACCCCCCCCACGTTGACGAAACCCACCACCCACTGTTCCCCCCAAAGCTTTTTCGACGTGACATTGCGCGAGCTTTCGGTGCGGGAGAGGGGGAGGGGAGGGGGATGTGTTTTGAGCTCTCTACCGATGTGCTGCAAATTAGAGAATATTTTTTTATAACGACGTAATCGATGAATTTGACGCGAGTAGTGCTATTTTACGATTGATATTAATTAAAATATATATTTATATATATATATATATATATACGACGGCGACGGCGGCGACGATGATGAAAAGAAAGAAAAATGTGAAAAAAAAAACGAAAAAAATAATAATAATAATAATAAATTCGACAAAAGCGCAAGTAACAATTATTGAAACTCTAGTGTCTTATAATCGAGAAGCGGTTCAATCGGATTTTGCAGAATCACGCCATTGACGATTTGCAAAAAACAATCTTCGTTCGGACGATTTTCAAACCGCACGGCTTTTTGTAGAAATCTTCGTGATTTTATTATTATTTTTTTATTTTCCGTTTTTACATTTTTTTTCCATCTGTTCTCTCTCTCTCTCTCTCTTCATTTTTGTTTTCTTGTATATCAGTATTCCACTTTTTATTTTTTAAATATATTATTATTATTATTATTATTATTGTTTTTTTTTTTTTTAAATAGAAACATAAGTCTCCGATAGATAATACTTAAAAACGATTCGTTGCGTAATTCACTTACTTAATTATTAAATTATTTAGCTTTTTTACATATATTTTTACAACCTTTCCAATTAAACTCCCTTGCCTCCCCCTCATTCCCGTTGCGCCCCCCCCCCCCAACCCCAAACCCCTTTTATTATTTATAACGAGTAACTTATTTTGTCTTATCACCGTTCGCACCGACCATCGTTGAAGTTTTTGTTGAAAAAAAAAAAAAAAAAGAAAAAAGAAACAACGACATTGGTTACGGCAGCTGGCTCGGCTTAATTTATTTTACATTATTTTATACGGACTTCGATTATCATTATTATTATTTTATTATTATTTTTTGTTTCGTTATCGATTACAATTTTCATAATCAAACGCTGTGTGTGGAATGGTCATTGTGTATCGCTGCTCCTCCCCCATTCGACACAACCCTCACGAACCTTTTCATCAAGCCCCCCCTCAACCCTTTACCAACCTTCCCAACGTCGCGCAAACCCCGCACGTTTTATCTTCGTTAAACACACGAGACACGTCTCGATCGAATGATTCGTGTAAATTTCGATCGAAACAATTAATTATATATATATTTTTGTTTTTTCATTTTTTTTTTTTCATCTTTCTTTCTTGTACAGTCTCATTAACTGATACGACATGCGTATTATTATTATCTTTTTTTTGTTTCACAGCGAATAAAACAATAAAGAAAATTTTCATTGAAAGAAATGCGGAAGAAAATGGTTTTTTTTTTTTTTTTAATTTTTTAATTTTAATTTTGGTTTCATTATTATTATTATTATTATTATTATTATTTTGTTATTATTTTTCTTCCTTCATTTCTTTCTTTCTTACTTTTTAATATTTATTTATCGTTAATTTTTCCAATTCCCCAATTCGAGGCATTATTTCGTCCGTCTGTGCGATCGATTGACACGGAAAAAAAAAGAGATAGATGAACGAATAATAATAATAATAATAAAATAAAAAGAGAGATGAAACGTAGACAGTTGTGACGAGGAAGAAAATATTGAGTCGCGTGTGTGAACGTCCTTATGAAAAAATGTACATTGTATAAATAATCGTGAACGAGTTTCGTTTTTTTTTTTTTTTTTTCCGTCACATTTCGTTCACAGTGCGTTATCGTATGTACATGTATTATGTAAAATACACATACGTAGACACAAACGAAATGTTCACACGCTTTCGCAGCGCTGGACAAAAACAACAAAAATCAGAAACGAAAAGAATAAGAAAAAAAAAACAAAAGCTCTGTCTCCCCGTCACAAAAGTATTAATCCGAACTAATTGACTGAGTATTATTCTTGTATCGAGTCTACTTGTATGAAAAGAAGAAAAGAAGAAGACGAAAAAAAAAAAAAAAGAAAAATTGAAAAACAAAATGCAAACAGAAGAAAAAGAAACGTCAAGTATTGATAAATAAATTGTAAGAGCTTCGGACTCTGTCTCTGAGTGAGAGAGAGAGAGAGATGGAAAAATGTGGTCGAAATTTTTATTGCGACGATCGATCAACCGAATGAACAATTATTATTATTTTTAAATAAACGACTCGTTTGACAAATTTTTGCAATCGAACGTTTCGATTGGCAACCCATAAATAATTAGCGACTGTATCTTGTGATTAGAAAATGAAAATGAAAAAAATAAATAATGAAGAAAAAAAAACACAACACGTGAAAAAAAAACAATTAAAATAAAATTTCTGTCGGACAATAAGACAAAACGGTGAAATTGTCGGTTGTACGGGTTGCATCCCGGGCATTGTCTTCGACAATGATCTTGTCGGACGGAAAGCATCGATTACCGTCCGTTTGTTTCTAACTAAACAAAAAAAAAAAAAAAAAAAAAAAGAAAATATTAAAATACTGCGAGTGCCCTGAAGTATTTTGTATACAACAATGAAAAGCAAATAATAATAATAAAAATAATGATAATAATAATACACGCAAAGCCCACACACTGGCTACGATGTAATAAAATTTCTTAAGAAAAAATAAAAAGTAAGAAAGATGAAAAAAAAAAAAATTTGTTTTGAAGAGAAAAAAAAGATTGATTAAGAAAAAAAAACGCAAAAAGAGTATTCGATTGAGGCGGTGAGGTAAGACACAGACGAATAATTGGAAAAGTAGGTCTCGCGCGATGTTCCAATCGTCGACAAAACAAAAATAAAACAAAAATGTATAGCAATAGCGAAAAAAAGAAACAAAAAGCGAATGAAAAATTCGAAAAAAAAAAAAAAAATTAAAAATAAAACTATGAATAAATGAATAAACAATATAATTACTTTTGTATGCAGCAAATAGGTGAATAAGTTGATAACGGGCTAAAAGGCCGGCAGCTGTTGAGATTATTCAAGGTTGTGTGTATAGTTATTAAGTATTTTGAATTGTTGAATAGTTGATTAGTTTGAGAATAACGAGGAGTGAAAAATTAATGACCGATTGCGAATTTACTTCCATCGTTTATCTCGACCGAATGACCCGATGACAATTTCATTGATCGCGAAAATTAACCACAAACGAGATTATTCTTAAAAAAATTCCGCTCTCCTCCTCCCGCTATCTGTTTTTTTTTCTAACATCTCTTTTTCTTTGTGGTTTAGTTTTTTTTTTTTTTTTTTTTCATCCCCCAATCCGTTGCCCGTGGAATTATAATATTTATTCGCTGATATTTAAATAGCTTCCATTTCTTTTTTCTTTTTTTTTACGTATTTTTTATTTATAATATTACAATTTTTAGAACAAACGTTCCACGACGAATCTCCTGCCAAATGTACCTTAACTCGTAAGAATTTTGACAAATTCGATTCGAACGTAATAAAAAGAAGATTGAAAAAAAAAAACAAAAAAAAATAATAATAATAAGAAATAAGAAATGATTGTCGTCGTGAATCTCCGTTCAGAGCCAGTTTGATTATTACGCTTTTGTAGCAACAATTACTTGTTTTTTTTTTTATCATTATCACCGTAGACGATAATAATTTTGGACATTTTTCGGTCGAACTAATTATCATTCGGCTGCCACGTGATTTATCGACGAAACAAAATGAAAAAAAAAAAAAAATTGTAAAAAAAAATGGTAAATTATTTTCCGAGCAAACTTATTGCGAGTCGATGAGCAGGGGACTTCTCTTTCCCTTCCCTCGTCCCTTCGCTTTACCCTCTGCTAACGTTTCGACAAAAAAAAAACTCGTAAACGATGAGAAAAAAAAAAATATTTGTATTTGAACATTTTTGGAACACGCTGTATATCGATGAGTGATGATAACGATCGATCTTGATCGTTGATAAATATTTGTTCGATCGATATCGAAGGAGACAAAAGAGGAAGAAAGAAATTTAAAAAAAAAATTGCGTCCAAGCCATTTTTCATCGATGCTTTCGTTTTCGAGTAGAAAAATGCGATTGCTCAAAAAATAAATAAATAATGATAATAATAATAATAATAATAATGATTGTTGCCAATTGTATCGAAGATATTTCGGGCAACGAATGAGAATATAAATTTCACAGGAGAGCAGAGAACAAAAATTTGTCACGATTCGGCACGATGATAATTTGAATGAAAGAAGAAAGAAAAAAACGAAAGAAAAACAAAAATTAAATAATATAAATTAATGAAAAAAATACTCAGTCGTAGCATCGAAAGCTGTGTGACGAACGAAAGCCCACAGTGATTGAGTGTGAGAGAGTCTCAAACTGTACAATCGCGAATTTTGTTCGAGAAACTTGTAAAAAAAAAAAAAGAAAATAATTTTTTTTAAATAAAAAAAAAATACAGTAATAACAATAACAATAAAAATATATGAAAAATAAGAATGGAAGGAGGAGCAGCATCGTGCGTGCAGGGGCATTGTTGTGATACCACAGACGCAGCTTCATTGAATCTTGAATAATAAAAAAAATGAAAAAAAAAATATATATATATATATATAATAATTTTTAAAATATATATAAAAATAAAAAAAAAATCATTTGTCGATTATTGAACGCTTATTTGCCTCCGCAACAAATCCTCGTGATTGTGATTGTCGTTTAATTTTGAGTCGAATGTTTTTTTTTTTTTTCAGTCAATTGTTTTTTTAGTTGGCAAATCCCAATTTTCGAGTCCGGGATTTTTCGACGAGGCGAGATAAACGAGAGCACCTCGTCCTGGAATCGGTTTCACGGCCACGTACGTTCGATGATCGTTCGACCAACGTGCATGATAACGCATTTTTCTGTCTCTCGCAGGTTCCTCGGTTTGCGGGTCCTCGTCCGACGACGACGACAGACCCGAAACATCGTTCTGCGATTCAAGCGGTCAAGGGGACTGAGTCACCTAAAAAATTCGAAAATAAAATTTTTTTTTCCGTGACACGGCCGATCCAAATTGAAAATCGATTTTACCCCTACGAAGTACGTATACTTAGCTATAATTTCAAATTTTTCCATAGCCGTTATGAGTTATCTAAATGCTGCGAGATTTTTCACAAAATTTTTCACTTGTCGCAACTTTCGGACCGCACCGATGAACGGATTTTGGATTCCGACGTCTCATTTTGTTCCAAATCGCAGTCATTCTCGGATGAGTGTAGAAATTTTGGATGCGAGGTAAAACGAATTTATGGTAACCTATTATTCAACCGGTTTTTCAAAAAGTTACAAAAAAATTGTTTTTTTTTTTTTTTTTTTTTTTTCACATTATTGGTCGCCATAATTTCCAGAAAGCAGATAAAAAAAAATCCCCACACTCATTGGAGAATAAGGTCTGTTACGAAAAAAATGAGACGTCAGATTTGAAAATCCATTGAGTCGCAGGGTCCGAAAGCTGCGACAAGTGAAAAATTTTGTGAAAAATCTCACAGCATTAAGATAACTCATGCGGCTATGGAAAAATTTGAAATGATAGCTAAGTATACGTACTTCGTAATAGTAAAATCGATTTTCAATTTGGATCGGCCGTGTCACGGACAAAAAAAAATTTAATTTTCGAATTTTTTGAATTTTAAAATAGATGAATTTTGGGAATTATTATCTCGAAAACTATCGGTCCGATTGAATTCACGTTAGTTTCATTCGAAAGTATGTACATTAAGGTATGTTAATAAATTTTTGTTCGAATGTATAGTGAATTATTTGAGTGATGTTCGGATTAAATTCTGATAATTTGGGATTAATTTCCATTCAATTCCATTGCATATGTAAATTGTGTGTATGGGCATTTTTGCAATTATCATAATTATTTACCGGATGTTCGAGAAAAGCGAGACTCCTATCCGGATCACAAACCATTCCGGCACTTCCATCAGAACCGCCGCAACCGGTGAGAACTCCGTCGCCGAGTAGTTTCAACATGTACGACAAAAATGCATTACGATTTTTTTTCACTTCGAGAACCGGTGATTTGATATTGCTAGCTCGTGCCAACCACTTGTTGGCCAATTGCATGTCTGAAATTTCAACCAACGTCTTCATTCCATCATTAAAGTGCTTCGATTGCATATTTTGTTTTTTATTTTTTTTTTTCAGGTCGAAAAGAAATTGGTGAAAAAAATAAATAAATGTTTAACCCTTTTTATCGCGAAGATTCTTAACGAGAAATTTGGCAATCTTCATCTTTTGATTAAAGTCCTCGTCGTACAGAAGACAAATGTTTCTCAGGGACATTGCCATTATTGTCGCTTTGTTCGACAATTTCAAGATTTTCGTTGATTCGATAAGAACTTTGGAAAAAAATAAATAAATAAATAAATAAAAATATTCAATCGCTCATAGTTTTTGTTTGGTTATATCGGATTGTTTTATTCCATGAGTTTCCATTGTCTTTTATCGTTTCACAGCTGCTTGCTTCATAACGTTTCGTTGCGAACAACTTTTTTTTTTTTTCGAGGCCCCAAGATTTCCATTTAATATTTTTTAAAAAATAAAAAAAAAATGAAAAAATGAAAAACGATAATATCCAATTGCAACCGAATAGAAAAATGCAACAACCATCAATTAAAATTTCGAAAATTGTTTGAAACCATTTGAAACAAGCTGCAAGTTGAAACTTTGCAATTTGTTTCCAAAAATCGTGCAAAATTCATAAACATTATTTTCGAATGATTAACATCGTCATTCACTTGTGCATTTCAGCCTATAATGTAACATAAAATTGATAATTTTTTTTTTCGTTTTTTAACTTTTTTTATTTATCATTATTATTATTATGTCAATAGCCCTCAAAGAATAATTCGAATATGGAAAAAAAAAAAATTCTTACCAACTGAATAAATGCATTGGGATTATAATTCGAGTTTACAGGGTGTTTCCAACATTAACGACGAAGATATTCATGAAATCTCGATATTCATGATTGTACGTGTGTAATTTTATTTTTTATTGTTTTTTTTCTCGTTAACGATTAAAATCATTAAAATTATTTTTTTCATATATATTTGTGTTTTATTTCATAATTTGCGATTAGTCGGACCACCCTGCGTCAATTTTTTCTCGTCTTCACGATATTCCACTACGCTAAATCACGTTTATCTTTCGAGTGTGTCTCATTCCCTCGGCCCCTCTTCATTCCAATTGCTCACAACGCACCCGCATCGTTAGTCGTTTTGAAATCATTCGAACAATAAGTACATCAAACAAATTTATTCAAATTTCACTTTTGTTGGTTTTTTTTTGTTTTTTTGTTTTTTTTTTTTTCATCATTTTACTTATTTCACGTTTAATCGTAATGCTATAATAATATTTACAGTACAAATACCGCGCTCGTTGAGCTTCCCATTGAACAATCAATCGAGATATTCATCCGCACACGGTCACGATTATTACAAAGCTCATTCATTAAGAATTACGAATTTACATTCATTATCCATTTATGAAATATTACTTCGATCAACGTTTCGTGTTTGTTTGTTTTTTTTTTATTCGCATGTTCAAATCATCGTTCTTGATTATCTAATCATTAACACAGCTAAGGAAACAATGGAATGAGGTCTTCGACAATGATTAATGTAAGGTACCATCTATAAATATGAGTTGGCGTGGTTTTTGTTTTTTTTTCCCCCCAATTTTTCAAGTTTTTTCCCATTTTTTTTGTTTGGGCTTATTTATTTTATTTTTTCCCCTATTTTTTAAGTTTAATATTGTTTAAACTGTTTGTTCTTGTGTTTTTTTTGTTTGTTTGTTTGTTTCAACAATAGTCTCGCCTACAAAGTGAGTATAAAATGCGTACTTGGTAAGAATTGAAATTTCTATACAATAAACTCTTCAAGAATTCGAACCCTCCCAACGATAATTCATTTTTTTTCCTTCGTTCTCTCTCTCTCTCTCTCTCTCACACTCAATTTTGCAAAACACGCGTCAAATAGAAGCGCCCTGTTCATTTTTTTTTGTTTTTTTCAATCCGTTGAAATATTCAACAAAGTACAGGAAATAAACGAGCGGGTCTCGATAATTTTATATCAAACATTTTAAAACGCTCGTTCGTCTCGGCATTATCATTGAAGATTATGATTATTATTGTTTTTTTTTTTTTTGTATTTCCCTTTTTATACAAGCTTGCAGTGAGCTTCGAATATTTTTTTTTGTATTTTTCTTTTAATACAAGCTTGCAATTAGCTTTGGATATTATTATTATTATTATTTTTTGCATTTTTTATTTTGCTTCATTTCCAATGTGTCTCGTTTGCGATGATGATGGTTGGTTTTAAGTACAATTTGTTGTAAAAATTGCGACGCGAAATATAACGCTCGTGTTCGTCTACGATGATAAACGCGAACGACACACAATGGAATTATTGCCCAAAAATTTTTAAATTAATAACAACGGGATCTTAAAATCGTAAAAATCTAAGAACCTCCACCGAATCGTACGATTGATCGATAATTGCCGATGGAAACGTAAAATAATTAACAAATTTGATTGTTATTTTTTTTCTTTCTCAACAATTCAGGCACAATTAACGAATCACAAGCTTGAGGGGCTCAAGGTGCACAGCACTGTTTAACATTTTTCTTTTCCCGAGTGCAAGAAAAAAAAAAAGTTTTCAGTTCAGCAAAAAAATGAAGAAAAAAAATGAAAAAAAAATCATTCTTGGAAATTTCAATTAATGACACGAAAGTGCAATATGAATTGTAAAATTGAAATTACGAAATTGATGTATTAAGAATTAATTAAGAATTGATTAAGAACAACCCAAAAAGTCTGCTAAAACCATTCCATCGATTAATTATCATCAGTACCTAATGATGCACCTCGAGAAACTCAGTCTCGAAAATAAAAATTATTTTAAAAAATAATAAAAATAAAAAATAAAACAATGAAAAAATTTGATCACAAAATTTCGAACATATACTTTTACGCACGTGCAACGTGCCAATAAATCTCACACTCCGATAACCTCGAAAGAAAGCTAAAAAATAATTGCAATCTGCATCACGTTGTTCAAATTTGCGAAAATAAAAATAATTCAAATATTTACATTTTCGATTGACGAAACAGTACCAACGAAGAAAAAAAAAAAAAAAAAAAAAAAAAAAAAAAAAAAAAAAAACAACAACAAAAACAATTTTTGAAAAACTTGTAAGTTCGACGTCTCGTGGATGGTAATCTCCATCTTCGGATATTTAAATAACTCATTAGTCGAGTTTGGCAATGATATTGTCCCTGGCTTGTTTTTTTTTTTATTTGTTCTTTTCTTTTCTTTTTCTTTTTTTGTTGTTTCTTTCGCATTATTCATTATAATTATTTCTCGTGTAAAACATTTCTTATCAGTTGTTTTTTTTTTTTTTTGTTTTTTTGTTTTTTTTTCATTCATCCGTTTGTTCGTCCTCTCGGAGAAGCCACGACATTGCATTGGACATGTCATAATTCATCTTCTCATGAATATTTCTTCGTTAATTTGTTCCTTCTCTCTTATCTCCAAATACAGTCTAGCCTGTTTACCTTTTTTGTTTTATCAAACTATTTTCTACGAAACTAACACTGACATGGAAGATATTCGGTTAAATTTTTTTCTCTTGCTCTCTTTCACTCTCACTTCCTCTTTCTCTCTCTCTCTTTTGTTATTCTGTAGCGATCTTCCAAGATTCGTGCGAATATTCGAAAAAACCGAAAATGAAAACCCCAATTATCCCGATTCGGAAGAAATAACGAGAAAACAAAATCGAAACCCACAAACTCGTTCCTGGTACTATCAATTTTTTTTGTTTTGTTTTGTTTTGTTTTTGTTTTTTCGTCTTCCACCCCCATCGTCATCGCGTTAAAAACTATTTTACGTATTCTATCGATTATTAATTAATTACGCGTTACAATAATTAATTTAACTATGAATAATGTGATAAGTATATTTTTTTTTGTTTTTCCTTTTTTTTTTTTTTTTTTTTCGTTTTCATCGGACAGAGACGTACAAGTAGAAATATATTCAACGATGAAATTCGGGGCAGTATTAGCCATTCTCGCGATAGACATATTGAACCGCGGTTACTAGTTATATGAGTCAGGTACCGGGCTAGGTGTGTCCATCAGCAAGACGTACAACGATAATTTATTCTCCTCTCCTTTTCTCGCTCTCTCTCTCTCTCTTTCTCTCTGCTTTCATTATTTTTCTTCGTTCCTCTATCACACACCTCATTGTCGTTTAATTTTATCGTGAAAAAAAAAAAAAAAACGACACTCAACGAGCCACCCACAAATATTGTTGATGAGCTCGGTTTGATAATCAGGAAACGAGGGATTGATGATAGTTAAAAATGTTTACGCGATTGATTAATGGGGGATTTTTTTTTTTTTCGTGTTTGCACACGGCTAAACGCCAATTGCAACATTAATCTTTGGCACTGACAATTTTTTCCGCATCTTCTTCTTCGTTCTTTCTTTCTTTATTTCTTCAGCAACGACTGAGATATTCGTTCAGCGAGATAAAATAATGACAACGTTACGATCATGAATGGACATTGGTAAAATAAAAAACTCGTATCTTTTAAATATTTTTTTTTCCAACAAATAATCGATCGATCATTATGTGACAATTAATATTGTCACGTTTTTGCAAATAATTATGAATATATCACGCGAATGATTATTTCATCACGCATCGATTAAATATTCAATGAGTGTTACAATTCATAATCATTTTTGTGAGAAAAATGTTTGAAACGCGAGTTTTTTACTGTACGAACGTCCGATCTGTGATACCGACGGATCCGAACGAGTATTGAGTTTGTTACTCGCGAAAAAAAAAAAAACAATCTGATTGTCGAGAAACTAGTTTCTAGATCTGTTTCCCGTGGAAACGACAAGATGGACGTACGATTGATACAGCATCTCTCGCTCAACCATCTCCCTCCGTTCTAATCTCTGTTATTTTCTTTTCTTTTCTTTTTTATTTTTGCAACCCTCTTCAGTCAAACTCCAGTAAAATTACGGTTCAGTCAAACCGGATAAAATTCATCCCAGCAATATCGAATCTCATTGAAATAGAAAAAAATGAAAAATATTTGAAGGAAACATTGTCGAACATATTTCGAAACTTTTTTTTTCTACGAGTAAACATTTTGATTAAATTTTTTTTTTTACAAATAAAAAAAAAATCGTGAGAAAGTCTGTTTATCTGCAAAGGACTGGTTGTGTGATCGAGAAAAGAGTGGGGTGCATTCGGACCCCAGTCACGCGCTCGAAGATAGAAAAATGAAGTCGTGAGTTGCAGGATTGATATGCCAATAAAAAAAAAAATTCAAAAAAAATAAAATAAAAGAATCTCATGAGAATTTATAGTAAAAAGAGGTTTTATCTGCCACCAGACGGCGCCACAGGTCCTATGTCTCTCTCAGATTGCCACAAGTGCGAGGAAGACAGCTGTCTCTTCAAAACCCATTGTTCTCCGTCACGACCAATCATTCGGACAAAACACGAGAACGGTTGACTGCCGAATCCTCAGACGCTGCAAAACGTTCTCGAGTTTCATCGTAAACATCAAACGCGACCGAGAACAATGGTTTACAGTTTTTTTTTTCGTTACCGACCGAGCATAAGCACATAACCTCAATGGACATTACAGTTCGAAAAACCGACGGCGTTGAATTTCACCCGGTTTGACTGAAAAGTGTTGACAATTCGACAGTAGAAAATAAAAAAAACGTTTCGACGTACAGTTCCAGATCGTTCGTTGATGATGGACAATAGCAATAATAATTTTTCCGTTTAACACTTAGTCTCGAGATTGGAATTGCGCGCGCACGTGGAATAATCGTGATGAAATTTGAGTTCCGGGGGTGGCGGTGGTGGCATCACAATGGAAGATAACGTCGGATCGTTGAATGCGGTTTGCGGTCCGACTTCCTCGAGCGACAAAATTTCGGTTCCCGTGGGCGAGTAACTCAGCGTGGTGGCTTCGCTTGTGGGCGAAGTCACGCAACTGTCACCCACGCTTCGGCTTCTCGGTGTCGGATGTGTTTTTTGAAACTGTTGAATGTTCAACGACAGACTAGCTTGAAGAGTCGTTTTGTCGTTGTTCTTGGCGTTGTTCGGTGCGGCCATTGTCGTCGGACGATCGACGCTCTGGGTGTGATCGATGCGACGCGGACTCAACGATAATTGTGACGCACCGTGCAACGGACTGTCCGGACTCAATTGCGAACTACCGGACAATATCTTCGAACTTGCGGCCAAACGACTGGCGCACGGCGAATATTTCGACAAATTTATCGTAACCCGATCCGTGGGTTCGATGGTCAGCGACGAACGATTGTTTTTTTTCAACGGGCTGCAACCCGTAGAACCGCCTTTTTTCGCGCGAAATGTCGATTTTTCGACGCAACTGTTGCTTCGCTGTACAACGGGTTCGCGAATCGTCGGAGCTGGCAATGGTGGCGGTGGTTTTGGTTTTTCCGCCACGCTTTTGCTCTTCATCAATGTTTTTTTCTTCACGTTTTTACCGCTCCACAGATATATCTTGGTCGAATCGACGGGTACGGATTTTTTTTCGTCCGTTTTTTCGATCGACATTTTTTCGCTATTGCGATTGTTGGATTTTTTCGTGGTCTGCAACAACGTTGCTTTGTTGCAACAACGCACCTTGCTTATCTTTACGCAATGAGTGTCCGTGGCCGATTCGATGGAATTGAAATTGACTTGTACAGCCACAGTTTTGTTGTTCATTTTGCAATTTTTTTCCTTGTTCGCGGACGCGGGATCGCGACGATAAGGCGTCATCGTTTTTTCCGGACATTTCGAACAATTTTCCACCTGTATCTTGACGAGTATCGTGTGACCCGTTTGACCTTCGGATTCCTTGACATGTTTTTTATCGATGTTACGCGGTTCGTCCGTTTCTTCCAGGTTTTCTTTGTTGTAAGATATTTTTTTTATTCTCGAACGATTGGATTTGTTCGTTGTTGTTGTTGTTGTTGTTCGTTTGGGTTTTTCATCGTCGCAATCGGATTCGTCGGAATCGTTACCATCGTCCGTGCAATCGTCGCAATGATGATCGTTGGTTTGTTTCTCGCAGATGAAGAATACCTCGTCGCTGGACACGGGCGAGGGCTCGTTGTCGCATATCAATCTCGAATGGCTTATCGTTTCGAGAAAATTCCATATGGAATTTTCACGACTGTCCGCGTGACCGATCGCACCGATCGTCTGACCCCCGTGACTTTGGGAGAGGCTGGGCTTGCGTCAGTTCACCAATTCCACACTCACGAAGTGTTTCAGCCGATCCAAATACTGATTGTACAACTCCACGTCGTTGTGACCGGCACCCTGAGATTGAAATTGGGGGGTTTTTTGTTGTTGTTTGTTTCTTTGTTTGAAATTTTATCGATGGAAAATTAATTTTTGAGAATTTATTGATAAAAAATGTAATTTTTGAGAATTTATCGATGAAGAATACATTTTTGACAATTTATCGATGAAAAATAAATGTTTGACAATTTATTGATGAAAAATAAATATTAAAAAATGTATTGATAAAAAATAAATTTTTGAAAATCCATCGATAACAAATAATAAAAATTCGTTTACAGCGATGATCATTTCGTTTGATCGAAATGTATTTGAAATACTTTGACAAACAAAATGAACCATGATTAATTATGATTAAACAATTAATTTGTGTTTCTTTAATAAAATTGTAAATATTTCGGTTGGATTATTGTTTTACGATGAATGATAATATTGAATAAATATTAATAATCGCGATAATTTAGTCGTGAAAGCTTTGGCCAAGGACGAACACATTATTATTATTGATAATAATATTTGTACGTATTTAAGATTTTATCGTTGGATTCTGGGTGAGAGAATTTCACGTTATTGAGGCTATTGGATAGCACATTTTTTGTGTTTTTTTTACATTCTTGTTGATTCTGCTTGCTTCGGTTAATTCTTTGAGAATTAGTAGAGCAAGCAGAATGAAGTATATCTGATAAAGACATTGATTGTGAAAACATTTTTGATAATTCAAGATTATCTTAATCAGAACAAAAAAAGAACATTTTTAACAGGTAGCAATATTGATATTAATAATACGATCGTCCTCCGTCGAAGTTTTCAACATCACATTCGATTATTTTTTCAAAGCAATTCGACAATCAATGAACAAAACTCGTTTCAAGTTACCTCGACCCACAAAGGTTCCACGGCTTTGGGACATCTCTCGTATATCGCCTCGCCGTGACTCATATTTATTATATCGTCCTGAGTCCCGTGAATAACCAGCACCGGCGACGTCACCTTCGGAACTTTGTCTATACTGCGATCATGAAAAAAAAAAAAAACAAACAAATAAACAAACGATTATAACATCAATGATAATAAAAAATGAAAAAAAATAATACGAATAAAATCATTGGACAATGAAAAGTGTTCCATTATTTCCTCTCCAGTGTAGTCTGAAGCTTACTTGAGAAAGGCGTCGAAGAACCAGGTCCTCTTGGTCTTGGGAAAGGCCACTCTCATGCCGGACATGAGAGGCGAATGCAGCACGACCGCTCCGACTTCGTACCTAGCGGCCAGATCGACGGTGGGCACCGTACCGATGCTCTGACCGTAAAGAATAATGTTCTCCGGACTGATGCCGTATCTGGTACGCAGGGCGTGCCATGCGGCGTCGATGTCCGCGTAAAGATTCTTCTCCGAAGGTTTGCCGCCCGACAAGCCGTAACCCGAATAGTCGTAACTGAATATGTTGCAATTGATGTGCGATCCCAGACTCAGATAGAACGTGGACATCTGGCCGAGATCGACGGCGTTGCCGTGCGAATACAGAATGGTGAATCTCGCATTGGCCGAACAACGAACGAAGAAACAGGCTATGCGATTGCCTCTTGACGTACGAGCGTAAAAACCTTCGACCGATTCTTTTTCGCGTTCCGAAAAATTCCATTCGGCGCGTTTCGACAGCGATATGGTGAATTTTGAACCTTCGTCCTCGACGAAGCTGTAAGTCGGTTCGGGCGGAGCGAATGCCAATTTCGCGACTATTCTCGATGGACAAGGCGGACAACAGAATAACGAACAAAATTCGCCCAACGTGTTCATGATTCGTTTGGGGACGACTACAAAAACTGTTTACAATGCGTTCGTTATTTTTCAATTTTTTTTTTTTTTTTCAAAATTTGTTTTTTTTCTTCTTTCTTGTTGTGGCCACCCTCAACGGTCTGAGGACTTACGGTTCGCGAATTTTGGCATCTGCTCGTCGACCATCACCTCACTTGCTTGTGTTTGTCAATTACCGTTTTTTTTTTTTTTTTTTTTTCGACTCCAAATCAACCGAACACTATTATCAGGCGTCTCTTATTGTTTTTCTTCTTCGTTTTTTTTTTTCTTCTTCTTATCTCACCAAATCGAATTTGTTGTGTCGTTGAGAAAACAAAACAAAAAAAACAACAAAAAAAAAAATGTTTTCTTTCTTTCTTTCTTTCTTCTTCTTTTTTTTTCAAATCTATCAATTAATATTGGCGAGTGAGCTAATGGAAACTCGATTGTGGGCCAAAGCTTTGTTGTTTCCCCGTGAGGCACTGGGGGTACGGTTGTATCAGGATTCCGATTGACTCAGCTGTGGGCATCCTTTTGTTATCGTATCAAAGTAAAAGGCTTCCCCGAGTCTATCTTTCTCACTGGCCACTCGCAGGTACCCTCCCTCCTCCGCGGCCGACTACTCCCGCTCCCCCCTCACCGCCCGCCGCCCTCACGGCATAACCCGCTTATCCGCGTTTCTATACGCTATGGCTACTACCACTTGTGCACGGGTTTCCTCCGTCGCGGGGTGAGTCAGCCATGACGGTCCCAGTGTTTTTTTTTCTACTTGGATCGTCATTGCAAATCGAAGCAAAGCGAAATGGTCCTAGACGGTTATCGCAGCGGGGCCGGCCTGCGTTGCCGGCGCCGGAGGAGGGGAGCGAAGGTAAACGAAGTTGAGATTTCCGTTTGTGACCGAGAAATCTCTGAACGTGGTTACACATTTTAGAGCCGTTTGTCGTGATGGCGCTGCCATCGGTGAGGTTTGAAACGAGGAAAGTGGATTCGAAATCAACGATGGGCATTTGTTTTGATGGAAATGCAATTGAAAAAGTATTTCAAATACATTTTTGTTCAATAAAATTGCAACCCTGGTTCGAGCGTGGGGTCTGGATAAATAGATAAATATGTAATTCAATTAATTTGACAAATTACTATCGAATAAATGTAAATGAATAAAAATTCTGGTTTTATTATTCAATTAATCAGTAATAACATTAAATATATGACATTTCAACAATTAACTTTCCATCGCCATCTTTTAAATAACTCACAACTACGCCACTGTCTGTCCTAACCCTTTTTATCGATCGAAGATCGGTGAAGGGTGGTAACGACACTCGACTGTCACGCCATCTCCGAGCGACGGCAATCGAAGAAACTAAACCCAACCGTGAATTGGCTTCCCCAAACTTTTGACCTTCATGATTCTCATCTTCGTCGCTTACGCTTCGTGGAACAGCGCTGCCGGTATACTTTCGAATAAACTGGAATGGAATAAACATGACGGTAAACCAATGTTTATTGTCCGCGACCGCAATGACATTCCGTATATAAACTGTCGAAATAATTATAAAACAGTAAAAAATACGTAGCAACGTACGATTTAAATACGTATTAATTTTCTTTCGTTCGTAATCGGACGGTATCACGATTGTCCAACGGATTCAACGCGAAACCTAACCTCAACGCCCACCATATACATGTAGCTAATGAGTTTTGGGCGAATCTGATTCGAAAAAAAATTATCGAAAAATGTATTCGATTTGCAAGACCACGCATCCGGCAACGGGTGTGGAACACACGATAACCTGTTACTTTTTCAATCGAACGGAAAAATGTTTGGTCACGGCGGGAGCCAACATCATAAGAGTCTTTCGACTCATTCCCGATGTCGACAGTACGAGGAAAGAAAAGTTTTCGGGTATTCGAAAATACAATTCTCATTGAAAACTTTTTTCACGCTTGCTCTTGCGATCGACCGACCAAGCTATAAATCTGTGTTGTTTGTTTGTCGTTCGTCGTCGTCCGAACGTGCAGATACACGATTGCCAAAGATGAAGCTGGAATGTCTGGGTCAATATACTCTCCAAGGAAACGTCATGTCCCTGCAGGCGGTGCACCTGGCTGGATCGCCCAGAGACTCGCTGCTACTCAGCTTCAGAGACGCCAAACTGTCCGTCGTCGAATATGATCTCGAGACTCACGATCTCAGAACCGTGTCGTTGCATTACTTCGAGGAGGAAGAAATGAGGGTGCGCTTGTATTTTCACTTATCTCGCGTCTCGACATGCGTGACGAGATAAATGACTCTACGATTTTTTATGACGATTGAAAATGTTACGAGTAAATGATTAAAAGCTCGTAATTGACTCGTACACAAAGTGGAAAGATATGACAATCTAATTTCCTAAATTATTTACATTTTTTTTTTCAACCATAGACCGAATAATATTTTATTCTGTTCAGGACGGATGGACCCACCATCATCATATTCCAATCGTAAGAGTCGATCCGGAGGGAAGATGCGCGGTTATGTTGGTCTACGGTCGTAAATTGGTGGTTCTGCCTTTTCGAAAAGATCCGTCGTTGGACGACGCGGATGTGTTGGACACCGCTAAAATGACTTCTTACAACAAAGCGCCGATACTGGCGTCCTACATGATCGTTCTGAAAACTTTGGAAGAGAAGATGGACAATATCATCGATCTTCAATTTCTTTACGGATATTACGAACCGACTCTGCTCATTCTCTACGAACCAGTGCGAACCTTCGCCGGGTAATACATTTATTCGTACTTGTTTTAGCCTCGTCGAATCGCAACGATTCAATTATTTTTCTTCATGGTCAAGGCTTTCATGGAATTTATTAATTGCAACGTGCAAAATTCTACGCAATAATTTTTTTTCTCTTTCCAGTCGCATCGCAGTGCGACAAGACACCTGCGCAATGGTCGCCATATCATTGAACATTCAACAAAGAGTACATCCGATAATCTGGTCGGTTTCGAATTTGCCGTTCGATTGCGTCCAAGCGGTTCCCGTGAAAAAACCTCTCGGAGGGACTCTTATAATGGCCGTAAATTCATTGATCTACCTCAACCAAAGTATTCCACCGTACGGCGTGTCGCTCAACAATTTGTCCGATTCGAGCACAAATTTTCCCCTCAGTGAGTCAAAGATCATATTGAAAAATATTCATGGACCAAAGTAAAATTCTCTCACTCACATTCCTATGAAAAAAAATCATAATAATGCAGCAATAACAACTACACCATCGAAATTCAATAACATAATCAGAAAAAAATATATATTTCCCAATTTTTTTTTCTCAATATGCGAACGAATGAAAAACAATTGTAAACCGTACTCGCAGAGCCTCAGGAGGGAGTGAAGATGAGTCTGGAGGGTGCCCAAGTGGCTTTCATATCCGCCGATCGTTTGGTCATTTCCCTGAAGACCGGCGAGTTATACGTTTTGTCGCTTTTCGCCGATAGCATGAGATCCGTTCGTGGATTTCACTTCGACAAAGCTGCAGCCAGTGTATTGACTTCCTGTGTAAGTTTATCGCACCTTGACTCTGGGCATTGAATAAAAAATCATTTTACATACACTCTTTTCATTTTTCTTCATACAAATAATTTTTTTTTTACATTTAACTAATTTTTTTTTAGGTATGCATGTGCGAGGAAAATTATTTGTTTCTGGGTTCGCGTCTCGGTAATTCTCTGCTTCTGCGTTTCACGGAGAAGGAACCGGAAGCCGTTAACGCGATCGAGGACGACGACGACGAGGTGGAAATAACGCTGGACGACAACGACAGCGGCGAGACACCCGCGAAAAAAATAAAACAAGATTCTTTGGGCGATTGGATGGCCTCGGACGTGTTGGACATCAAAGATCCGGAGGAGCTCGAGGTCTACGGCAGCGAGACCCAGACGTCCATGCGAATCAGTTCATACATATTCGAGGTACGAAATTTTCTCGAATCTTTTCCGTCTCTCATCGTCTTTCATTTGAGGTTGTATCCCACAAACTGTGAGAGTCGAAGCAAGTCTAAAGATATACCATTTCCTGATTGAGGTACGTAGTACTTTGATGTGGCAACGTCGCGTGTTATGATGTCGATTAGTGAGAGAGAGAGAGAGAAGATGGGAAACAAACGCGCAACGTTGCCATGTCTACTGGATCACGACCAACTCCTCATATAAACTGTATTTTCCCCGATGTTTATTTGCTTATTATTATCATCACAGTCTCCGGATCTCTACTGTCAAGTGCCCAAAATGTTGTCCGAATATTCAACTTGCAGCTCAAGTGTTTTCATTAAAATCTGACGAGGACTTTTTGTATTATATCAAATTGAGCGTGATTCTCCATAAGGCTCTGTGTTAAACGTGTGAAAATAAAAGTGTTGATATATTTTTTCTCGCGCTCCGGAAAGCCATAAAAAATTTAACTGAACGTTTTTCTTATCAATACCTATAAGTATGCCAAGTTTCATGAAAATCTGACGAGGAACTCTCGTCAGATCAATGGTTATGTATATGTAAAAAAAAAACTATCACGGATATTAACAAATTGCGGAGATATCACATAATAAAGCAATGTATTGTTTTTTTTTGCGCGCGTTGATGGTGAAAGTTCTCAGCATCGACGTGGGTGTCTAAAAAAATATGAACATACTTATAATTGCATAATGAATGTATCTTCAGTGTGAACCAACAATATTACCAAAAAAAAAATTATTATAATAAAAATTCGAAACTTAACATTTTTTTACTCAAATTTCCGTCAATATTTCATTTTTTATATTTTTTTCGTGTCATTGAAATTTTTGTTTCCTCGGTTCACACGATAGGCGATGATGTCAAGAATGAGTTGTAAAAATTTCAGGGCGATGTGAACCTTCGTTAAAAATTTAGAACCTTCACAAGGTTCAAAAGAATAAATCTTAATGGAATGGAATGAAAAATAGTGTTGAAAAATTAAAAATTAAAAAAAATGTCGCGTATATAAAACCTTAAATTTATGTAAATTCTTCTTCGTCAAAAACGCGATTCATCTAAAAAAGATTAATAATAAATAAATCTCCAACAATTGAAGATTAATTTCGATTCAACTGGAAAATATTAATCTGCGTCATTCGTCGTTCAATCTGGGGTTTGGTGAACCCCCCCCCCCTGATTGAAGTAATTTTGTTTGCCCAACTTTTGATGACGCATATTTTTTTTTTCCGAAGGTTTGCGACAGTTTGTTGAACATCGGACCGTGCGGAAACATATCCATGGGCGAACCGGCGTTTCTGTCCGAAGAATTTTCCCACAACGTGGATCCGGACGTTGAATTGGTCACGACATCGGGTTACGGAAAAAACGGAGCTCTCTGCGTTCTGCAACGTTCCGTACGGCCGCAGGTCGTCACGACCTTCGAATTGCCCGGTTGCAAGGACATGTGGACGGTAATTGGACCGGCGAGTAACGAACAACCGGCCAAGAGCGACAACGAGGGTCAACACGCTTTTCTCATTCTCAGCCACGAGGATTCCACCATGGTACGTGAAGAAAAAACAACAAATAATAAAAAACAACGATGCACAATATTAACAAATGGAAGAAATAACGAATAATAATTTTTTTCGAATTAATAAATCATTTAATAATAATGATAATAATATTATTGATAATTAATCAATGATCAAATAATAGAAATCTGAGCTGATGAATGACTCTGGTCGATGGCCCTTTGACAATATGATAGACACCACGAATCGCAGTTTTGTTATTTAAAAAAAAATAAAAAAAAAAGGAAAAAATATGTAAAAAAAAAATTTTTTTACTGCTAAATCAAATGAATCAGTAAATCAATGAATACAATTTATTCGAATAGTAACAAATAAAATCAAAAATAAATAATATGAATAATAATAATAATAAATAATAATTCGAATTGATGCGAAAAATTTTGTTAGCAAGAAAAAAAATCAATTTGCGAATATCATTGATTTAAAAAAAAAAATGTCTCTTCCAGGTTTTGCAAACGGGACAAGAAATAAACGAAGTCGAACAGAGCGGTTTCAGTACTCAGGGAACAACGATTTTCGCTGGTAATCTCGGTGCGAATCGTTACATAGTTCAAGTGACACAAATGGGGGTGCGATTGATGCAGGGCGTCGAGCAGATACAACACATGCCTCTGGATCTCGGTTGTCCGATAGTTCACGCTAGTTGCGCCGATCCTTACGTCGCCCTGCTCGCCGAAGACGGTCAAGTGTTGCTGCTGACGCTTCGGGAAGGTCGCGGTACTCCGCGGCTTCACGCACAACCGGCCGAACTTTTATTCGTAAGCATTCAACAACGGTTTTGCGAAATTTTACATCATTTTCATTCGGACATTTGAAGAAAAAAAAAAGGAAAAAATTGAAGAAGAAAAAATAATCTCATTTAATTTAATTTTGTTTCAATATTTAATTTATTTTTATTCCATTTTTTTATCAACCCGTTTTTTTTTCACAAAAATATAATATCTCGATAGTAAAACGGCGTAAGATTTTTTTACCACATGTCAAAAAAAATTTTTTTCCCTTTTTTTTTACTTTTTTTTTTGTAAAAAAAGTCAGATTTCGTGAATTTTTTTTTTCATATCGTGTTTCAACTACTTTAAAATCAAATAGGAGACAAAAAAATTTGGAGGTGTGATCTCGACGGGTTGATATTTTATTTTAATATTTAATTTTGATGAATTAAAAAATTTGTAAAAAATAAATAAATGTAAAAATGTTGAAAAAATGAAATTTTGTGGTGGATTTGTGTTTCAGCGACCGCAAATAGATGCGATATGTGCGTACAGAGACGTAAGTGGAATTTTCACAAAGAGTTACATGGGCGAGGCCGAAGTAGTCGCGCCTCAGGAAGAAAAACCAACCGAGGAGCCCGCTGCTGCTGGCAACGTCGACAACGAGGACGACTTGTTGTACGGCGATGCACCGGCCTTCCAAATGCCCATCGTTCAACCAACGAAAATTCCGGAAGTACCAGCGAAAAAACAACCTTGGTAAAAATCCATCGTTCGTCTTTCGAAAATTCATAATAATTAAATTAAAATTTATTTCACATTCTTGTGTGATCGTGATTTTATCGTACGATTATTGTCATAAAGGTGGCAGAAACATTTGCAAGAGATGAAACCGACGTACTGGCTTCTCGTTTATCGCGACAGCGGTACATTGGAAATTTATTCACTGCCCGATCTTCGTCTGTCTTATCTCATACGCAATTTCGGTTACGGACAATACATTCTTCACGACAGCATGGAATCCACGTCTCTGCATTCCAATCAAGTCAACGAAATTCCAAATCGCGAGATGCAGGTGAAATATTTTACGTAAAATATATATATTTGAATTTTTATTATCGTGCAATTTGTTTTTATTTTTTTTCTTACTTTTCGACCTTTTTTAATTTTGAGTTAGCCATTTAAAAAATATATATATATATATTGCCCTATTTTTTTTTATCGCGAGATACACTCTCAAACTTGAATAAGAGTTTTGGTTCATCAAATTTTGTCGTTTTTTTTCGCAAAGTTATGAATTTTTTAATTTTTTTTTTTCAAAAGATTTTTTTCTTGCTTTTGGACTTTTTTTAATTTTGACAATTAGCCATTTGAAAAAAATATAAATATATCTTGCAATATTTTTTCTTGAGAGGTACACTGTCGTTGTTGTTTTTTTTATAATTATTATTTTTTTATAAATAAAATTATGAATTTTTGTGATTTTTTTTTTCAAAAGATTTTTTTACGAGTTTGTTTAATTATTGGTCAAGTTTATTCATGAATATCATATTCTATAATTTTATCATCAAGTAGAAGCCTCGAGCATAATTTACGAATTTTTTTCAGGGTTTTAAAACTGCATTAATTGTAGAAATATTAATTATAGAAATTTTGAAAAGGTAATTCGAAGATCTGACGTCTTTTCCCCCTTATTAGTCGCAAAAAAAACGCTTTGAGAATACAGTTGAATAAATGTGCGTTGAAGCATCGAATTTCAATGTCGATGGGAATGAAGTTTTCATAATATTTTTTCAGGTACGTGAGATATTGATGGTGCCACTGGGTCATCATGGAAATCGTCCGATGCTTCTCATTCGTCTCGATTCCGAATTGCAAATCTACCAAGCCTACAGATATCCGAAGGGTCATCTGAAACTTCGATTCAAGAAGCTCGATCACTGCATTATTCCCGGACTGGATAAGTACGAAATTTCAATAATATTCACTAACGATAATCGTGACATTGATTTTCAAAAGAATTAAATAAAAAAAATTGTCGATCGGAAAATTCTAATTAAATTTTTTGTTAATTCAAAAATTCTAATTAAATTTTTTGTTTATTTGAACATTTTTATTAAATTTCTTGTTTATTCAAAAGTTCTAATTAAATTTTTTGTCGATTCACAAATTCTACTTAAATTTTTTGTTGATTCAAAAGTCCGAATTAAAATTTTTCCTGGCGAAAAATTTTTATTAAAAAATTCCTCAATCGGAAAATTTCTATAAAAGTTTAAAGAAAATTTCTGTTGGTTGAGAAACTTTTGTAAAAATTTTCCGTCGATTGTAAAATAATAATAAACATTTTTGTTTATCGAAAAATTGGCGAATAAAAAAAATCAAATTCAACTCAACGTTGATTGCAGATCAAAAACGAAGCAGGAGGACGATCCGTCGTGCACCGAATCACGCACGAGCATAATGCGTTACTTCAGCAACATTGCCGGTTACAACGGTGTATTCGTGGCCGGTGATTATCCACACTGGATCTTTCTCACGGCTCGTGGCGAATTGCGAACCCATCCGATGGGCATCGACGGCGGTGTCACATCCTTCGCTCCGTTCAACAACGTCAATTGTCCCCAAGGCTTTTTGTACTTCAACCGAAAGGTAACGAAAATAAATAAATAAATAAATACATAGATAAATAAAATAAAATAAAATAGAATAAAATAAACCGAAAAATGTTATTTCATTGTTGGCAAAAAATGTGAAATTGAAAAAACTATTGTAGTGACAAAAAAATTCGTGCAGTTTGATGTGAAAAATTATTGTCGAACGTTCTTCAATTTTACTGTTTGAAAATTTGAATTAAAAAAAAATCATTGATTGAATGTGTTTCAGGAGGAACTGAGAATCTGCGTTTTGCCGACGCACTTGTCCTACGACGCTCCCTGGCCCGTTCGCAAGGTTCCTCTCAGGTGCACCCCGCACTTTGTCACTTATCACGTCGAGAGCAAGACTTATTGCGTCATCACCAGCACCGCCGAGCCTCTGAAGAGTTATTATCGTTTCAATGGCGAGGATAAGGTACGCAAGCGTCGAATAATCCATAATTACGTATTACATTAATATTCGTATTATCCAGATTAAGTCATTAACTCGTGCCACCTCAAATATCTGTGACCTCGAACGACTCTGACCCCCTCCGATGTTTTTATGGAGATTTCCGATGCCCCAAAAGATGGTTGGATAAAAAATGTACCACTAAAAAAAAAAAAACCGTCGCATTTGATGACCCTTTTCGCACCGTACATTTTTTGTTTGAAACATTTTTTTGTGACGTCGATAATTAAATATTATACATCTAATGTAATATAAGTAATCTTTGTTTAAAAAAAAAGGAGAAAAAAAATTGATTAAAATTTTTTTTAAGGAATTCACGGAGGAAGATAGACCCGATCGGTTTCTATATCCAACCCAAGAGCTCTTCAGCATCGTACTATTTTCCCCAGTGTCTTGGGAAACTATTCCCAACACCAGAATCGAACTCGACCAGTGGGAACACGTGACCTGTTTGAAAAACGTTTCCCTCGCTTACGAAGGCACGAGATCGGGTCTCAAGGGCTACATAGTTTTGGGAACGAATTACAACTACGGCGAAGACATAACCAGCAGAGGAAGAGTGAGTTTATACTGTTTTTTTTTATTCCAAATCTTCGTTACGAAATAATAATCAAATTTTTCGTTCATTTTTATTGGAAAATAAATAAAAAAATAATTGTTTGATCAATGACAGATATTGATATTCGACATAATCGAAGTCGTGCCCGAACCCGGTCAGCCACTAACGAAGAATCGTTTCAAACAAATTTACGCGAAGGAACAAAAAGGTCCGATAACAGCGATAACACAAGTTTCCGGATTTTTGGTATCCGCGGTTGGACAAAAGGTATTTACAGACTTTTGGTGAAATGGAAATGAGTTTAAAGCGACTTTTGTCGATGGTTACATTTTTTTTTTATGCAATCTGTGGCAAATGGAAATAATTTTAATTCGATTTTTGTTAACTTTTTTTTTTTTTACGTCAGATTTATATCTGGCAGCTCAAAGACAACGATCTAGTTGGGGTCGCTTTCATAGACACTCAGATCTACATTCATCAAATGCTGAGCATCAAGAGTCTCATTCTCGTAGCAGATGTTTACAAATCCATCAGCCTTCTGAGGTTTCAGGAGGAATATCGAACTTTGTCGCTGGTTAGCCGGGTAAGTAATCACATTTTTCGTCGAAACAAATTTTGTGAACGTCATTTCCATTATTTTTTTACTATAATTTGGATTTAAAAAAACAAAAAGTCAAAAATAAGTTGTTGGTTTGGCTTTGAGATCGAGAGCCCTACTTTACCGATATTATTATTATTTTTTTTCGGTTTTCTATAATTTGAAAATTAAATCAATCGCTCGGTTAATTCGTGAGAATTAACGAAGCATTATTCTTCCGTCAACGATGTTCTTGATAAAATAAAAAATAAAATCGTGAAAAAAAAAATCCGCCACGGAAAAATTCTCAAACCGGTAGAGGATAAAAAAAAAATCTTGTGAAATTACATCTACAACAAGGTCGCCCGTCGTCGGAGCACGTTAAAAACATTATATATCCAAAAAAACTAGAAAATAAGTTATAGCTGGAAATAATAAAGGATGCATTTTTTTTTTTTTAATTTTTTCGTAATTATCATTTGAATGGGAATTTGCAGGATTTCAGACCGTCGGAGGTTTACACGATAGAATATCTAATCGACAACAACAACATGGGTTTTTTGGTTGCTGATGGCGAGAGCAACGTTGCACTTTTCATGTACCAACCGGAATCCCGTGAGAGTCTGGGCGGTCAAAAACTCATCCGAAAAGCCGATTTTCATTTGGGACAAAAAGTAAACACGTTTTTCCGTATACGTTGCAAAGTAAACGATCCGTCGAACGATAGAAAACACTTTAACGGGGCCGACAGACGTCACGTCACCATGTACGGTGAGTCCATCCCACCATCTATTTTTTTCCCCCAAAAAACAATGAAAAACAAAATGTTCGATCAAATCAAATTAAATTGCTTTGAATTTTTTTTTAATTTTTAAATTATTTCAAAATTGAAAGGAAAAAAAAGAAATTAACTTTTGTTTTTTTACATTTGTTGCAGCAACGTTGGACGGTAGTCTGGGTTACATTCTGCCGGTGCCCGAAAAAACTTATCGACGACTTCTCATGTTGCAAAACGTTCTGGTCAGTCATATTTGTCACGTCGGTGGATTGAATCCGAAAGCTTACAGGTCAGTCGTCTCACCCATTGCTCACATCTACTGCGTTGTGTTTCAACGAATTTACAATGAAAAGAATTTTTTTTGAAATTATTTTTTAATTATTATTTTTGTATTTTTGTATTTTTGTATTTTTGTATTTTTGTATTTTTGTATTTTTGTATTTTTGTATTTTTGTATTTTTGTATTTTTGTATTTTTGTATTGTTGTATTTTTGTATTGACAATCATAATTTCAGAACGTACAAGAGTCACGTGCGAATGCAAGGAAATCCGGCTAGGGGAATAATCGATGGTGATTTGGTATGGCGTTATTTACAATTGCCGACGACCGAAAAAATCGAAGTGGCGAAAAAAATTGGCACCCGTGTACAAGAGATCGTCGAGGACATAATCGAGATCGATCGTCAAACAGCTCACTTCTAACGACGATCCCCAAAAAAGGAAAAAAAAATAAGAAGAAGAAGAAAAAAAATAATCACGACCAATTGTTTTTTTTTTTTCTTCGACTCGAAGATTCTGGAAATTGTACAAAATGCCGATGTTCACAATGGACGAAACGTTTTATCGTCGAAATTTCTTTTGTACCATATTGTATTTCTAATTACGTAATTTCCTGACAAAAAAAAACACACACACACACAAAAAATGAAAAAGAAAAATTATAAATACGAAATATTTTGTTATTATCGAAAGAATGTTGCGAATGTTGTGTGAATAAATCGTTCGGGGAGTAATAATGAGTGTTGTTTCGGATGGCGATCGAAGATTCAGTCGGAGGAGCACGATTGCCAAACGATTGTCCAAAGTTGAAGGTTTGGGAGGTAAGTTTGTGGACTATATTGATTTAACAAATTAATCAAACGCGACCCTTCGGTCGTGACAAACCTGTGAAAATTGCGTGCCCGTTACTTCCTCGATAGCCGCCCTGCGAATCAGTTTGTATTGATTTTTTCTTGTTCATTAAATTTAACAATTTGATAAGTTTATTATTAAATTATTTACTGCGAACGTTTGATTGAATGATAATTTTGTTTTTGCACAAGTGACGTCGTCGTTGGAGCCTACGCTTTTGGAGAAGCGAATATCCGACGCGTTTGACGTATTCGACAACGCCAGAAGCCACGAGGTCGATGTCAGAGAACTCGGAACGATCATAAGATCTTTGGGTAACTATTTATTTAGTAACAATAATTATATTCGCGATTGGGTTTTGAAAAAAAAAAAATGTTATCTACTTCTCGATGACTAAGTGATAATAAAATTTCTATGTCTTTTAACCTTTCGAGGTCACACGTTCTGAAACTGAAAATAACGCATCGAGTTTAGTGAAAAATATAATTTTTCACTAAAAAAAATCATATCTGACAATTTTTAATTTTTAAATTTTCAAGACTTAAAAAAAAATTTTTTTTTGGCTTGAAGTTGCGCTTGGGGTCATTTGGGACCCTAGTGACCTCGAAGGTTAACCCTCTGACTGTACACTGACTCCCGAAAGTCCTGTCAATTTTTTTTTTTTAATTATTCTAATAACCATTCGAAGAATCTTAAAAAAAATCTGAAAAACTTTTTAGGGAATTGATTTCATGTTCCGATGTTTTTTTTTTTCAATAAATCGATTGAACATTTATTTTGCTATAGCTACATAAATCTTCAAGGGATATTTTACCTTCTCGTTCGTTTCAAAAAAGGGTCAGTGTACAGACGATGAGTTAAATCGACCAAAAAAATTGTGTATAATCAAAACTCGAAAGTTGTGTGTTTTTTTAAGGATGCGTTATAACAGAGGCGGAATTGCAAGAGATACAAGTTCAAGTGGAGGATGTGGAGAATAATTGTGTGACGCAGGAACGTTTTGTCGCGTACATGTCAAAAGCTATATGCGAACAAAAGTGAGTTTTTACGATGGTATCGATCACGATCACGATCGGCTTCTTACAAAAAAAAAATCGCCCAAGACAAATTTCGAGATTCCAGGTCAAGTTGACCCGGTCGAATCACTGACGGACGATCAAGTCATTCCAAAACAATTCCGATTCTCTCGTTTCATTCGAAGCTAAGGAATCTAAAAAATATATACATATATTTGTCCAGATACAAGCCAGCCGATCCGGAAGATTTGCTGAAAGCTTTTCAGCTCATGGATCCGAACGATCGTGGCTACGTGATGCGCGAGGATCTCGAAAGAGCCATGACCGAAGTCGGCGAACCGTTCACCAACGAAGAGATCGAAGAGATGATGGCCATAGCTTGCGATCCTCACACCAACAAAATAAACTACGAGCACTACATCAATCTCCTTATCGTAAGTCGTTTTGACAGATCGTTCGTTCCAAATTTATTCCCAAAAAAAAAAATATATTCTCATCCTTCCAGAACAAATTTCCCTTAAAAAAATATATTTTCATCCTTCCAGATCAAATTTTCCAACAAAAAAAATATTCTAATCCTTCCAGATCAAATGTTAAAAGAAAAATAATATATTCTCATCCTTCCAGATCAAATTTATCAAAAAAAAAATGTTCTCATCCTTCCAGATAAAATTTTCTAACAAAAAAAAATATTCTAATCCTTCCAGATCAAATGTTAAAAGAAAAAAGAATATATTCTGATCCTTCCGAATCAAATTTCCCGAAAAACAAAACATGTTCTCATCCTTCCAGATAAAAATTCCCAAAGAAAAAAATGTATTTGAAATTTTTAACGAAATGGAAACGGCGAGATTGGCGGCATTGCCGAAAAAACGAATGCTATTTCAAGATTTTGATTTATCAACGAAATAATTCAACGAACATCATAACCATTCAATGTTATCAATTCCGAAGAAAAACGCCGAAATTCTACGGTTTGATAATGTTTTATGTTTCGAAACACAATTGCATTCGTCATTGAACGATTTAAAAAAATATATAAAATAATTTAGATGGTCGAAAGTGGGCAAGAAGCGTTTTTATAGCTTGGAGAATGTCGGAGTGTCGCCTTTGGTCGCGAGTGCAATCGCAGCGTTCGTAAAATCTTCGCTCTGAAGCATTGCCTGATTTCGTTGTGCCTGAGAAAAGTAAAGAAAATTAATGAATATTGAATATCGATGGTTTGAAGACTTTCGCGAATCGAATAATTCGTTGGTTCAAGAGTCGATTGATCGATTTGTCGGTTCAAGGTTGACTGAGGGATTGGAATTGCGATTGCTTACAATGTGATCGAGTCCTTCCTGGACGCTGTGGTCGCGCGAATAAACGAGGCTCACTTTTGTGCCTTGCACTGCAACCGGACTCTTCTTCGAAATTTCCTCGGCAATGGCGATCGACTCCATCAACAGTCTGGAAACGAATAAACGCGTCAGCCAATTCACAATCATCCACTATGTCACAACTTTTTTTCATCCGAGACAAAGATGATTCAATTTAAGGGGATACAATGGGAATTTTGGGAATTATTATCTCAAAAACTATCGGCCCGATTGAATTCAAGTTGGTTGTATTCGAAAGTATGTAAATTGAGGTATGTTGACGAATTTTCGTTTGATTGTATAGTGAATGGGAGCGCTGTTATTCTGGCCGGCGTAAAATAACTTTTTCAAACTCGGTTCCCACTTTTTTTTAGATAACAGATCGACCGATTCCTTTGAAATTTGGACACAATGTGCACGGATAGGTAATGAAGTTCGGCACGTAGGATTTTTTCTTTAAACTAATTTATTTATTTTTTTATCAATCAACAAAGGTCGTAAATTGAGGTTCAAAAGTGAATTTCAACTTCGAACAAGCGCCATTTTGTGAAAAAAAAAATCCTACGTGCCGAACAGCTCGAGACGTTACACTTTAAGAATCTTCTCGAAATTTTTGTTTCCAACCAACCGACTGCCAGAAAAAGTGGGAACCGCAAACCGTGCCGACGACAAAGTTATTTCACGCCGGCCGGAATAACAGCGCTCCCATTCACTATGCATTCGAACGAAAATTCGTCAACGTACCTCAATGTACATACTTTCGAATAGAACCAACTTGAATTCAATCGGACCAACAGTTTTTGAGATAATAATTCACAAAATTCACCCATTTTTCCGGCAATCTACACCGATGGACCCCCTCAAAGTGATCGGGCTACATTGGACCCACATTAAATGTACATAGTCCATCACTTAAAATATACTATCTCGAATTTTTTTATCCATCAGACATGTCCTTCATTTTTTAGACCTCGAAACTTTTGGTGTAGAATCGTAACTCAATACACAAAAAGATAAATAATTCTTCTTCTATTTCAGGTTGTTAAAAAAAAAAATCTGCATTTTCTTAAAACTAAAAATAATTAGATCACAAGTGAAAATCAAGTTTATTACTTTTCCCTGTCGTCGAACATCCGACTCACGAAACCCGAATCGAGCGCTTCACGGGCCGAAAATTTTCTTCCCGTGTAAGCGAGTTCGCGAGCCAGACTGTCGGATCCCAAAATCTTTGGAAATCTTTGAAGAGTCCCCACGTCCGCTGCCATGCCCAAATCAACTTCCTTTATCGAGAACCAAGCGTCCGCAGAACAGTAACGAATATCCGCCGCGGATATCATGTCGATGCCTCCTCCTATGCACGCACCGTGGACAGCCGCGATTACCGGTTTTTCGCACTGAAATCACAAATCGATAATTCATCCAAATATTTCATTATTTTCCAGAGTCACAAACAAATAAATTTCAAATTAACATTTCATTTGAAAATAAAACAAATAAATGAATAAATAAACATTTTTATACTACCTTTTCAATCGACGTGAACGAATCTTGATATATTTTTATTGTATTTTTGAAGATCTTGCATTTTCTCGCGACGTCGTTGTGATTGGCAAGCTCTTGACCGAGATTCATGGCATCGTGAAGATCTATGCCCGCGGTAAATGCTTTTCCAGCGCCTGACAAAACAATCACTCGACAATCTGGATCGTCTCCCAATTTTTTGAAACATTCCCCAAATTCACTGAAATTCATTGCATTATTTATTATTATTATTATTATTATTATTATTATTATTATTATTATTATTATTATTATTATCATTATTATTATCATTAAATATTTTAGTGACGGAAATTAAGTTTCTTCATCGACGATTATATTTCTCAAATGTGATTTTTCATGCGTTTGAAACCCTTCTGATAGCACAACGACTACGCAATCTGAATCGGCTCTCAATTTTTTCAAAACGTTCTCCAACAATTCATTGAAATTGATTTTCATTATTATTATTATTATTATTATTATTATTATTATTATTATTATTATTATTATTATTATTATTATTATTATTATTATTATTGTTGTTGTTGTTGTTATTATTATTATTATTATTATTATTATTATTATTATTATTATTATTATTGGAATAATATTTATTTCTGTGAGGCAAATAAAATTCTCTCGTCGGTTCAGTCATTTTTCTCAAATGTGATTTATCATATCTTTGCAATAACGTTTTTTTCGCCTTTCTCCATCCATTCTCATGCTGTGGGGAAAAAAATTTAACATTCGACACATATGAATTGCGAATGAACAGTCGAGAAACGTGAAAATTTCGTTGAAAACAATTTTAACAAATAGTTTGTATGATAATTATTTCATATTCTGAATAATATATTTTAAATTATGAATTTTATAGTTCGAATAATATTATTTTCATGTTTGAGTGAAGCATAAACTAGTCGAATATTATAAATTTTGTAGCTTAAAACTTTGTTTTGAGGAGAAAAAAGAAACAGCATAACAACTCACTGCCACATAACGGAATTGAGTGCATTGAGTTTCGTGGGTCTGTTCAATTCCACGTGGTATACAAATTCTTTGGGCACCGACACTGTCAGTGTCTTATACTTTGCTTTATCCATCGCCGTCGATGACAATCGTGCCGAAAAAAATCCTTGCCAATCTGCAAACATAAAATTCTTTCAAATGAATAAATTGAAGAAAAAAAAAAATAACAAGAAAAATTTGTCGACCGTTTCTACTGTGCGCAAGTGCTTACGTCTGGTCAGTTTTTTAGCCGCGGCTGTGACTACTCGTGGGCTTATCATTCTGAAAATTCAACGATTATTCATCGATAATCGTGAAACTTTATTAACATTCACGCTTGTGATATTTAATAAACGAGATAAAAATGTAATACTTAAGGGCACAGATCTACCCCCTTAATGTGCAATAATAATAATAATAATAATAATAATAATAATAATAATAATAATAATAATAATAATAATAATAATAATAATAATAATAATAAATGTAATGCTCAATAAAATTAATATACTCAATAAAGCCCCAGCGAAATTCAATCCAAAATGAAAAACCAAAAAAAAATCGATAAAAAATTCGAGATACTAGTTTTTATTCATTATCACGTCTATTGGGGCGCACAACGAGTATCGATGTACATATGAGCGAAAGTATAAATGCTATGCAATCTCAGTTTGCAAAGTGTGTATGTTTGTATCATCATATACACGCACACACACACACGCACACTATAAGGAAAACCACTCGGATTCCAAAGTCCGAGTTGGTCTGTTCTAAAGTGCGTTTTGATAAACGAATTTCGTTGAAATGTTATTACAATAACACCGATTATGAAATAAAATTTTTCTATTTCGTTTTTTTTTTCATTGTTTTATGTTATTTACTGTTTTTTGGCAGCTGCGACGGTTCGTAAACTTTCGAAAGAATGGAATAACAAATTTTTCATTAACTTAATCGTCGGTGTCGATATAGCTTGCGTGTTGGGAATTGTCGTGTGGCGCCATCAGGCGGTCGCTGGATGAAGGACCTACTCATAACCGGTCGGCAATGCATAACTGCATTATTTTTTTTTTTTTAGGTCGAGTGAAAATATGATGAAATAATGATAATTATGATAGATATAATATTTATGTTGCCCGGTCGGTAACAAAACCTGTAGACTATTGTTATCGACTGTGATTACCAACTGGGATAAGAACGAGATCGACTTACCGGTAGATCTTGAGACGGAAAGGGAAAATCATAACCGTCTTACCGACCATTTCGTGCTCGGCCGGTAATGAAATCTGCAATTTTTCAATATTTATTAATTTCCAAAAAAAATCGTTTTTTAAATTATATCCTAAAAATTCCAACTTTTTTGCATCCTTGATGAAAAATATATATATATTACATCGATTGAGGGTCAGAGGTAACGCTAATGAAATAAATGTGTTAATCCATCGTTCAAATTGTACATAAAGACGATTTTTATTTTTAAATACTTCTTGGACACCGATACTTTTGTTTGTGTATGTGTGGTGCGATTGTGTGAGTGTGTGTGTGTCTGTGTGTGTTCGAGTGTGAACTGTCTGTTTTTTTTTTTTCATTTATTCATTTACTTATTATTTTTTTTCTTCTCGTTCTTCACGTTTTAAATACGCACTCACATTCGTAATAATTGTCTCGCTTCGTGTGTCTCTCGGACTGTGGTGATAAATGTAATCCTGATTAGGCGTTTACTTCATCACTTTATCGTGAACCACCGCGTAGTAGGCGCTATATGCGTTCGTTTATTCGGCATTGATTTTATTTTTATTTATTTTTAAAAATTATCATTATTCATTATTATTATTATTTTTTTTTAATTTTTAATTCTCATCTTGTTTTCCGAGTGAAAATCCGGCTCTCTTCTCTTTCTCATTCATCATCTTTACTTTTAGGAAAAATTTTAGCGTAAAAACGACGGCAGAACTGTGCAGATTTGTTTGTTTGGTTTTTTTTGTTTGTTTTGTTTATTCTGCTTTAACGTAACTACGCTCGGCGGGGCTCGATGGATTTCGCAAATTGTGCATCTTTCGCGCGACTTACAATTACGACGAAAAAAAAAAACAAACAAACAAAAAGAGAGAGAAAAAGAATAGGAATAAAAAAATATAATAATTAATAATTACAAAATCGACGATAAATTACATTGTACAATAAATTATGTTACGAATTGTAGGAATTATCGTTTCCTCGTACAAAATGGAGAAAGAAAAAAGAAAAGTTTGTGTGAGGATATCCATTCCCTTGAGCCGTTTGACATTCTACGTTATGACAATCAATGCTTATCTTTCTTTTTTTTTCGTTTCCTTTTGTTTTTTATTTTCGTGGTTTTTCGTTTTTTTAGCTTTAGGTATTTTTTTTTTTCAATCATTATCTACGCAACTTGATCGACGTGTACAAAATTTTTTCTCGGCAGATTTATCCATCCTCGTCTCGACTTCAACGTCGATTCGCGTGAATAATAATCACTCGTGATTATCATTTATTTATTCATTCATTTCTGTTTAATTTCGTTCGAAATTTTTTTTTTCTCCTTTTCTTTAAAAGATAACTTTGCGGTAATACGAAAACATTTTGCGAACCACTCGGGCCAAGAACGGTTCGCGAATAAGCCGGATTCGGAAATTTTCTTTCCCCCTCCCCTCCCCCTGGGCTTTTTGGAAAATCGATGGGAATTTTTTAATCTTAATCTTTTTTTTTTCAATTTTTTTTCCAACGTCATCGACCTTAAGTACAACGTTTACGTGGATGAAAAAAAAGTTTCACAGTTTGAGCGATTGTGAGAGTTAACCACAACGACGAACAAATATCATTCGAATATCGTGGCAAAAGCATGGATAACATCGTCATAAATATAATAAGTTCGTTTTTTTCTACGTTTGAAAAAAAATTAATTTAAAAAAAAATTATTTTCGCATCGCACAATTTTGTTTTTTCATTTGTTTTTTTTTTTTTTTTTCAATCCACCGTAGAACATTTTTATTCGTTTTGCGATGAAAAACTAATTTTTCTTTGTTCTTATTTTTCGTACCGATCGACGACGAAAAAATCGTGAAAATTATCGTATAAATTATTTTTTCATGTAATTTTTTGTTTGTTTAATCGGTCCGTAGGCCGTGACTCGATCCACGGATTTTTTTCTCCAATCCACGATCACTCGATCGTCATTCGGTTTTACGTCAGTCTTCGATATTATTCCATTATTTTCGTTTACTTATTTATTTATTTATTTTTTGTTTTTTTTTTCATTCTTCGTTTTCTTCGTATAATTCAATTAATGCAGACGTTCACGTTCGACCGAGGCGTTTCAATGAAAAAAAAACGAAATCCAAGATTAACAATGATTGAAAAAAAAAAAAATCAAGATACCAAAAAATCACGAAACGAAAGTCAAAATAATAATAAACGGGACGAACAATTATTTTTTTTTTTTTTTCATCGTTTCTTGTTTTTCTTTTCTCTTTAAATTCGTTCACAAATAATTGAAAAAAAAAAACATTCACGCAAAGTTTTCACATTCACATTCGCAATAACCGTTACCACGTTGGACACACGATTTCACACGCTGCTCGCTCAATCAATTGGGACGCCCAAACCGGTCGTGCGCAAGCAACAATATATACACATTTAAAAAAAGCTTCGTTACAATTATTATCCAGATGATTATCCGCAGGGGGGGAGGACTGGAGAAGGACGAGAGGACAGAGATCAACTGAGGAGGGAAGCGTGACTTCTCTTTCTTCATTTCTATCTTCAATCCTATTTTTTTCCCTTCTTCTTCTTCCTCTCTATCGTCAATTATTATTATTTAATTTTTAATTATTTCAAAAATTATTTTTTCTCCAATCAGACCATCGCCTTTGGTTTTATGTTTCGTGAGTTGCTCGAATTGACAAATTTAGCCGACGATTTTTCACGATTTCTCCTCGCAGTGAATTATTTTCGCTGCGGGAGGTTGGAGGGGGAGGGGGTGATTTCTTCATATCGCGAATCGCACCCACGACCCTTTTTTCTCGAATAATCAACCCTTATCAAAAAACACACGCCATGTTGGATGTATTATATATATATATATTTATATATATATATAATTTTTTTTTCGTTTTAAATATTTAACGCTAAGTTGATTTTTTTTCTTCTTCTTCTTTTTTTTTTGTGTTTAATTAAATATCTAGAAAAGCCCTAATACTGCACATATCTTCAATTTTACACGAAATACGTTAGTGTATGTATGGCGTGTCTCGTCCGTCGCTCTCGGATCGAGAATCAATTTATCTTTCTTCATTTTTTCAAATCGCTTTTTTTCTCCTCTTCGTATTTTTTTTTTTTCGTCCATTTTTTCATCTCTTTCCATTCGGTGAATCAACGTTCTCGTGCAGTCGGTTGACAATGTGCGATTGAATTATCGTTGTTTTTCTTTCTTTTTTTATTTTCTTCTCAAAAAATTTGCATCTTAGGCGTCAGCGTCAATCGGCACGATTTATTTTTTTTTTTTTGGTTTTTATTATTTTTCTTTTTGTTTTCGGATATAATTAATTGGAATAAGGGGACAAAGCGAACGAGACAAAAGTCTTTGTTCGTCGAAAAGGCTCGTGATTTAATTATCTCGATGAATAAACGTCTGAGCTTTTGCAATCTGTTTCTTTATCGTTTCGTTCTTTTTTTTTTATTCTGTTTTATTTTTCTTTTTTTTCATCATGTCGTTCTTTCGCAATTATCTTGTCGTATTGTTCTGTTTCTCTTCTTCTCTTCAATTGCCGTTCTTTTCGTTACTTTTCCATCCATTTTGTTGTTGTTTATCATTATCATTATTATTATTATTTTTTAATCAATTTATTATTTTAAATATTTATATTTTTGTCCATTGATGATTCAGTTCGAGACCCAGCGGGCATCGAGGGGGGGGTTGGGGGATGCTCGACACCGAATCTTTCGTTCGGCCGACAACGTCAATAATACGTACGAATGTATAAAACCTCGTTACGACTAAACGGGAATGAGTTGTTTTTTTTTTCTTCAATTATATTAATTTATATTTCTATTATTCACGCGATTTATCATCGTCCTCGTTACGACTTAATTAATTCGCGAAAATATTGGATCTTCATCGTTCCAAATTGTCGCTCGTCGATTTGTTTGTCTTTTTTATTTTTATTTTTAATTTTTTAATATATATATATATATATAAATATGACACATACGAAGCTCCGGAAAGCGACTACGCGTGCTATCGTTCTCTCTTACTCTCTCTCTCTCTTTTTTTTCATTTTCGGACATCAACATTTTTCTCACGAGTGCATACACGCGTTACAAAACGTGCTTCTTTTTGTTTTTTTTTTCATCAACACGTAACATCGATATACTCACTCGATCGTCATTCATTCGCGCGAACAGCATTACACGAAGAAAACAACAAAAAAAAAGTTTGAGAACGATCGCAAAGACGGGGGGGGGGGAGAAGAGAGGGCCGCGTTGAGAAAATTAGCAACGAAGAAAAGCAACAATTTTCATCAGTCGACTGTCTCTCTCTTTTCTTGTGAAAGCTTTGATACAAAATTCATCTAATTGCTTCTTCCATTTGCTTCCTTCTTCATGAAAATCGAATCGTCCGAACTTTTATACTACGATCGAAATTTTTATCGGAATAAAATAGCTTTTGTGTGATTTATTTTTGTTATCTTTGTTAAATAAAAAAAAAAAATCAAATTACTAATATTATGAAAATAATTACAATTGATTTTATTAACAAGATTGCAAAATAATTCATTCCACATAATTTTTAGATTATCAATTTCATCGCAATCAAAGTTATTGAATCTTTATTTTTTCGAATGTCCAATTTTTTTCGTTTGCGATAAAAATTTCGTTCGTAATTCCGATATTTGTCATCCAAAAAATTGTTATCATTTTATTTCTTAATTCATCTGTTAAAAAATCGGAAAATAAACGAAAAAAACAAACAAACAAACAATCATTTGCTGCCTATAATTTTGTTATTTTGTTACTCTTTTTTATTTTAATTCGGCTATGGGGGGGTCTGTAAAATTAAATTAGTAAAATTCATTGACGTAATAAAAGTTGTAAAGACTATGGCACATCCACGAGAGACTGTAATCCGCAAGGGTTACGCGAGGGGGGCAGTCTTCGAACCTCATCGTCCGGGCATGCCGATCGAGAATCTGTCGAAAACGACAAGTACTTAAAAAACAAATATATAAATAATATATATACACATACACATACAATGTATATTTATATATTTATATAATTGTATTAGACTGGATGCAGCAGCCGCAGGGCTTTTGTCTCGTTTCCCGAATTAAAAAAACAATTTAAATGAAAAAAAAAAAATCAATCGATGACCATCGATGATTCGATTGACCCCGCGCGCTCTCGAATCGTGCCGGAATGAATGAAGCAATATCACTGCGATCCGGGTGAGAAAAAAAAAACATTCGCGAAAAAAAATAATATATATATATATATATATATGTGTATAAAAATCGACGTTTTTTCTTCTCGGCCATGGCACAAACTAATTAATGTCTTTTGTGATTATTACGCGTCTTCCTTTCTCCTTTTCCGTTTTAATATTATAAGCCTCCGGTTTTGTTCTTTTTATTATTTTTCTTTTGCTTTTCTTTTTCGTTTCTCCATTCTTTCCTCCTTTTCTTTTGTTTTTCCTTTTAATATCCTTAAAAACGAGTATACGAGAAGAAAGCAACATCGATTCGACCGGCGGTCTCTCGCTTAATCGCTACGCTTCAGAATATCGATAATAAATAGGTCGCTTTCCCAAATACATCCAACATGACACACGCATACGTTTTCTTTTATCTCTCTCTCTCTTTCTCTTTTCTCTCTCTCTCTCTCTCTCTCTCTCTCTCTCTCTTTATGACACATTGATTGACTCTCTTTCGATCTGTTACGCCGACGAATACAACCAATATCAATAATTATCGATTACTCCGACTCCACAAAAATAAAACTAAAAAAAAATTAAAATAAAAATAATAAACAAATATGAAAACAAATTGAAAAATTCGTCGGCTCGCGACTAGGTGCGCTTCAAGGTTTGGTCGGTCGTACAAAATTCGTGGGACAGAACTCAAAAATAAAAAAAAATAATAATAATGATGATGATATTTCGACGAACGAAATAAACTTATGCAAAATAGATTTGTTCGTTAATTGTGTTCGATTCGCTCGAAACCAAAGAAAAAAAAATGAAAAAAAAAATAAACCGCAGCTCAATCGATTAACGGCGCGGCTACGACGACGAATTATCATTATTATCATTATTATTATTATTATTATTATTAATATTATTATTATTATTATTTAATCGTTACAATTACGGGTCAAGCACTATGCGTGATTGTTTAATTAACAGCTATTAAAAATCTTCTTCGGAGTTTTCTCATTTCAAAGCCGATCGCGTATGACTTTGAACGTTTTTTGTTCAACGTTGAAATCGTTTTTTATTCTCGAGAGTTTGGCTCGCGTTCGTTTTCGTCTTATTTTTGTTCTTCTTCTTCTTCTCATTTTTCTTTCTTCATTTTCTTTGCTTCCGTCTTCTTTTTGTTTTCTATACACTCCGATTAGGTTCTCGTCTCACCGGGACAAGTGGGGAGGAGATGTGAAAAGAGGAAGGGATGAAAATAGAGCGCAGTTGTCTACTAAACCATCACGATCGCTTCCTTGTCGCAGAATAGGAAAGGATATTGATCGATCATCGTCTGAACAACGTCCTCCAAGTACGGCCTCATTGCCTCGAACCTTCCCAGATCGTTGAATTCGATTGGCAACAACGTCGGCCACCAACAGATAGCCAAATTTTTGCTGTCCATGCTATTGAGTTTGCAATTTTCGGCGACTCTGTAAATGTTTTATTTCATTTTTTTTATTTTCATAATTGAGCATTTTTTGAAAAAATAATTTATTTGTTCACGTCGATTCGATATTTCCATTTTTTAAATAACGATTCAATCGATTGAATTTCAAAATTATCATTCATACGACAAAATCAGGAAGAAAATGGGACCAAAAAAATTAATCGAAAATTACTTACTTCACAAAGTGTTGAAAGATGAATTTAAGAACGTCAAAATTGACGGGATTAAGTTTGTTGAGCATCAGACGAAGGGCCAGCAATCTGCAACTTCGATCCTCCATATTCATACAAGTTGCTGACATGGGTTTGCTGATACCTCGTGCACCTTGCAAAAAAAAAAAAAAAGAAAGAAAGAAAGAAACCAAGATTAATACACAAACACGTATGACGACTGAAAAATTAGTCGAATGTTAAATAGCGCTTGAAATAGAGCCTCGATTTATTAAATATTTAAATTCCCTCGAAAATAATAATCAACAACGAAAATGATAATCAAATTGGTGATAATTATCACGGAAATATGAAAATATCGATTTATCCATGATAATTAATCACAGTTATTTGTTTCAAAAAGTATTTAAAATACATTTTCATCGAATAGATTCCCATCCTAATCTTGTAAAAGCCATTAAACGAGTTAACAATCTATAGTATATCATATTTTTTCGTTATATGATGTTTTTAACGTGCTTCGACGAATCTACCTTGCTATAGATGTAATTTCGTAAGATTATTTTTTCCTCTTTTGGTTCTGAGAGCGAGAACCCTACCTTACCGATATTATTTTTTTCGGTACTTTTATTTATTTATTTTTTAATTAAATCAATTGCCCGGTTCATTCGTGAGAATTGACGAAGAAATTTTACTGTATCATCGTGATTTCCACTCACCAGATATGTCCTCGAGTTCGGACATGCGTTCCTTATCGATTAGAGGCGGTAGCCTCTTCGAGAAAAAGTCTTTGAGAGCGGTCGCAACCGCGTTTACCGGAATGTCCAACGAATGTATATCCACATTGCCATCTACGAAAAAAAAAATACATATATTTAAAAAAAAATAAAAACAAAATCGTTGATAAAATATTTTTTCGAAAAATAAAAATTATCAAACAATTCGATGATTAACCTTCTTCGAACTTTTGAAAAAGTAATTCAACGTGCGCGCGATTCCCCGGAACCCTGTATATTCCCTCCGAGTCCAAACCCTCGTCCTCGATGAAACGCACGCATTTTTCGAGAAAAAGTGGTATCCGATTGGTATCGCTCTGGGCAAAATCCTCGATGAGGGACTGTTGCGACTGGCCCGACATCGTGCCACTCGCGCCCTTCGTCTGCTTCATCTTGTCCTGCTTCTTCTTCTCGCGTTCCTTCTCCTTCTCCGCGTGTTTCTTCAACTTTTCCTCCTTCTGACGACGTTTTTCCAATTTCTCGTCCTCCTTCGCCTTCTGCTTGTCCTTCTTTCTCGACAGTTTGTCGCAGTCCTTTCCTTTGGTAAGAATACCAAACTGCGAAAAAACGAAACAAAAAAAGGGAATTGAAAACATTGATTTAATTAATTGATTAAATCATTTGATAAATCATAAATACATTGGAATTTTTTACATGACAATTGTGAATATTAGCAGACGAACATTCATCATTTGATCAATTGAAAAATCTGATAGAAAAAATATTTGCTTAAACTAAAAAAATAAAAAATTAAAAAAAAAATTTTAAAAAAGATGAATTAGCGTAACAATTGAACTTACACTCGGCGAGTTTATTTCCCTCGGTGATGAAACGTCTAGGCTCGATTCGTCATCTAGAACGTAACCGGATCTAATGTCACTCCTTTGCCTCACTAAAATAAACGCAAGTCGAATGAAAATTCAACGAAATTAATTAAATCGAATCAACCAATCGCGTATCGTGGTCCGGAAAAATTCAAAATTCCGCAATGCTGAATCACGAAACACCGGGGATGAGAACCCATCTCACGCGGCGACATTTTTTTCGAGAAAATAAAAAGAGAATTCATTTTTTACTTGTTAACCCGAATCCTGAAAAAGAGGATCGCGATTCAACCCGAAAAAAAAATTCAACAGTAAGCCATTGATTAAAAAAATTGCAACGCAATATTTTATCCTCGAATCGTGAACTCTTCAGCTTCGATTTAAGCATCAATTCGTCAAATTTTGTCGTTTTTCACAAAATTGTGAATTATTTTTGTTTTACAAAAAAATGTTCTCACGAGTTTGTTAAATTATTGCTAAAGTTTGTTTATGAATGTAATATTTTATATTTTTATCACAAAGTAGAATGTTTGAGCATGGTGCATCGTTTTTTGCAGGTTTTGAAAATGATATTTATCATATTAAATTTAATAATTTGAAAAAAAAATGTAATTCAATTTAATTTGTTATTCAAGGAGAATTTTATACTCACAAGAGGCACTGAACATCTCCTGGGTCATGTGTTTCAGATTGAACGAATGCTGTAACGTGGCGGCCAAATGTTGTTGCTGAAGCGAATTTCCAAATCTCTTTCGCAAGCTGACCGCCGCGTGTTTGTTCTGTTTCGTTCTTGGCCTCGTCGCGTGTTCCGGCTCGCTCGATTCTGAACTATCTGGCGTTTCACTCGATACTATTAAATAATGGACTGTCTTGACAATACGGAATATCATCAGGACAGCGGATGGCCGTCGATAGCGTAGACGAAATTTTTGAAAAAAAAAAGATTGCGGAAAAAAAAGCGAAGAGAAGGAAAAAAAGAATTTGAAGAAAAAAAAGACATTGAGGGCGGGGTAAGGTTGAATCGATGAAAAAGAAGCATGTCTTAAAATTGTTTTTCTAGCGATACAAACAGTGTAAATTTATTTAATAAATTTCCATATAATAATACAACATTCAAAAAATATTTTCGTAAATTTTTCATTTAAAAAAAAGTTGCTTTGCGGTTTTCATCATAACTCACAAAATCTACTGGACCAATCTTTTCAAAATTTTGCACACTACTTTTTCACACAATTTACCAGTTATTGTCGAGAGTTTTTTTTATTTTTAACAATCATTAATTTTACAGCAAGAAATTAGCTGATTTTTATAGCGAAAATCGATTTTTTTGTGTCCAAGTGCTACGAAAAAATCGAAAAATCAAAAAAATAAAAAAAATCCCCTCGTGATTACCTCGAGAAACATCTCCTCTAACGAATGCATTCTGATTTTTTTCGTTTCAGATGATTCTTTCGCGAGTTATGACGAACACCGCAAAGCAACTTTTTTTTCGATCCGCTTCCGAAGATTCACCGTCATCCGCTTAATTTTCAATATTTTGCAATGAAAATTTACGAAAATATTGTTCGAACGTTGTATTATTATATGAAAATTGATTGAATAAATTTACACTATTTTTATCGCCAGGAAAAATTCTTAAAAACACGCTTCTTTTTCACCGAATTATTCTTACCCCGCCGTTAATGAGATAAAATTATTACCTCGTTCGACGTTTTCAATGCGCCAATTTTTGTCGTCCTTCAAGCTGTAATTGTGACCGAGAATACCATCGCCCGTGCCCATGCTCGCCAGTGACGGTACCTTCGGCGTTGCGACCGGTATGGCCGTTCGTTTCTTTCGCGTTCGTTTGTGAGTCGATGGTTTTTTGTTGGATTTTCCAATCACGTCCGCTAACCTCTGTCGTTCCAGCGAGCTCCATTCCGAGTCCGAATCGCTGTAAGCTGCGAAGTAGAAAATTTAAAAAAAAAATTGTATAACGTAAAAATTTAAGAAAAAAAATTGTTTGACAGATAAAAATCGTTTGATCGGACGATCGTAAAAATTGCAACGAGAGACACGAAGCAATCGCGTTTATTCAACTCGACCGTTGTTTTCGAACGGAATTCGGAATGTCGTGGTCTCAACAATATTATCCAAACATTTTGGGTGACATTTAATTCAATAATTAACGACTCGTCGAAAATTAATCTCCGTGTTCTGATTTTTGTAGTTTGAAAAGTTTGCTTTTTCGTTCTTCCCCAATTTTATTTATCACTGTAACTGACAAGCGTTCTTGCAGAGTCAAGGCCCAGAACCTTCGTCGCTGTCTTTTGTTGCAAGTATAATCGTTTGATTTTTTTTTAAGTCACACTAGGAAAATTTCTTCACAGGACTTCAATTAAAAAAGTTTTACGATATCAAGAATTACATTTTATGTGTTATAAAAATGAGTGTTTGTAAAAAAAGGTTCGGTATTTAAAAAAAAAAAATTTAAAGCGAATTTTTAAAGAGAGTTTTTTTTTAATAAAGAGAATTTTTTTAAAAAATCGTTTTGTCGATCGCGAATAATTTTCAAGTGGAATGATAAATCCGAAAAAAAATTCACGAAGATTCTCCGAGCCTTGAATTTCAAGTCCATCAATGATAATAAAATTGTGAAAAATACATTTTTCAAATATATTTTTCATACAAAATACAACGAACAAAAAATATTAATATCGGACGAAAACGACCCGGGTTTCCAGACTGAGGGCTAAAAAAAAAGAAAAAAAAATCAAATCCACGAAACAATCAATCACAAGTTCGAAATAATCGTTCGCATCGAACCGCGCGAGTCGAACGACGGTCGGTCAATCGTCACGGTGCAATATCGTCCCCCTCCCCTCCTCCCTCCGCCCTCCGGAAAGTTGGCCCGCTTGGATTTGATCGAATGAATATCGCGAGGAAACCGCGAAACGAAAAATCGCGTTCGACGAATTTCGGGTCGTGGCGTGTAAAATCGAGGGATACTGGATCAATAATGTAACAACGTAATCACGTGTCAATAAAGAAATAACGATTGATTTTACGGAGCCAATTTGCCGGAGTGGGTGGGATTGTTAAATTGATCAATTTTTTTTCATCATTTTTTCATCATTTTTTTTCATTTCGAGGGACTGAATAAATTTTTTCAATGAAAATCCTGAAACCGTTTTGTCAAGAAAAAGAAGAAAAAAAAATCCAATTCCCTCAACTTACACGGCTGTCCCTTCTCGCGTCTGTGTCGCAACTTAGTCTTGTTGTTCGCGATCGAATCCTGAACAAGTGCGTAAGTGTAGTCGCCGTCGTAAGCGGTATACAGATTGGGTACGACGTCCTTTGGATGTGCGTATTCGGAGCCTAGATCAACGAGTTCCGGTATCGCGAGCGGCGCGTGTCCCAGGCTCATCTTCGATGCGTGCTCGTCTTTCTCACCTATGGTCATTCGCGCTATCGCGTCCGTTACGTTTGAAAAATCTTTTAGATTTATTTTACCGGGTTGTTTGAGCGTCTGACTGTTTCCCTTCGGTCGTGGCTTCGTCTGGGATATGTGACGACGACCGGTCGTGAATGCCCGATGGGAATAACTGTTCGTCACACCGTCCTGATGCATGAACGTGTCTTTCACCCAACCTGCCAAACAAGAGACGAAAAAATTAATTTGTAATGAAAATCCGAAAAAATGATTTTTTCGGTCAAATTGTTTTCTCGACGATGAAAAAAGGTGGTTGTTGAAATTTGAGGTTTTCTGGTCTTTGGCGATGGTGATTTTGTGAAATAAAATGATTTTTGTTTTTTTTTTGTTCAGTGTTTGAAGTTAACGATAAGCGTGAGGACTGAAGAGGTGAAAAAGTAATTTTTTTTATATCATAAAATGAACTTTCAGGAGCTGTGAATTGTGAATTATTGGGTTGAGGCTAATTTCACTGAAGAACTTTGTTGTAGAGAATCGAATTGTCTACAACTTGTGTCTCTACAATTTTTTTTGTAGAACGAAGAGTTTGGCTGTGAAACTCGTTTGAAGACGAATTTTCGCCGAAAATCGGTTTAAAGCGAGTCTTGGAGATAATTTTTCACTCGGGGTTCCAATACTTTTTGAAGGAAATGCAATTCCCTGAAGAATCGTATCCAGCGGATTCAGTGTTCAGGGAAAAACATTTTTTTTAGTGTGATCTTCCTGAGGATTTTTTTCTAAGGTCAACCACCAAATTTTGAGACCCCAATTCGCGAGAAATAAAATGAATTGATTTTGTTACACAGTCTAATGCGTACATTTTCATTAAAAAAAAAAATTATGGAGACAAAATGACGGCCATATAAGAACCGCCATTTTGTTTTCGGTGATTAGCATATTTTTTTTAAATGTGCTAATTAATTTGACGATTTTTCGATCGACGTTCTTTGAACGATAATATAATTTTTTTTTTAAATAACGAGTCTCGATTAATTTACCGGATAATTTATTGGCGAGATCACCGCCTTTGAGCATTTCCCGTTCTCTCTCCTCGCGATGAAAATCCACCTGGCTGTAAATATCGCTGTCGTCGCTGGGCGTGGCACGATTGTCGACGAACTGTTCGTTCAATCCCGTCTCGCCGAGATCGCCGTCAGGCGTCAATTGCTCGTAAGATTCCGAACCGCTCCTGAAAGTTACGGACATACTGCTTCGCGTTAGATTTTTCGGTTTGGCCGAGGATGCGGGATTTTTCGATCCGTCCCAAACTCGGAAAAATTTCGTAACCAATGAAATTACGATTTTTCTTTTTTATCTTTTCTTTTATTTTCATTTATTTTCATGTTGTGATTGCTTACCCATCGTCCGGTGTTTGCAGATGATAACTCTCGTGACGGGGCGGTGGCATCGGATGCAGCGCCGAATATTCGAGGGTGCCTTCACCGCTGTCGTTCAAATTTCCGGGTTCTTCCATGTTGAATGCTTGCTCGATTTCCGGTTTCTTCTCCCAAACTTCTTTGAAAAATGGCGTGTAGAATGCGGCTGGAGACAAAAAAAAATGAAAGAAAATGATTTTTAGAAATTATATTTTTTATAAATATCCAATGGATCAAAATTTATTCATTTATTTATTTTTTTATTGCGGCTGAAGACAAAAAAAGAAAAAAAAACGATTTTTTAAATTATTTTTTTTCTTCTAAATGTCCAATTGATCGAAATTTATTTATTTATTCATTTGTTTATTTATTTATTTATTTATTTATTTATTTATTTATTTATTTATTTATTTATTTATTTATTTATTTATTTATTTATTTATTTATTTATTTATTTATTTATTTATTTATTTATTTATTCATTCATTTATTCATTTATTCATTTATTTTCGTTCAAACATAAATCTCTGACGATAAAATGATTGATCTGAAACTCACTCTTTTGCTGACAACTCGAAGCGGACGTCATGAAGTGTGCTTGCAAACGATCGGCAGTCGCGTTGCCTTCGGTGATGAGTAAGTGGCTCAATTCGCTGCTGAAAAATGCGTTTGCGCCTCCGGTGTCCGTCACAGCCATTATTTGAATCGGTAGATTTGGAATGTTCATCGAAAATGCACTGAGCATGAAAATAAAACGAACGAACGTGATTGATGAGTCGTAATGAAAAATTATTTATCCATAAATTATTGATTCGTATAATTTTTTTTTTTTTTTTTTCATGATTTCAAGATGGTGATGGCGTACTTGAGAGTGGCGAGCGAGGCTTTTCTCTTGGTCGAATAAACGAGAATGAAACCGTGCACGAGTTCGTCGCGAAACGCGTTGGCACCGTGAAAACTCGAAATTATGACCTCGACCCGTCGTTTAGATTCGCCGAGAAAAGTTTCGAGAACGATGGATTTTTCACCGCTCAGAAAACAACACTGGTGGCTCAACAGAGGTCCCAAAACGTTTTCCACCGAGTAAGGATCGCCGCAGAACATGCACATTATTATCCTGTAATTTAACACAATCGCACATTGAGCTTTTGACAATAAAAAAAATATAATGGAAATAATAAAATAATAATAAAAATCATTAAAAAAATTTTTTTCAACTGTTTGAAATTTTGTGAACCACAACGTTTGCTTCTACATTTTATCCGGTTCAAGAACCTCCATAATGCTCTAATTTTGAATTTTTAAAAAATAATAATCGAAAAAAAAAATCGAAATAATTTTTTCTTCGAGTTTCTACTTTTTTTTTTTTTAACTTTTTGAATTTTGCGAGCCATCTATCTTTACCTTATATCCGGTTCGAGACACTCGATAACGCTCTGATAGATATTCAAAAATCCAGCTCGATGATTGATTGACTGTATGAGCTGTTGCAAAGCGTCTTTGACGAGGGGAGTCGGAAATCGTTTGTCCTGTTCGAGATCCTCGATGCACACGTCGATGAACGGACATTGCAAGCTGTCGGCCAGGCTCTGACCTTCCTCGCGCAATCTTATGGCCTCCATCTCGTCGATATTCGAATCGGGCACGAACATGATTACTATCGGCAAACCTTGAAATGGCAACCGATCTTCTTGCTCCAAATTCGACAGCAAAGTTTTTTCCAATGACGATCGTATGTACTCGAAGGTATCGTCGTTTGCGTAGATGCAGAATGAGCCTGTAACGAGTAACAACAATAATAATAATAATAATAATAATAATAATAATAATGATAATAATAATAATCCCAGAACATTTATGAAATTCAATTTTTTCAAAACGCAACACGATTCTTTTTGTGATAGACCTAGGCCACCAAAATGAATTGTAACTACAAATGAAGGAAACAATAAATAATAATAATAATAATAATAATAATAATAATAATAATAATAATAATAATAATAATAATAATTTTAAAGAAAACTAAGACATCGACTATTATTATATTCATCATGATTATTAAGCAAACTATGTTATTACTTGTTAGTGAATGATAATAATATATAGTATTATTAGTGAAGCAGTTTTTATTATCATTATTATTCTTCTAAATTATAAATAATATTAATAAATGAATAAATAATTATAATATAAATAATAGTTGGCGCTGTTGCTATTATAATAATTATTATTGTTATTATTATTATTTAGAAATATAAATCAATAATAATAATAATAATAATAATAATAATAATAATAATAATAGTTAAAAAGCGTCAACTAATAACTAATAAAATTATCATCATTTTTAATTATCGATATTATCAATAAATTGTCAATCACAATAAAAATAATAATAGTTCGACTTGTCGCTATTATTTGTCGTTATTATTATTATTACGTAAAAATATGAATCAGCACGAACGACAATGACAATAACACCAACAATTGCGTAACCCGTAGTGCGTTGTGAATTTATCGTGAAATCGTGAGTAATTTAGCATTCGGGCAAGACGGTCTCGCGATTAGCGAGACACGATGAAAAATCCGTGGCACGTTGAAACGACCGTGCGATGACTCACCGTGAGGCATGAAGTCGGACGTTGTGAAGGAATTGTGGGGTAATCCGACGTCGCCATCGATAACTCTGTAGCCAAGCGTGTACAGCTGACAATCGATTTCCACTTCGTCATCCTCGGTCTGGGTTTTAATCTCACGAGCGAAATCGCTACCGAGACCGTTGCTCCCGAGTATCACGAGATTCAATTGATTGTTGTCCGATGTTAGTTGCCACTGACTGCTGTGGTTCCACGACGACGGTCTGTTTAAAAAAAAAAAGAAATCAGTTGTCATTTTTTAAATAAATTATTCTTAAATTATGTTTTGATTGAAAAAAAATATATAAAAAATTCAGGACAAAAATGATTTGAGAGAATGGGGATGATATCGTGAGGAAATGATTGAATGGCGTACCTGTGAGCTTTTGTGCCGAGTATACGTTCTATCAGAGCGTCCATGCAATTTGGAAACGCCGGACAGTGTTCGCGTATCGGACAATGAACGAATCCGAGATGCTGGAACAGCATCAATTTTCTATCCTGATCCAGTCGGTCGAGAGCCTTGTACCTGTTTACGTCGTATCGAGAATTGTTTTCGTTTTAAATCAATTTTTTTTTTTTCATCGGTGAGGAGAAAATTTAATAAAGAGTTTTAGGATACTCCAAAAAAAAATTTTAAATCAAATTGAACATTCAATTAAGTTGTTAATATATTATAAAACACATCAATCCAATTGAGAATTCGCCTAAGTTGTAAATATACAATAAAATTAATAAATTCAATGGAATAATAAATCGAATCGAATTATATTTAAAAAACTCTTAAAATTTTTTTTTTTATACAAAACTTGAGTCGATTAATAAGTAAATTGAGTTGGTTAATATCAATCAATGATCTCGAGTTTTATTTTCATTACTTTCAAAAAGTTTTCTTGCAAAACTCGAGTCGATTGATGAAAAAATGAAAAAAAAAAAGAACTTGTACGAAATATAATTTATGTCGCAGTCGTTGACACTGTCGACATTGGGTTTGAGTGAGTCTTGAAGTGTTTTTACCTGAAGTCGTCGAGTAGAGCGTCGGTTATTTCTTTGATGTCGTCCTGAGTTATGGTGCCCGAGGGTGCTATGCTCTTGAAATGATAAAAGAGATCTGCGTGTTCCAGCAATAATTCCTAAAAAGAAAAACAATGGAACAAACGACGTAGGATTCGTTTTCGCGTTCAATGGTCATCTCATCTCCTCTTTCACCGAATTACCAAATAAATAAAAAATGAATAAACAAAAAAAAAAAAATTTGCATCTTACTTGAAAATTATGTTTCGCTCGTTCGATTATTTCCTTCTGATGCTGATCGTAAATCTCCTGACAATCGTGATGGGACAGTGCCTCGAAACACTCGCGACCCATGAACAAAACTCTCACTTCCGACAAATGTTTTCCAGGCGTCACGTAACCGGTTTCCTCGAGCAATTGTTTGAACTGCTTTTTCCATCTGAACGAACAGTGCGAATAATGGAGTCAAAAAAATTGTCACATCGGTGAACGATATACCAAAGACATTTGAGCTGTACTCGATCGTTGGTCGAACAATTCATACGTAAAAAAAAGGGGAAAAAAGTCGTTTTCGATTCTGTGGAAAAAATTTACGACGTTAAAAATTATTTAGTAATTCGAGATATAATTTCAAACTACTGTCCATCAACTTTCATATTTTCATGAATTCGTATATTCAAAGTAGCCACTGAAAAAACTGACTTTTTTTCAAATCTCAAATTTGAAAAAAAAAAAGGGGGAAAAATTATTTTTACCGGCTAATTTTTTTTCGATAGAATTAAAAATAGATTGCGTATTTATTTATATATATATATATAAACAGAGATTATTTCTCGTAAAAGAAGTTGTTTGAATATTTTTTTTCATTTTTTCGTTAAAGCCGCTCGATAGTGACGGATAATCAAGCAATATAAAATAGTGTCACGAGTCTCAAAAGAAAGAAAAAAAAACCACCACTCTCGAGAGAAACGAGATGAGCGGAATTATCGCGAAAACTTTTATATCGGTGAGAGCTCGTGTAACTTTGCCGACCACAAACCACCGTGAAATATCGTGTTTCTCAATCGTCGTAGTATCTTTGCCACACGAGGGTGAAGAGGGGGGGGGGGCAATAGTTATAATCGCAATCCAGCAACATCGGTCGCCACGATATCGACAACAACAAAAAGTTCACATTATAAAAGAAATTCAAACGAAAAAAAAAAACAAAAACAAAAATAACAGTGATCAACAAATAGTTGAAAAACAAGAACACGTCGTGAGCGACGTTCCTCGCCACCGCGCAGAACAGAAAAAAAATAAACAACGAGAAAAAAAAAAGAAAAGAAAAAAAGTCCGATACGTGAATCGAATCACGAGCCACTTCGACCGAGTTAAAAACTCCGGATTAAAGCGAAATTGTGAAAAAGATAGTTTAATTACCTTTTTGGAAGTCTGCGTTAAGCCACGCCACCCAGAATAAAGCAAAAGCATTAGTGTTGTATCGTTTGCAGACATTATTCGTGTGATTTTCATCGTGTTTTGTATCGACTGTGATTGTGTTTGTGTGTGTGTGTGTGTGTATTTGTGTTTATGGATAACGGTAAATGAAATACCAACGAAATTAATATTTTTGTACGCAATTAATTGATGATTAATTGATCGATTAATTTTCGTGGGATTTTGAATATCGTTAACTCACTCGAGTCGTCGTTGTTCCTGTTGCAAAGCGTTTATGTGATTTTTGAACACGGTCTCCGCTTCCGGAGTCTCGAGCACGTCGTACGGTATCTTCGTCGTGTTGTTTTCCCCAAAATCGTAATCGATCCACGATATGTCCTCCGGACACTCGTAAAAATGTTGATGAAAGTCCGGATGCTCCTTTATGTACTGCTGCACCGTCGACCACTCCCTGATGGATGTTTCAACATTTTTTTTTAAAATTTATTTTACATTTTTTAAAATTATTATTTTTATTATTATTGATTTTTTTTTAAATCAGTCGTCACTCAAAACGTAATTGGATTTAAAAAATCGGATTTGCGACGTTCCCACGAGCTTTGTATCGATAATGGAAAACAATAATTGCAAATATGATCGAACTTTGCAATTGTTGAATAATTTATCGGATAATTCAACAACTAATCGGATAATTGGATGATTTAATTTAATTTAACTTAATTTATCGGAAAATTCAATAGTTTATCGAATAATAAAATAATTTATCGGATAAATAAATAATTTACCGAAGAGGCACAACTGTGTTAATGTGCAATGTGAAAATTGTAAATTAAAAACACGTGAATTATCTTTGTTCGAAATGTAAGTCGTTTTTGTAGATAAAAGTAAAATTTTTGTGGAAATTAAACTCCGAATATCTATCTACGTGAAATGTAGAACCTCTGATCAAATTTTAAAGTCCTTGGAGCAACAATAGCCATGAATAGATAAATTAAAAATAAATATTTATCCATCTAAATAACTTTCTTCGAAAAATTCAATAGTTTATCGGATAATTAAATAATTCACTGGATAATCATATAATTTATCAAAAAATTCAATAAGTTATCTGACAATTCAATGATTTATCGGATAACTAAATTATTTATCGAGTAAATAAATAATCAATCGGACAATTGTCGAATAAACTGAAAAATTAAATAATTCACAATATGCTTAAATAATTCATCAAGACATCAAATAATAAAATAATATCAGCATCGTAATAAACATGAACAAAAAAAAATAATTTCCATCGATAACTCGGACAATTGTCGAATAACCCGAAAAATTAAATAATTCACAATATACTTGAATAATTCATCGAATCATCAAATATTAAAATAATATCTGCATCGTCATAAACATGAACAAGAAAAAAAAATAAACCAAAAAAAAATAATTTCCATCGATAACTCACTCGTTGATCAAATTCGATATATCCGGACAAATTTCGTGCAAAATTTCCGGCAGCATGTCCAAATAGCCTTGAATCTTTTTCGCAACTTGTTCGTCCTTGAGTTTTTTAATGTGTCTCCTGAACAATCGTTGAGTCGCGTCAATGCCAAACAATTCAACGAAATTCGTGTACTCTCGATGCTGACCGAGTTTCTTCGACGCTTGTGACCACAACGCGCGATAATCCGTCACGTGTATTCTCACAAGTCGTTGCAACGATTCCGTCGACGTATCGAGAAGTTCTTTTCGCAAACGCGCAGCCTCGGCAAATGGCACGACTTTGCTTCGTAATTTTGTTTTGTCGATAGTTTGAGCGAGTATCATAAATGCCAAATCAATGTTTATATTCTCGTGAGCCGATGTTTCAACGATGAAGATGGAATTTTTGTATTCCTTTCGCATTATCAATTTTTCGGCTTCTTTTACGTATTGCTCGTTGGCGTCGTCGTTCTTCGTTGTCACGAGGACAACCGGTTTTTTCGTTTTCACCAAATTGTTGAGAATATTCGCGACCAGTTCGATCTGTTTCTCGACCGAACGATTCGGCACTACGCTCACGTCGAAAACGCACAAAAAACCATCGATGTTCAATTTGCCTTCGGGCAATACTTTTTGCTCGTATTCCTTTTCTATTCCCAATTGATTCTTGCATATGTACATCAATTTTTCCGCGCTCGTTATTTTCGTCGATGCGCAACGTTTTGCGTAGGGTTCCATTTTTCCACCTTTGAACGGTTGAAACGACGCATCGTCGATGAATTCCGTGTGTTCGATGACTTGAAATTGAAATTCCGTACCGTCCTCGGCTAATTTAACGACCTCGCCCCAGTAAAGAAAGTGATCGTTGTTTACCACGCGACCGCTGAAATCGGACTGTGAAAAAAAAAAAAATAATAATAATAATAATAATAATGATAATAATGATAATTAGAACGTTATTGGTAATTTGATCGATTGTAGCATGTGGATGTTAATGCAGACTGAATAGCCCGAGGTGCTGAAGCTCATAAGCTTTGCAGCTAAGAATTGTTCAATGACAAAAAAAAAATTATCATTTAAAATAAAAAAAAAAATTAAAATATCGAATATAAATTTTTTTTTTTTCATGATAAAAATATAATTATATGACTTTAATGGGAATAACTTTTTTTCAATGTGAAATTATGAAATTTTTTTCATCCGGGTTTCGTTAAATTATTTTTATTTGATTTATCTTTGTTGTTTTATTTTGATAATTTTTTTATTACAAAAAAATTAATGCAATTGTTATATTTCGTATTGTGAAAAAAGTCTAGAAATTATGATATTATTTTTTTCGTGCTAAAAATATAATTATTGGACTTTAATGGAACTTTTTTGAATGTCAAATTATGAAATTTTATGGTTGACTTCTGATGAATTATTTTCTTGTTCAATTGATGATTTCATGGTACTCTTTTTTTTAAGGTTTTTTTGTTGTTTTACCTGCGACAAAACGGAAATGTGATCGACGCTGTAATCGTCGCTGAGAGATCTCATGAATCTGTTGCACAGACAAGACTTTCCGACTCCGACTTGTCCCTTGTCCTTCTCGATGCCGGACAGTCCGACCACCGCCACGTTTATGTACTTCAAATTATCGCTCTTTCGTGCCATGATTATCAAAATTTTGTTCCAAATGTGAAAACGTTTTATATACCAGCTGCCATATACTCGATTTTTTTTTTTTTTTTTTTTCTAATTTTCTCCCGCAGTCCGTTTGCGATCCAAATGCGATGTGTCGTAATGAAAATTCCAATATCGACACACTTTTCAACAGTTTGTGGAAAAATTTGTGAATATTTGTTTTGGCAATGTAATTGCCGAAGTGATAAAATTCATTTCCGGTTTAAATTGCTTCCCTCCAATTATTAGTGACATCACAATTCGTCAATGGGCTCTAACAGTCGAGTTTTTGATTTTGAAGAATGCGGAGATGAGAAACGTTTGTCGCATTTGATAATCCAATTGTTCTGCAGTTTGTCATAACTTGGAATGATGTTTAGAGTTTGTTTTTTTTTCCTGGCGTTAGTATTTCTAGTATTTTAATTGAAAGCTTTCAGCACACCTTTGAGCAATAGTACTGTGAAATGGCGCTGTATATCTGTAAAAAAAAAAAAAGAAAATTGCAGTTTAGAATCATGGAGATAGTTTTTTTTTCTCTCATTATTATGATTAACCGGGAGCAAAGCCGCGATGTTTTTTCTAAACCAAAGTTCCCCGTAATTCGGTCGTACCATAACCTCATATTTAGCGACAAATCTTCGCAAATATGAAAAGCTTCCGATTTCTGCATGAATTTTAAGGAAAAAATATCAGAATCTATTGAACTTTATGAATTTTCTCTATGCCCTGCTCCAAATTCGACGCTCAACCAAATTCCAATATTCGTTACAAAGTTTCGTCGCATCGTCGTCGCCCGAACTGCCTACAAAAAAAAATTCATAGCTCCATAAATCTCACGATTGGACACAAAAATTTCAACGATTATCGATTCCACATGGCGATCCACGAAAGTTAACAAAATCTTCAAACGTCTTAACTCGATAATCCTCTAAGATTTGTAAAAAAAAAAAGTTCGGAACCTCCTTCGCACTTCTAATTGCAACGCTCTATCTTCGCCATCGCCTAGTCGCAAAACAATCACGCAGTCGACTGGACTTGATTGATTCCCCTCACCCTCCACCCTCTTGCCAACCCAATGAATCTTAAAATCTGTAATTTTCAAAAAAACAAAAAAAAACGAAAAAAAAAGGAAGAAAAAATTCTTAACCTCACTAACAAAACGCGTCAAATATGTGATCGATCAAGACTTAATTCATAAAAAACCTTATCATCCACTCTCCAATCTCTCTCTCTAAAAAATTATCGTAAAATCTGACATTGAACGAAACCCAAAAATAATAATAACAATAATTACACAATCATAAACAGCCAAAAATCGACTAATATCATTAATTCATTCTTTAATTCGGAGCAAAATTTTCATCCACCAGAGTTTCATCACTCGAACAAAAAAAATGTTTTCTATCGAAATTCGCGTCACAATAAACGAAATCACGTTTCAAACATGATGAAATGACATCAACGAAATAGATCAATATGCCACTGTACACAACACCTTTCAGCCAATTTGACGTTTGACCATTTTTTTTTTTTTTCATTTTCCGATACGTCGCGACGCCGAAAAAATAGAAAGCACGCACGTACCGAAAAAAAAAACCCCAAAAGAAGTGAAAAAAAAGTAAAGTGCGGTGATGGTAATCGTAAAAGAAAAAAAAACCGAAAAAGAAAAAAAACTAAGAAAGAAAAAAAATCGTTTTACGAACGATATTCATCAACGATGATGAAAGAACGAAATAACGTGACGACCGGTCGGAGACAATTCGTTATCTGTCGCGTGTACGAAACGTTCCAAAAAAAAAAAAAAAACCTCCCGAAGAAAAAGAAAAACGATGTCGTTTTCGTAAAGCGAGGTTGGCCCTGGCTGCGCGAGGGTTTCATATAACTATATACTGACCTGTCTGGCACGCCAGGCCGGCCCGATTTTCCTCTCACAATAAAATTACTTTTATTGTTATTATTCTTTTTTTTTCTTCTTTTTCCGCGTCCCCCCGAAATCCCCGGAAACCCGTCCTTTGCCTCTCGCGCCTCGCAACCCACCCGACGTACCGACCTTTTCTCCACTTTTCACGATTTCTCGACGATTTTTTTTTTTTTGTTTTTTTTTCCCCCAAATTTTTTTCAATACAAATATATTTTTTTGTTGTCCCCCAACTCGCCGACTAATCTGCGTCTAAAGCGCGCGTCACGACGCGGTCTAATCCGCGTTATTGCGAGGGTTGAATTCGCACGCGTGTAAATAACTCGACGTCAAATATCGAATACTGCTCCGCGGAGGAGCCATCTTGGTGGGTGGGCACACGGCGATTCATGTTTTCCTTTTGGTTAGTATCGGCTATTCCCCCCTCCCCTCCGCTGCGCTCGTCTTCCCCCTCCACTCAGCCGCCCCTTCCCTGGCGACGACGGATTCGAGCTTTGTGTGCCCCGCCGCGCACGTCGTCGTGTCCTTTCCATCCAGGATTGGTGCGTGAAAAAAAAAGAACCAATGTTTTTTTTCACTAACTCGGAAAAAACAACAACGCAAGAAAAACCGAACGAATGAGGGGGGGGGGTTGGTTAAGGAATTTGGAAAAACTTTGGGAAACGTAAATTCTCGAAACTCGAAGATTGAGATAATGTGAAACCGTTTTCTCACTCGTTCTCTCTCTCTCGCTCCGCGGGGATCGTCGATAGCGCCGTCTCTCTCGCACTCGCGGCGGAGATCGCGAAGGGGTTTTCACATCACCTTAAAACGTCGTAGGATCGAACTTGCTTCGATGGTTGTTACGTCGTGAATGAAAGAAAGAATGAAAAAAATACAAAAGACAGAGCTGCGAAGGGGGGGGGGAGGATTATGGAATAATTGGATTCATTCATTGACTAGAAAAAGGGGCGGGACTTGTCGAATCCTCGAATTTTACTACTATATACATACATTTGTTCTTCATTACCCACCCCCTCCTCTCACACTGGCCTTTTATGATTATTTTTCGAGCGTCGAATGAATTTCTAACAAAAGAAGACATAACTTTGATTAGAAATTTTTATTCGTTGTTATTGTTGTAGAAATTAGTATTGTTGTTATCATTGTAGGTGTGACAATGATAAGGGAATTATGATAAGATTTTTTTTAGAGCTGCGAATGAAGAATCGATTGTTCGACTGCTTTATCGTTCGTGGAAACGATGGATCGACTTATTGTTGTTAGCCTTAACCTCAAAATTTCGAACATGAGGGCTGAAGACTCGGTCGGTTGTCAGGATTGAGGATTGAATTCGACGGATCGATGGACGGGTTCGAGGAAGACGAGGACGTCGTTCTCGAGGCATGCATCTTGAAGAATTAATTTAATTGATTGAATAACGAATAATTTTGTTCGGCCGACTCCAATCTTGCACATGAAAACAACTGATCAGCTGATTGATTACTATAAAAATAAATTATATTACACTCCCATAGAAAAATATCCATTGAATTTTCATTATTCATGGGAGAGAATAAAAAATTGAATATCTGGAGAAATTGTCAAACTGCGAATAATACGAGTACACTGCGATACACATTTGATCCAGCCGAATCGGAGTAGTTCACATAACCGCAAAAAAGAATTCTGATTCACATATAGATTGATTTTTTTCTATTAGGGCAGCGCGTTTCACCGAATGCTCCAGGATGCAGGTTGCACGGATTTCGAACCGATCGTTGTACATAGACATCGAAACGCAGAAGAATCGCAACCCAAACTCAAAATGTTTGAGAGATTGCATAATTTGTTCAAGCGTAAAGCCGCTCTGAACGCGTTTGACGATTCACGATCAAGTTACTTGTCCGAGATGCAAATAGCTACGATTCTACGAGCGGAGACTCTGTTGGTCGATCACGCAGAGTTTGTACAAAGCTTGTTGGAAAAAAATTCTCTATCGTTCTGGAGGTCAGTATCGATGACAATCTTTCAAAATAAAAGGCAACTGTCGACTGAATATACTTGGTTATTCGTCTTTTATGATCTTACAGCAAATTAGGCGAATATTCGACTTTGATCGCATCGACGGTCATACTGGGCACGAGTTACTTAATCGGGGAGAGAAAAACTACTCGCGGCGCAATCTCGTGTCTGGCGTCGTTGGCAGCAGCTTTGGTAATCCATCGAAGGTACAACGATTTTCGTGCGATAACCGCGCTGAGGAATCTCATCGGCTTGCAAAACGAGTTGCATCGGTTGTACAAAAAGGGTCTGAGAATAATGAGCAAGCAATTTGCGCTCAGGCCGAATTCCAAGCAGGCGTCGAGCGGCTTCAGGTGATCGACGATGAATCCTCTCAACTCCAAACTCAACTCACAGAAATCAATCAATACGTATTTCTTCTTCGCAGCAATTTGGAGGGAGATCGGCTCAAGTACATACAACCACTGACGGAAACTTTGTTACAAAGTTTGTCGAGCCTCGGTCGAATTTATTACGAAACAACATTGGAAACTGTAAAAATTCTGCCGAAAGATGATTACCATGATTTTTTCATGCATTTCGACGATCAAGTTTTTACCACCGAAGGCGAGATAATTTACAATCACTTTAGAGTGAGTATCGATACACGTCAATGAAATTTGATTGAGAATTTTTAATTGTACATTGTGTTACTACCACAGACTGATTTTTATTCACAAAGTCATTGTACTACGTGTACATGTTGGTGCAATCAGATGCGATGAAAATCTTGGCCGTTGCATACGACAGATACACTTGGAAGCACGAAGGAACAATTCCACGATCTCAATTGAATCGTGTTATTTGCAATCTTTGCCGATTGGTCGAAAATCACGGAACAAAATTGGCAAGAATTATCGAGAATTATGAGAATTGCAAGCCCAGACCAATTCAGCGAACATTTCGGTGAGCATGGTAGCTTTTTTCGACTCTGATTAAATGTTAAATATTTGCATGGATAAAGATAAAAAAAATAAATTAATAAAAAAATAAATTTAAAAAAATAATGATAAAAGGTAGAGCTCGAAAATTCAGAACGATCAATTTACAGAACGACCAAAATTCGGAATATGCAATGTTTTGAACGGACAGCATTCCGAACGTCTACCAAGTCGCGCGGTTTTCCACATTACTCGACTTTCGAGCTTTCCCACGCGTAAACTATCAATGTTAGATACATGCCTTTGGAAACTTTTCTTTAGGAAATTCAATTCTCTACAACATTGGTCCTGTGAACTTTTTGTCTACATAGCCTTGTTTAGCCAGCGTTCGGACGCGAAGATAAAAATTTGAAACATTGATTTTCCATTGCCTACATTTTTTTTGCAATAATTCAAAGGGTTACACACCCTTGAATTTTTTATGGCGTTATCAATGCCGCTTGAAAGATTTTCGGGCTGTTTAAAAATGTTTGTCAGTGAATTTAATCATTTAAAAAATGATTACAGAGGTCAAACAGCTTCACGATGGAAAGATTTGTACTTGAATTTGGATCTGTTATCGCGAAAAGTCGCGTCGACGTACGACGCGATAAATTCCGCGATGGAAGACATAGATAATCGCGAAAATGTCGAATCATCCAACACCGAAGAATTCGTGAAAAATTTGAAACCGCGAATCCACGAAATTCACAAACAAATCGATTCGGCTAGAAATTTCGCGGAATTCAGCGAATTGTTGATCGCGATGTTAAACCGATCGGGTGAAAAATCCGAAAACGGTGTTCTATCAAGATCGAACGTAGGTCCGACGATGGACGACGATCGGCCGATCGTGTTCGACGCGGATCCCCAAATAATCGACGAAGTTTTCGAGGAATACATCACCGAGGAATATCTCAAATCTTTTTGCAACGATGAAAATCCGATGGACACGGAAATGAATAAATACGACAAACTTTTGGCGAAAAATTTTATGATCGAATTGAAAGACGCTCTTGTGGACAAATGCAAATCGATGAACGAGAGAGAAGCCAAAGCTTTGTCGCGGAAAAATCGTAAAATAAACGGAGATGCTATGAGAACGACGAAGACGGAGGAAAGGACGATTCCTCGTCCTCCGCCATTGCTTGCGGTCGTTCGTGCAGACTCCGAAGGTTCGTGCGATGCCGATAACAACGAAATTGTGGGATTTCGTTTGTCCGCGAAGTTGCCACGCGAAATAAACGCGAAAATTCCGGACGTGAAGGATATCACCGAAAATCCCATCGTTTCACGGCCATTGGCTTCGTCCGTACCTCCCCCACCTCCCCCACCTCCCCCACCACCGACGCTAACAGGATTTATCGGGGAGAACGAAAATTTTACGTTCGATTTGTCGAAGCTCGGAAATATCGGAACGTCGAGAATTCCGGCTTTCGTGAATGTCGACGAAGAATTTTTCGGCAGTGGAGAAAATTCGGAAGAAGAGATTGACGATCGTCGCCATTGCGATGACGATGCGGATACGGCAGATGTGATTGGCTAGGAAATTCATTATTGAGAATTAAGGAAAATTAATTGATGAAAAATGTTTGTAAACGAAAATTTTGAATAAAGTCGAGTTTTTTTTTTTTTACGAATTTGGACGATCGATCCTGCAACTCGTGAATTTATTTTTCTACGTTCTAACGCATGATTGCGTGGGGTCCGAACGCACCCCACATTTTTCTTGATGCGAGAAATCTGATTTTATTGATATTGAGCTATGAAAATTCATTTGAAGACTTAAAAAACTGAAGAAATCGGCAGAAATGCTCGTTTCTTCAAAGTTCGCTTGGGGTGCTTTCGGACCCCAGTCATGGATTCTAGGGTTAATTGATTGGGATGTGTGATAATAATTATTTTCGTAGTCAAAATTTGTAGGATCGATGAATTTCAATAAGAATAATGGATTTTGATCAATCAACGAATATCTCAATGTACTTGGGCAGCCATTTCGTTTGTTATTTATGATATATCAATGCACAAATTTGTTATTGATTTTTTTTCGATCAATTTTGAATTTTTATTTATTTTACGGTGATGTGAAACATTTAGATCTCAGACATAGGTGCGAGAGAGATAGCGTTATCGACGCTCGCTGCGGAGCGAGAGAGAACGAGCGAGACGAAAAACATATGCAAGCACGATGGGATGAATAAATTATGAATATCGTTGTGTGGTTGTCTCCCTCACACTCCTGCTGATTGTATTCTGCGTTCTGCGACACATCGGAACGAATTTGTCGTTGACCAATCACAATGCCGTTGACGATTTTACGCGTCTGCTGCATCTCCGTTATCGCGCTGTTTGTTTCATAACCTCAAATGGACTAAACCCGATGTTTTGACGGTTTGGACATAATCCAAAACAAACTTCGTCGTTGTTCGAGTAATTTTTCATCGATCGTGGAAAAATTATAAGGAAAATGCCGCTTCCAGCAGCATTGGCCTCGCGTCTCGCGAAGAGAGGCCTCATAACAGGATCGGATAAAATTGGTATCGTAAATATTCTAACCCCACTTTTTTCATGTATTTTTCAAACAACATCGAACATCGGATTTTACAAAACAAAGTGAAAAATAATATTCATTACTTGGATAATATTGATTCTAGTCAAACTATGAAGAATTTGGTAATACGAGTTTTAACTTTTCAATTTCTGGTTCTTTCGTTATTCGTCTCGGCAGATAACCGCATTATCAAAGATCAACAAAAATTGATCTTCAAAAAAATCAACGAATTCATCATAGTTTCTGACTCAAAGAATGTCTACACCTGTTTACGAATAATCATAATGCGGAATGTTTAGAAAATTCTAAGGTGGAACCCAAGAAAAAGATTCACGAGGAAGTAATCGCGGAAGATTACGACAACACGAAAGACGACATTAATCAAATTGATCTCACGCATAAGTTTATGGTAAATTGATAAATTATTCTTTAGAAAAATCGATTAACCCATCTTATGACAAATTGTATTAACGATGCAGAATCGTTTATTTCAGGGCCACAACGGTTGTCCAAACAAATATAACATTTATCACGAGTGTAACAAAAAGTGCAAGGACTTGTGGGGCATGGGACACACGCAACCGTCGGAAAAGTATCTGAAGCGACAGATGCGACTGTTGCAGAAATATCCATTGCCCGAAACTTGGAAAGCGGTTTACGATCCAGGCTCGTGAGTGAATACTTTGAATGGAATGGAAAAAAAAAAAACAAAAAAAAAAGTTACCAATTTAATAAATGGATAATTTTATATCGCAGCGGTCAGCACTATTATTGGGACTGGTCGTCGGATTTGGTATCCTGGCTGCCGCCCGGTCATCCCAAGTGCCAGATATCCCAACCGGCGTCGCAACTGAGGGAAGAACTGCATCTCAAAGCCGCCGATCAGGACGACAATATGTCCAGCGACGAGAGCGGCAGCGACCAAGAAACCATGGAGGTTTGTACCTCCGACCCTACGATCGTCGACCCAAACTTGAAACGTAATGGAATAGAATGGAATATTTACAGGTCGACGAGGTGGAAACGAAGAAGGAACAAAAAATTGTTATTCGAGAGAGATTCAAACTTCCCGAAATCAGAAAATCACAGAGATTGGATATCGTCAAAGATAAGAAGGATAGAAATTTGGATCCCATGGATCCGGCTGCCTACAGCGACATACCACGGTATAATACGTTTATTATTCATTAATGATACAACTTATTACAATGCGAATGAAACTTGTTATTTTTATTTTAAAAAATTCTGTTTAAATGGTTTTTTTTTAGTGGAAAATGGTCGGACGGTTTGGCGAGGCACAATGAAGCAAAAACCGGAGCGGATACAACAGCTTCCGGGCCGTTGTACCAGATGCGACCTTACCCGAGCCCCGGAGCGGTATTACGATCCAACAGAACGACCAAACCCGAAACCGAAGCTCCGGCCAAACCGATTGTACAATTTCCCGAGAATCCTGAATAATTCTTTCGCAACCCACGATCTATTGTCATTATGATTTACATTGTATAATAGAAAATATATTTGACTGTATTGTCACCATGATTGATGCATTATTGTTGATGATTGATCTCCTGATCGAGTAAATTAATACGTAAACGATGCCCCACCTCAAACAACAACCCCATTCAACTCAACCAACTATAAAGCATTGTTTTCAAACGAAGAATTAATATAATTCGAATTATATTAATAAATTTATCATAAAACCTTATTGAAAAAAAAAAAATTATCATAATTTTATATTTATCGATATCATTGATATTTATTAAAGTCCCAGTACATAGGAGAAAAACGCAAATTTCGCAAAATTCATATTTACATCTAAGATTATCTTCCTTATCAACCGACGATACATCTGGCAATTCTTTCTTTCACTCTATATCGCTGAAATACTGTACTACAAACTTCTCTCGTCTCTTTCCAACCGCAACGAGCGCCACCAGCGCTATCTCTCTCGCACTCGTAGCAGCACACACTTCGGTTGCAAGGTGGCGCCCCACTCGCACCTGATGCACTCGAATGACTCCACCCCCTCCCCGCCCTGCGCCTCTTCAATGCACCGATACCGTCATACCACAGAAAAACAAAACATCAACAAAAATGCCGTTCTATTATCATCGTTGCAAACGACATTGTGTACAAGCCAAGCACATGCCAGCATCACAATGAAATCGATGATTCATCGTTTCATCGAAATTACGTTCCATTATTTATCCGATGCATCAATCCATACGAGACATAAATTTTTTATTCGTCGTAGGAAAGTAAGAAACACTGAAAGAGGACAGAGAACGAACCATCTTTCACTTGTCCGATTCGAATTAACTGAAGTATGCGTGTCCATGCGTGTCGGTGTGTACCGAGCGCCGGTGGAGAGGGGGGGGGCAAGGAGAGGTTATGTCGGCTTACTGCCGTGATGGAAACAGCAAATTCCCACGCAGAGAGAGACAGTCTCACTCGAGCGGTTCCGTCCTTCTTCGTACAGTCGGGTAAAAATATTCCAGTCGCATGACGCGTTGCAGCAGGTTGCATCGATCGAAATTTGTCAAGCTCGAAGCTCATCACGGTCCTCAGAAACTGACGAAAATGATAAAATTGAGCAAGCTGAAGTGATTAAACGTTATCGCACAGCAGAAATCATAATAAATCCTCCTGTAGACCTAACATTTTTAACCGACTGTACGCGGTGCAAGCGAGACAGACTTCACAACTCGGCTATCTCTCTCGGCAGGCTCCCCCTCCACGTCAGTAAGCGTTCCAGGTCTGCTATATATATCTCAGTGGTTCCAGGTCTACTACTTGAGTATAGTTGAGTGGGTGATGATGTACGTGTACGACAAGGAGAGACAACGACACGAAGGCGAGGGAGATAGCATGATGTCGGCTGGAAAAACATGCTTGCCCCAATGGTGGGGCATGCGAGTCGGATCAGAAGCAGCAGCAGCAGCAGCAGCAGTGAGGCACACCGAGGCACACTGTTAGCGAGAGCAGCAGTAGCAGTATCAGCAGCATCGCAGCAGCAGCAAGCCGCGTACAATCCGTGTTTAAAGTTCCCACCACACGCCGTGTCCGCGATATCAACGTCCAGTGTGTTGCGCGCGCGTGCGCACCGGGTGTGTGTGTGTGGTGTGCGTGAGCGGCGCCCGTGGTAAAACACATTGTACGGTGTCGCGACTGCGCATGTGCGTGTGTGTGTGTGTACCCGTGATAAACTACATCACTACAACGTATGGTGTCGCGACCGCGCGCGCGCGTGAGTATCACATAGCACGACGCTCCTCATCCTCACCGCACAACTCTCCATCCATCTCTCTCTCTCTTGATCATGACCGTTTACGCGCAACCCGAGTGATTCAGTGCCCGAAATATTTAATCTCCCCCCCCCCCCCCGGGGCCGATATGACGACGGCACCGACAAACACCGTGGGCCGGTGTTGCCTCCCGATGTTCGTCGTCATAACCTAAACGTGATTAAAAAAAAAAAGAGAAAAGAAGAAAGAAGACAGAAGACAGGGAAAAAAACACAAGGAAAATTTCTCCTGGCTTTTACCACGGTAAACGTGAGTAATTTTTTTTTTCTTTTTCAGTATTATATCTATATGTATGTATGGGATCTCTACGTCGATTTAATTCTCCCGATTGGCGGAGGAATAGTACCGTATATGTATAATCGTGTGTGGACGTGTGTTTGGTACACGTATACACACACACACACACATATACAAGCACACATGGGACAGGTACGTGGGAAATATTCGCTGGGCCACTGTACTGTAATAATAATAATCCATCGCGCTTTCCACGCATTCTCCGGCTACACGATTCTTTTTTTTTCTTCCGACTTATTTTCTTCTTTTATTCTGATTCTTTTTTTCTTTTTTTTTCTTTCATTCGAGACGTGTCGACAAACGCGACTCTGTACGCTACGCTATTACATTCACGATGTATTCTCTCGTGACCGCAAAACCAGTTTTACGCGATTCTTTTATGCTCCGAATCCCGCACGTATCTACAATCCTCTTCTCATTCTTATTCTTATTCCTCCTCTCCGTCTTCTCCTTTCCTCCTGCCCCCTCCCCTCCCGCGCCATCGCGCCTGCGTCAACGTTCGATGTGACAGCGCCTCCGATGTGACGATTTTTCGCGGATTTTTGGTTATCGATGGTCAAATGGACACTCGTACGTGGAAGAAGACCCATGCATTACTACTTTCATCTTTCATCGTTGATGAGGATGAGGCAATGTTTTTTTTTTTTGGGTCAATGTCGGTTGATGGGACGGGTCATCGATTCTTCATCGACACGAAAGTTTACGCCCATCTATGTTTTTTTTTTTTTTTTTCACATTCACTATTTCGATAGAAAGTCGCATTGGTCTCTCTCGTGGCTTTATGTGATAGAAAACACGAACGAGGCTCGTGTGTGCATTATTGTGGCGTACGTGTGTACCTGTAACCTATACGCTTGTGTACGTGTGACTACGCGCATGCGTGTGTGCGGCTGTCTCGTTATATTTTCGCTTCCGTAGATTGTGCATCTCGAACACCTGCTCCACGAAACTAGTCGCTGCTGCTACGTTGAAAAAAAAAAAATAACAAAAAATAAAAACCCTCCTCCCCCTCCCTCGCTTCTTTTTTGTTTCGTTTTCACATTTTACTCGTCACTTCCGTTTTTCTTCATCCTCGACGTCGTGCTGTTGTTTTTTTTCTTCTTTTTTTATTCGTCATTCGTTTTGGGACGTCTGGCAGATGGAATTTCGAATTTTTGCCGAAGGTTGGAGGGGGGGGGGATTCATGACCGTGCTTTGCAGATGTGTAGAGTGGAGGGGTGGGGATGGGGGATCGTCTACATTGGTGTTGGAGTTTCGTGTGGTTGATGTTGCGATCGTTTGGGGGCGCTGCGAGATAGAGATTTTTGAAAAGATTGTGATGCAGATGATTCGTTGATCTTTGAGTAGTGAAATATTTGGTACAGCGAATTTTTAAAGAATTGAAGAAAAAAAGGGATAATGGAATGTAGGTTACAATGGAGGATGATGAATCGTTGGGTTATTGTGGATAAATAATCTTCGTGATGGAAAAAAATCTTCGCAATGGAGCGACGCGTGCGGTGATTAGATGAAGCTTCGATAATTTGGACAGATTAACCCTTTCACCAAGAAGAGAGAGAAAGTGAGACACAAGTTCCTACAGACGGACGAGTTAAAACTTCGCAAAAAAAAAAAATACTTTCACTGAATAAATGAACGAAGATTCAGAGCTCCAGAATTTTGTTGGAAACTTTAGTCGGGGGAATGGTTCGCTTAGGTTTCTCGCTTTTTGCGGTTCGTGATTCGACCACTTGGGGCGCTGCGAGTCAGGGACATTTAAACATTTTTTTTTATTAATGCAATTGGTGAACTGTGTGCAAATGAAATATTTTGTATAATCATTGCTGGACTCTGTCCTGCGCCAATCTAGATAATTAGATTGATGAATTGTCGAATTGCAACGAAAAAACGACGTCGTGTGAAAATCATTGCGACGCGGCTACACCTGCGGTCGCTGGACGAACCTGCAATAATTTTTAAACCGCATCGGCGCTGAAACAAAAATTATCAAATGATTTTCCAAATTATTGGTGCTACTGCGAAAAAATTTGTACGGAAGCTAGCAAAACAACACGACGATGACATGTCTGTTTTCCGATTGAAATGAAATAAAATTCAGCGGAACTCACAGCAATCTCACTGAGAATTTTCAATGTGTGATGAAATGGTTTTTGTTTGGATCAATCATTTTTAATGGCGATCTCTTTACACGGTATTTCGAATTCAATTGTTCAAGGTGCCTTTCAAAGACCGTTCAAAGACATGGACAAATTGGATCTTCATCTATTCTTGTTTGCCTCAATGGAAAATAATTTTTTGTTGCCCAGATAAGTCTTCGACAAAAGGACTTTGAGTTGCGGTAAAGGCCCAAACAAATGGCAACCAAGAATGAGGATACTGTTTCTATGGACCACGCCAATGACGGTACAAAGATAACGTAATTTATTTTATTCATTATGAGAAATAAAAAAAAAGAATCAATTTCAATATTTTCTGTAATGTCAAACGATTATTATTTTTTTTTTTTTTCTGTGTTCTGTCTTTTTCAGGCAATAGCATGGACAAAGAAATGTTAGGAATGTGCGAACCGGGAAACTTGGGCCACCGCGTGCCACCGAATTACATGTACAACACGGGATCCGAACATCTGGCCGGAAATCCAGACCGCGACGGCAACAATCGTTGTCGCAATCAAGCTTCGGAGGATCAGTTGGGTCCTCTGCCGCCCAATTGGGAAAAAGCTTATACGGACACAGGAGAAGTTTATTTTATAGAGTGAGTTGTGTCTTAACCCTGGACAAAAAAATAATAAATCAAAAAATAGAAAAATAAAATTAAAAAATTAATAGAAAAATAAATTTAATGAATAAATAAAATAAATAAATATGAATAAAATAGAAAATTAATAGAATAATATAATTAATGAATAAATAAAATAATTAAATATGAATAAAAAATAAAAAAAATAATAAATATTCACAAAATCGAAGTTGAAAAATTCTAATTTTTTTTCTTTGCATTATTTTTCTCACAGCCACAACACGGGAACTTCCCATTGGTTGGATCCCAGACTGTCGAAGTTTCAGAAACGTTCGCTCGAAGAATGTTTGGACGACGAGTTGCCTTACGGATGGGAAAAGATCGACGATCAGTTGTACGGAACTTATTTCATCGATCACGTAAACAGACGTACGCAGTACGAAAATCCGGTGCTTCAGGCCAAACGCGCCCAGCAGGGCATGTCCGATCGCAAGAGTCCGAATTTCACGAGAAATCCGAAAAAATTGAAGGGCCAGAGAATAAGAACGACGCTGCTGAAGAGCACGCGGGGTCTGGGATTCACTATCGTCGGCGGTGACGACGCGGTCGAACAATTTTTGCAGATAAAGAGCGTCGTGCTCAACGGTCCCGCTTGGCTGGACGGAAAATTACAGACGGGTAAGCGATTGACCCTCTTTTTTTTTTTTTTCTCATTGCGCCCGTGTTTGATCGAACTTTTACGGTTGATTGACTAATTGTTTTTTAATTGGATTCGACTATTTTTGGTGATTCGTAATCCTGGGCGTCGTCAAAAAACATTATCGTCAGAAAATTAAACTTTTGGGTCATCCGTGACTCACGAATCATTTTTTAAACATTGTTATCCATTCTTGAAGGTTGAATAATCAAACAAAATTTGCATTTCTCGTTCAATATTTCTTCAATTGTCATAGATTTTTTTTTAACATCGATAATTCGTATTGAAATTCATGCGATAATCTTTTTTGTTTTTGTTTTTTTTTTCAATGAGGTAATTTCGGGCATAAAAGAATCCACTTTTGGGTTATCCACGACTCACGATAATTTTTTTCAATTATCGATCTGTCCATCAGTCCTGAAAGAATCTATAAATAAAATGTTCACTTTTCCATTATTTTTTTTTCAGTTATCGATTTCTATTTATCATCTTTATAATTACAATAATAAAAGATAATAGATAAAAATATTTAAAAAATAAATAAACATACATAAATATTCATAAAAAATAATCACAACACTATATACATAGTACAGCAGTCCACGTGATCATTTTTTTTATTTTCATGAACACTACGAATTATTCCGTCAATCATAATCAACCAATACCCAAAATAATTAAATAAATAAATAAATAAATAAATAAATGAAATTGTCATCTATTCTCCAACAATTATTCAATAATCATCATTTCAATCTTTCATATCAACAATTCACATCCCCATCTGTTTAAAAAAAAAAAAAAAAAATTAGTTCAATGAAAAAATAAATTGAAAAAAAAAATTTTTTTAATAAAAAAAAAAACGATTCTTATTATTTTTCAGGTGACGTGTTGGTGTACGTGAACGATACGTGCGTGTTGGGTTTCACCCACAACGAGATGGTAAACGTGTTCAAGTCGATAGCGAGCGGTGAAACGGTTGCCCTCGAAGTGTGTCGTGGTTATCCATTGCCATTCGATCCGAACGATCCGAACACGGAGGTCGTGACGACGATAGCCGTGAGTGCCCCCGGTGACCCCCGTGACTCTCGTATGTTACCCACGAATCACCAATCCCACCAGATGATGCCATCGTCCACGGAAATTCTCAACGAGGACGCCAGTCTGTACATGGATCTCGAACCGGGACTTCAACAAACGGACGGACGTTTCAATTTTCTCGATCCCACGTTCATGGCCCCTCACAACATGCAAAACGGCGATAATCTCGCCAACACATCGGTCAATTCGATGCCCGATCTTTGCATATCCGACAAAATAAATACGATAAAACGACCGAACAGCACGGACATATTGTTGTCGGAAACCGTTGAAGACACAAACGAATCCAAAAGTTCTCCCGAACCCGCGTTGCCGGAATTTTTGAGCATATCCATCGTCAAGGGCGAAATGGGTTTTGGTTTTACAATCGCCGACTCGTCGAACGGTCAAAAAGTCAAAAAAATCGTCGATTGTCAACGTTGCAAGAATCTCGTCGAGGGTGACATATTGGTGAACATAAACGACACGAATGTGCGCAACATGTGTCATTCCGAAGTCGTGCAAGTGTTGAAGGACTGTCCGATTGATCGTGAAGCCATGATTCACGTTCAACGCAATTCCACATTGTCGAAAGACAAAAAAGACACCAATTCGCAATATTTTTATCGTAGCAAAACACCGACTGCCGATATTTACAGCACCCAAACTAAACAAACGTTGCCCAGTCGTCCGAAAACTCCTCTTATAGATACGCGAAATTTTGCAAAATCACCCAACGAAATAAATCGTCGGGAATGGAATTCCGATGTGCCCAATGTAAATGATTTGAACAACATCGAAAACAGATACAAATACGCCGATTACAATCGTGATTTGTATTACAACGATCCTTACAAACCTAATATCGACGGTATGACGGAAAATTTTGGTCCGATGACGAATTTGGATGACGATACGATCGGACACGGTGGAATTAAACGCGAATGGATCGGTTATGACAAAATGAGTTTGAACAACGATGTTTATTCGGTCAATGTCGCGCATCATGACAATATGATCAAACAAAATGGTAGCGTTGGTTCGGATTATTACAAGGAACTTTATGGCGGACAATCGCACTCGCAGTATACCGAACAGGATTATAATTCTTATACGATGGGACAGGAACAGAACGTCGATACCGGAGAAATTTGGGACAAACGAAAGGAAACCACGAGCTTCGAACACGAACAGCCACGTTCCAGTCCGGTCGCCAGGTGGGTTTTACATTTTTTTTTTTTCGTCTTTTCGATGGGTTTGGGGGAAAGAAAAAAAAATTACATAGCAATTCATCGTGAAGAATGTGAAAGCAATTCGTGAAATGGTAATTTTATCATGATGAAAGTTTAAATAATTCGTTGGGTATAAATATTATTGAAAATTTGAAAGCGATTCATCGAATGTGAATATTATTGACTATCCAGAAGCAATTCGTGAATCGTAAAAAAAAAAATCTAAAAAAATTTAAGCAATTTTTCGGATATAAATATTGTTTAAAATTTGGGAAACTATTGTCAATCATAAAAATAATGAAAAATCTCAAAGCAATTCGTCTGTTAAGTATAATGATTATTAAAAATTGAGGATCAATTCTTCGACCATAAAAATGATTAAAAATCTGACAGCAATTTGTCCAATATTAATATTATTGAAAATCTATAAGCAATTCGTGAATCATAAAAATGATAAAAAAAAATTCAAAGCAATTTGTCGAATACAAATATTATTAAAAATCTAAAAGGAATTTGCGAACCATAAAAATGGTTAAAAATTCAAAATCAATTTTATAAATATGGATAATATAAAAAATCTAAAATCAATGAATAATCATTAAAAAAAAATCTAAAAGTTCGTCAAATATAAATATCATAAATAATCCACGAAATAAATTAATAAAATATAAATATCACCATTTTCACGCGAAAACTCTTCGTCAAAATATTTCACAGATATCCTCAGTACAACAGCGAGCTGGTATGTCCGGCCATACCCGACATCGAGTGGATCGAGACTCTGGTGACGCTGGTGAAGCAGGACAGTGGTTTTGGTTTTAGAATAGTCGGTGGTACCGAGGAAGGATCTCAGGTTGGTCCCACTAACGTCGAATCATAACGACCGCCAAATGGTCAATCGTTTCATATTTAATTTCATTCATCAGCTAATCACTACATTTTTGTTTATCCCCGAAAAACACAGAGGTCACAGAAATAAGTAGCAGCAGTAGTAAATGTATTTATTAACAATAAATTGCAGTAGTTTCCTTTACTACAGCTTTTTAAAAAAATTTTTTAAATTTTTTATTTTTTCTAAATTTATTTATTTATTTATTTATTTTTAATTGTTTCCGTTTTTGTGTATCATCACAAACCGGAATTACGTGAATAACATGCCAATGAGCCATCGACCGAGGTCCTTCGGTCCAAAAAAAAATAATTTTATCGATAATAAAAATGAAAATTCGTTCGTTGTGGAGTAAAACCTCGTGTCTCATCGTTGAGATGTTGAAATAAGACGAATAAGGGCATGAATGATTTTTGTTACGGTCAGCAGGTATCCGTGGGGCACATAGTACCCGGTGGGGCGGCGGATCTCGACAATCGGCTCAACACAGGCGACCTCATAATGTCCGTCGAGGGTGAGAGCGTGATGAATTCGTCTCATCATCACGTGGTCGAACTCATGAAGGTAGCTTCGCAAAACGGTCGTGTCACACTGGGCATAAGACGTCGAATAAACGCACAGGATAATTTGCAAGAAAATTTACAATCGTCTTACGGACGTCAAATAAACATGCAATATCCTTACGACGTTGCTGTGACGCGAATGGAAAACGAGGGTTTCGGTTTTGTGATAATATCGTCGGTGAACAAAGCCGGTTCGACCATCGGACGTATAATCGAAGGCTCGCCGGCCGAACGTTGCGGACGTCTAAACGTCGGCGATCACATACTCGCCGTCAATCACGTCGACATCACGAACGTTTGTCACAAGGACATCGTCAATCTCATTAAGGATTCCGGTTATTCCGTCACACTGACCATCGGCTATCCCCTCGACGATTGTTGCAGCACCGCTTCGATGTCCCAGAAGGTAGATTTATCGTTGGACGATAATTAATTGTTATTGGATTTATCGTCGAAAATATAATAAATTCGATTTAAAGTATTCAAATCCGTAGAAAATCCAATAAGTTCGATATTAAAATTTTGAAATTTCGGAAAGATCGATTTTCGGAACGAAAAAAAATCGGAGGTGCTTCGTGAGGATGCTTCGTGGGGTCGAAATTAATCCTAGATTGGTCCTTATTTTTTTTTTTTTTTTTTTTTTACTTGCAAACTGTTGGAAGAATTTTTTTCGAAAAATTAGAGTTTTTACTTTGAAACTTTTAGAAGTTGATTATATTTTTTTGAAGCATCCCTAGGTGGTCTGCTTGCGGATTTTTTTTATCCTAAAAATGAAGGAAAACGATACTTTGACTTTTCAGGCTTATCGTAATATCAATTGTGAATGCAAAAAAAATTATTTGGAAATAAAAAGAAAATTTGTTAGAGTAGAAATTCTGCTGAAGTTGAACCTCTCGAAAAATTTGACCTGTGGACGATGTTAGTCATTTTGGATTTATTATTTGTCTGGAAAATAAAAACCAGAATAATTGTCAGTCAGCATATGAGTGCAGTTGTGGACGGGACTAAAAAAAATACTTCAAATTTGACAAAATGGCACATTTTTGAAACTAAAGTTCCAAAAATCGGGTTTTCTTCTAATTAAAACAAAAAAACATATTTTTTCAAACTACAAACGAAAATTCGGTTACTACAATCAACTACAAACTAATCTCAATGTTATTAAACCGTTGGATTCAAGTTTCGTCAGAATTTGGGGGATGGCCATTTTTCAAAGTCCCATAATTTTTTTTCGGTCCCACTGCGAACGAAAAAAAAAATACTCTGCAAACGATTACACACTTTAATGTTGAAGATGGACGAAAAAGAAAGAATTTTCCTTCAATTGGGGTGCCAGAAAAAAAAAATTTTTTTTTAAATAAAAAAAATGTTTTGTATGAATTTTATTCAACACTTTTTTATCATTTCGTCCGAATGCCGGCTAAACAACGCTACGTAGACCAAAAGTTCACACGAACAAAATTGCAGATAATTAAATTTCCTAAAAAAAACGTTCCCGACGTCATATATCCAACATTGATAGTTAACGCGTGGGAAAGCTCGAAAGTCGGGCAATGTGGGAAATCGTGCGACCGGCAAACGTTCTCGGAATTCCGTACTATGAAGCATCGCGCGTTCCGAATTTTTTCTCGTTCCCAAAACATTGAAAACACGAAAAGGCAGAGAGTCGACGAGTGTTGCAAGGCGCTCTCCCCAACTTTCCACAAAAATACTGCGAATTAAATAATCGACGACAAAAATTTCGACGTTCAATCTCAATTTTTTTTTCTACGACAAAAATCTTACACGACGCATCTCTGTTTGCTCCGTTTTCGCACGAAAGGACGAACCCACGGCCGACGCGGACGGTGGACAGTACCACGCCGTCGAATTGACCCGTGGAACACGTGGATTCGGTTTCAGCATTCGAGGCGGTCGTGAATTTCAGAATATGCCGTTATTCGTTCTGCAAATCGCCGATAACGGTCCAGCGGCTGTCGACAATCGGCTACGAGTGAGTTAATCTCACGTTATCATCTACTATCCATCTTTATACGCAATTATTTTATCATTCGATCATTAAAATTATTATTTTTTGTCAAAATTTCAAATATTTCACTTCGTCATGAATTATATTTTCTAAATTTTCGGTTATTTTTATTGTAAAAAATATTCTATATGTAAAAAATGGGAAAAAGTAATCTTCCCAATATTGTGCATAATCTAATTATCATTTAATACGAATTTTATTTATTTATTTAAAAAAAAAATTTATTTTTGAAATTTTCAGGTCGGCGACCAAATAATCGAGATAAACGGAATAAATACGAAAAACATGACTCACAGCGAGGCGATAGACATAATAAGAAACGGCGGCCCATCGGTGCGTCTGCTGATCCGACGTGGCTGCCAAATGCCGACCGCGGTAGGTGCCTCTCCTCACCTCTACGACATGAACATATGATACGAAAATAATCAAAACGAATAAACGAAAAATTGAAAAATAAATAAATACATCTAACAAATAACAAACTCACCAAATCACCATAAACATTTTTTTTTTTTCATATTATCTCATTTTATTTTATTTTTATTTTATTTTATTTTTGTAACGACGTTTTTTCGTACGTCAACTTGTCGATTACTAACGCCTCACAAAATGACTACAAAATAACGCTCGTTGATTAATTTTTGTGCATATAATGTTTTTTTTTCGTTTCTTTTTGTTGTTATTTCTTTTATGTTTCTTTTTTCTTTTTTTCTTTTTTTCCACGAAGAATTTTAGTGGTGTAACGACTTCGCATAAGTGAGCGAGACACGCGCGAGACGTTAACGAGCCGAAGAAACACGTCGGACAATAATCGAGCAATTTTCCAAAAATTAAGTAGATTCCGTTTTTTTTTAAACAATTATTTTTTTTCCTTTTTTTTCGTAGGCAATCCGTCGATTGTTGAGGTAGTATCCTAGTTGAGAGAATTGCAGTTTAGATTTTCATGAAAGTCGACATACCTGTGGGTATTTATATAAGAACAAGATTCATGAAATTTTTTTATGGATTTTCGGAACGTGAGAAAAAAAAAGATATCGAAGAATTTTATTTCGCTAACGTTTAAACATGAACGCCTTATGGACAATCACGTGTTTTGTCCTTTCAATTTCATACGATACGTAAAAGTATCGTTCGAATTTCGATGAAAAAGCGTAGAATTTGAGTTTGATAATCGGAGAACATTTTGGAAACTTGAAAGTACAGATTCGGAAAGTGTGACGATAATAATAAGCAAATGAAAACACTCCGCACGTGTGTGTGTGTGTATCTTTGACTTGCTTCGACCTTTGCAGTATCTAGGATACTATCTTAATAAATATTTCTTTTCCTGTTTTGAAAAAGAAATTTTTTTTCAATATTTTTTTTTTACATGTGATGTTTGTGGTTTGGCGCTAAGACCAAAGAGCGCCTCAATTATGTGTACATTTGTTAGCTGATGACGACTCGAGAGGTCTCGACGGACCGAAATCGTCTCACACCGAATTTCGTTTATCCAAATAAAACGCACGACGTGCGTTTTTTTTTTTTTTTGGGTTGATAAAACGAAGAAAATAAAAATCCATTTTGCAGATGCTTTTAGCGCGGTAATCATTCGGCTAAGGATGAAGAAAAACAAAAACGGACTACGAAGATTCGTAGCGCGATTTACGGTAGCTAAAAAAAAAAAAAAATTAAATCTCCCTCGTAATCAAAAATTGAAAAAAGTTAGATAACAAATTATACGAATGAATTTATAATTGTGAGAAAAATCAAAAATTTCGAGCAAACATTTCGCTCGAAACACGATCGAGCATTCTTTTATAAATATCAGGAACGAAAGAACGAAACAACAAAAATAAAAAGTAGTTTACTGGTGCTAATAACGCTCTGTATATTAACGATTAAAAAAAAACAACAACAACAACATCATCAAAAATTTGTTCGATTGTCGAGGAATAACGAAAACTCATCTTAACATTGTGTGATAGTTATGCAAAAAATTTTTTTGAAAAATTAAAAAAAAAACAAACAAAACAAATATTGTGCCTTGCACGTGTTCCAATTAAAACCATGAATTTACTTGTACATATAAATATATATATATACATATTAATAACAATTGTCGCTTGAGCCGTGTGATACACGATTTATGAATTATTATTATTATTATTACTATTTTTTTTTTTTTTTCGTTAAAACTGTTTTTGAAAATTGATTGTAGAATAATATTACGATCGACGCGATAAGTTATCGGGCTTTCGACGATGATGGTACACCGTGCGTGCAATTGCCAAATGCACACGAGTGCGATTCCCTACCTGACGATCGTAGGAAAAAACGTTTTTCCATTCCATTGAGCTGCTGCTGTTCGTCGACAAATAAACGATGATACACAATTTTATCAATTTTTTTTTTTTTTTTTTTTTTTTTTTTCAAAAATAGAGCCAAGAACGAAAAGTACCAGACATTTTTTGAGTTATCATTGTTGTATCAGATAATCGTTTCGATGCAATTTTTATGCAATTTTATTGTTGAATTGCGGGAAAAGCTTGAAAGGTTTTGACGATTATATTGTGTAATGCTTAAGAACGTCGGGGAATATTGTATGAGCATTAGTGACTCCAAATGACGAGACGAACGATTCATTTACATTTCCACTAGCCTGCCGCATAGTTTTTTAAAATTATTATTATTATTATTATTATTATTTATTTTTATTTTTTTCCTAACAAAGTATTGGTAGAAAAATGTTCAAAAAATTAGAGTTTGTTGTTTGAAGCTTTTAGAAATTAATTATATTTTTTTCAATTATTATTATTATTATTATTATTATTATTTTTTGGTTTCGTAAAATATTTTTAAGTCCTTTTTTTTGTTTTTTTTTTGTTTACAACAAACTCAATGCCAGTCTGCAATACGCGATTGGTCAGTCTCTGGGTTTTTGGAAGCTAGTGATTTTTTTTGTCTCAAACAAATGAGTCGTTTACCTATATTCATGACTCGTAAGTAAATTCGATCGACAAGTAAAGTCTTTGTCAAGCTTCCTCCGAGCTCTTGGGCAACGATGATCATCCACTCAATGGAAATGTATCTGACATACTATTGCCACCAAATAATCACGGATTTTAGGATCTACAGAACCTTGAAATCTATTTGAACACATTAATTCACGCAAATTACTCGTCATCATTACATAAATGTAATATTACTTGTAAACATAATGTATATTCATTTTTGCATGATTATCGATCACAGTTGTTTGTTGGAAGAAGTATTTCAAATATATTCTCTATTAAATATATTTGAAAAAGTATTTTAAATATATTTAATAGACTTTGAAAAATATTTTGAAACAATTTTTTTTTTTCCGAAAAAAGGAAAACAAAAGCAAAAGCAACGTACCAGACAGATAGCAATAGTTGAAACCAAAAGGCTCGATACCCCCTCAGAGCAATTTGATTCAACACGATAGAAAAAAAAAAAAAATAAAACAAACAAATAAATAAACTGTACATTAATGTTGTAATTTAAATGGTCTTAATGATTCACATTTTGTAGATACACACGTTTAAGTGTCCAGACTACCAAAGAAGTCAGTATACTCATCCTGGTAGCTTCGTTGCATCTCGATTTTCATTTTTCTTCAACAGAAATATAATTTTCATTCGAATAAATTCATAGGAAAAAAAAAAGAGAAATAAATTAAATAATGTATTAGCTCGTCTCTGTGACGATGATTTGTGCGAGGGTCGAATATTTCTGAATCTCAATTTTTCTCGCGATTCAGCGTATCGCGTGTGTGATATTTGTTCGAAAGTAAAACGATCTAGGTAATCATAAATGTACTTTGGCAATTATCGTAATTATCGAGCTGGTATAACATTCGCAAATGAAGAAAAAAAAACCATGAAACGTTTGAGATTAAACGCGTTTTTTTATTTCTAAAATTGTACAATCGCGAAAAGTCAAATAATTATTTTTTTTCTTTTCTCTTATGAACTGCTCAATCCGTATTTGATTCGTGATAAATTTATTGCTCGTTTATCAAACGCTTCTCTCGATAACAATCAATTTCATCTGACAATCGGTTCGACGCGATTTTTGCAAAAAATGAAAAAAAATTTGAATAACACGAAAAAAAATGTTATCATCTGAATAATGATATTGATATTATTGATAAAATTAATGGTACGTCGATGACATTGTACACGGAGATAAGAGATCGTTGTTTCAATTTTCGAACGAGTTTTTTTATTTTTTCTTGCCCACTGTGCGGTCGCCTTTATCGACGCGTTATCAAACGAAAATGAAAAGAAAAGGAGAAGTAAAAAAGAATCTATTTTTTTAATTCTAGGTAACATTAAAAGTTAGAGAGAGCAAGTGAAAAAAAAAAGAATCTCATTTCGACGTCACGATAACGTGAACGATAAGAAAAAGCGAAAATTATTTTTAAATCACTCGACATTGTCATAATAATTCAACCTGTGCGAATTAATAAATTGAAGAAAAAAAATAAAGACGATGAAAGTAACGGAAAATTTAAAGATCACAACGTCACGATTTCGTTATACGCTTTAGAAAATTTAAAAACAAAAATGTCGTGATTAAAAAATTTGTTATTAAAAAAATGTTTTCAAGGTCAAATAACGATGACGAGTGGGAGTTAGAAACCGCACGTGGACTGTCCGTTCGATGGTCGCGTTTATTTTTATATAAAGTAACGATAAGCCACGCGAGCCACGAGGCTGGATGGTCTACGAATGAAGAAAAAAAAATTTGTATAAATGATAATTAAATTGTAACGCTTTACATGCATAAACACATACATAATTGTAAATATATACATATATACAGCCGATATACGCTCGTCTGAGAGCTTTTTGTAATAATCAACCGAAAGGCTTTGCAACAACAAAACCGCAAAAAAAAAAAAAATCTTCGACTGAGATCTATTACCAGCAAAACAATCGAAAGTTTTTTTTTACAAATTCATTCAGATTCTCAATTAAACGATGAATAAATAGTTTTTCCCTTCCAAATTAATTCAGATTCTCAATTAAACGATGAATAAATAGTTTTTTCCTTCCAAATTAATTCAGATTCTCAATTAAACGCTGAATATATAATTTTTTTTCAAACTTCCTAATTTTTTTATCTACTTTCGTCGTGTCTTCCAATCAGATATCTCACCGCTGTGCTAATTGACCGACTGTTAATACCATTTTTCCCTCCACGATCGATTTGTTTTTCACGTAGATATATACATATTTATCATTGAATTGTAATATCATCGTTTTTGTGTGAACAAATTGTATTAACGAAGCTGTGACGAAAAAATTAAGGACCATCGATAATCTATGCCTTTTGCCACTCGCGACGATTAAACGAAAACGTTCGTCGTGTCTAGATTTTAATTAACGAATAATTCGCAAGACGACAAAAGCACTCTATATTTATTGTAACTCGTGTGTTTGTGTGTATGTGAGTGTGTGACTACATAATGGACGAGTGTAAAGTGTGTTGGGACTCGAGACGAGGGTTTGTTCGTCAACGTTGCAGTGCGAATTCGAAAAAAAAAAAAAAAAAATTTCGTTAACGCGAGCATATTGTATCACCATTTTTATTGTTGTTGAATTATATTGTAACAATAAATATTGCATTTTTCTTCAATGCAGTTTCATCGCTCGTGTGTATTAATCCACCCTTTCTCACCCTCAGCATTTTTATCTACGTACAAATATGATTGTTCGTTCAATTTCCGCATCGAGGCATTCGAATCTGTTCGACGGCATCGCGCGTCCGCGATAGATCGAAATTATGATCGGCTGAGGGCCTCTGTCGGTAATGCAGATCCCATCCGTGGGTGAATCATTTCTGCACGATCGAACGGGCGCTCGATTCGTCTGAAAACGAGAATTAGACATACGTCAAGTCCCCGGATCAATTGAATTAATAAAATAAATAGGACAATAGTCACATTGTTTTCAAATCTGTATAATAATGCATTTAATCGCTTCTTCTTCGAAGGATCCATCGAAAAAATGTCTCATCGCTCGGCCATTCTCGTATTTCGTCCGAGGAATCGATCATCGCCAAGAACAACGGGTTACAATTTTCCTTACCGACCGAGCAGAAGCCCACAATCCCGACGCAAAGTTTTTCCCCGAAAAACTTAGGCGAGTGGTGTCGCCACCGTCGTCGCAGTTACGGAAACACAACGAATCACCACAGTAGCTTGCCCACTTATTCCCAGAACCGGAGGGTTACCTCTCACACCCACAAACTCTGAAAACGTTTCTCCATCCGTGTGTGTGTGTGTGTATGTATGTGTGTGTGGTCGGGCCGTGTCGAAACCTCACCAACGCGCTGGGTCCCCAGTCCCACAATCGGAAACATCTCAACCTCGCGGATCCTCCATCTTTCCATAACGTCAAACATTTCTCTTCGTTCAAAGCAACACAAAAAAAACAAATATAACAACAACAAACCCTCATCCCCTCAAAAACAGAGAAAACAACGTTGCATTAAAATTTGGTAATAAGAACAATCGTGAAACCCAAAAAAAAAAAAAAGATAAAACGGACGTGCGAGTGTGTGAGAGAGCCGAGTTCGTAACAAATGGAAATTTCGCGAGAGAGCTAGTTCCGAGAATTGGCGGCCATGAAGTTGGCGACACTGTCGATTGATCGCACGTATATTTTTCACCCAGAATGTCCGTCGTCTGTGTAAACTCCACACATGCGCACGAAGCATGAAATACGAATATATACATATATACAAGTATGCGTATTGAGGAGAGTTGCAAAAGTGTGTGACGGAGAAAGAGAGACGATGAGATACATAGATAGCGAGTGAGACAGAGACGGATAGTGGAGCATACAGAGCCCCCAGCAGTTGGCTCGAAGCTACGAATGTAAACATAATTTTTGCGGAATTATGAAGTGACACGAGGCGTTTAACGGTGCCCGTACACAAGATTATCGACAGTCCGGAGATATATAACAATTTTATCGCCACCCTCGTGAGTTTTACGTGAAGTTCCAATCCTTCGGACCATCGTGAACGCGAGTGAACAGTTAAAAAAAACAAAAAAAAAAACAATATTCACAAAAACAGTTTTGTGATTATTTTACGAAGGCTGTTTATTCCGTGTGTCGCTGAGAACGGGTTTTAAGGTGTCCCCCGATCGGGGTTTCTCGTTTCATCGTCGTTTACGAGGTCTCCCGTATTTCTATACATGTCCCTCTCTCTCTCTCTCTCTTTATCTTCATCTCCATCTCTATCTCTCTATCTCTATCTTCTCGCACGAGCTTTTGCCAACGGAATCTCGGAAACCGAAGAAACCTCAGCTTCGGCAAAATCGTGACGTCGACGTCAACCTTTTTTTTTCTTTCTTTTTTTTTGTTTGTTTTTTTACGAGTTCGCGATTCATGGGCAACGACGCAATGGCCAACGTGTGATATATATATGATATATATATATACACACATACACACTCGCACCTATACATACATCGTTGGCCCTATGAGGGTGAGTCTTAACTGTGTTTTTTCTTTCTTTTCGTCTTCTTTTTAAACAATTCTGAAGTTTTCGACAACCAGACGCTTTCGAGTTTTCATTGCCCTCCCTCCTCTTCTTTCTCTCCCCCCCTCCCCCACTCCTGAACTCAATGCATTCGGTTCGAGTACGATCCATCGATCAACAACAGATTTTTTTCATGTCCCTCTCCCTCTCTCTCTCTCTGTATTATTTTTTTTCACCTCGTAGATTCGGCTGCTGCGCCTTTTTCTTCTTTTTTTGTCCCTCTCTCTCTCTCTCTCTTTTTTTTTTGGCCGCCGCTGGTTTATGGTCCATCGGGCAAGCGTTCCTCACATCCGCCATGAGGCCATCCTCTGTGCGTTTGTGCGCGTGCGCACGCGTTCGTGGATGTATGTTTATGTGTGTGTGTGTCGCATGCTTTGCACGTACATCTCTACATCTCTCCTCGTCCGCCGCATGAACCTCTGTCCCCCCTCTCGCTCCCCTCACCCGCTGTCGCTCCCCTCCCCACCCCCGCGTCCGATCCCACCGCCTTCACCTTTAGGATACACACGCATGCGCACACACATTCACGTTGACGTGTATATATATATATATATATACTACAACGTTTGGCATCGGACAAGAGAGATGTTTATCCCGGGCCTCCTTCGTACACAGAAATGCTGGCCGTAACATCGCGTTCGGAAGATCCCGGGGTACGTGGGCAACGTAGACCCATCGACCATAAGACTGTCGAACGTGAAGGCCGCGTGGTTTTTACACATCCCTACGGTCTCTAAGATACACACAATACTAAATACGGAATATTCGTCGTAAACGTGGGTGTGTTTGTGTGTATTTTTTGTTTTTTTTTCTGGTTTGTTTGTTTTCAAGTACTCTTATTTTCAGGGTTTATATGATTAGTTCGATGATGTGACTGAGAGCAAGTGAGAGAGAGAGATAGAGAGAGATGGAGATATGTGAACGAATGGAATAGACAATGCTAGTGCAGAGTGGGGGGAGAATTTTGTTGTATTGCGGTGGTCGTGAATTCGTGGTTTTTGTTTCTCTGTTGTTTTTCGTTCTTTTTGTCGAGTTCTTTCATCTGGAGAGTTTATATGATTAGTTCGATGATGTGACTGAGAGCAAGAGAGAGAGAGAGAGAGATGGAGATATGTGAAAGAATAGAATAGACAATGCTAGTGCAGAGGGTGGGAGAATTTTGTTGTTTTTCAGGTAGTCGTGAATTTGTGGTTTTCGATTTCTGTTTTATTTTGTTGTTTTATTATTTTTTTTCTTTTTCAAGTTCTTTTATCGTTGGGGTAGGAATGATTATCAGTTAAGTGACTGAGTGCAAAAGAGATAGAGAGAGAGAGAGATAAATGTATATAATGGACAATGCTAGTGGTAGAATTTTCATTTTAAAAAATTTTTTTGTGATGGTGAATTTGTGGTACGAGTGGGATTGGTATTGTTAGTGCCAGTGGGTTGTGTGATCTTTCTCTTTTATTTTTTTATTCTTTTATTGGTTAGGTTAGGAGGTTATGTGAGGAAGTAAGGGCGTGCGACAGGTCGGAGGGTTGATTTTGTCGAGTTTGCTCAACGTTTTTGCGCTTTATTCAAATGTTTTTACTTGTAGTTTGTTTTTTCACATGTTATAAGTTGTTGGTTTTCTTTTTTCTCATTGTGCTGTTCAATCGATGTGCGTGTATTTGTTGTTTCTTGTGTTTTTGTTTCTTCTTCATCATTTTTGGGAACGATAGTTTTAATGCGTCGACAGCGATTCCATGAGTCGTCGAGGCTGTTGCGCTGTGTTATTTTCGATTTTTCTTTCCAAAGCACAAAAGCTTTATGGTTATTCGGATTATGACGGAGGAATGGCTATCGTAGGATCGTCGATGAGCAACAAGCGCTCGTTTCAAATAGACGAATTGCTTTGTTGCGATCGCGGTGAGGAGTCGAGCATAGCGAATGAAATTTTTTATATTCTACTTGATGCGCCAGTTGCTTTTCGTGGAGAAGCTTATCTTGTCATTCCGTTTAGTGACGGATGTTACTCCGATAGGCAGTGAAAAAATCAAGGAACGAAAATAAACACGATTCGCTTCCATCCTCGATAATTCGTTTTTCATTGTTATTATTTTGATTTGACGAATGCATCTTTCAATGGAAGCGCCATAATACTGCGGCACAATAACTCACCTCCGAGAATCGTTGAACTCAAGGCTCAAGTATCCAATCAATGGTCGTCGTGTAAGCGGAAACCATTCGCAATTGCGGACTGCCTGGAACGATTTTTCCATGGCTTCCTCAACTCTCAAACCCATACGTCAGAGATTCAATTTAGAAGTAGGAGCCTCGCAGGGCTGCTTTTGAGGGACAAGAATAGCCCAAGCCCTTTGAATGAAAATCTGCATTTCATGAATTTTAATTTTTTTCTACATACCCAAGAACGTCAAAGCGTCTCGTCGATCATCGCAAAAGTGGTTCGCCAATTTTTCTCGTTGTTGAAAATAATGGTTATTCCTTGGAACAATGTTGCTCCGTCATGCTGCGGTCGAACCTCGACCCATTTGCACAAAGAAATATATTCATAACCATTCCTGAAACTCTAAATTAAATGATTGCAATTTTTCTGTCAGTGCCATCAGAATTTAATTAATTCTGATTCAATCAAGTCGATTCAATGGAAATTTTACACATTTTTTTATTGCCCATCAAACCCATAAATATGAATATGCTTGTGCAATGTTTTTTTTTTCTTTTTTTTGTTCCTTGACATTGTTTTTAATAATCTGACTGTGGTCCCAGTTTGATCTCCCGCTGATGTCACTATTCCACCCTCATCAACCCTCACCGTTCGTCCCAACATTGCACTACAACTCCTCTTTCATAATTTTCATTGAAAAAAAAAAAACTTTTTCCTAAAAAAAAATTCTCTGAAATTCAAATTTCAATACAATTCGATTATTCCCAATGATTCGAATAATATGCAATCAAGAATTTTCGTTTGTCAATCGGCTGCAATCTTGAACAACCCTCCAATCTCAAAAAAAAACGAGAAGAAACGAAAAGGAAAAAAAAACAGAAAAAATTCCATAAAGTTCAAATTTTCAATGAAATTCGATTATCCCTAGAAATGTGAACCATTGGCAATTACATGTTTTATGCCAATCAGTCCCAAACTTCAACAACCCTCCAACATGCTAAAATCCAAACCAAAAAACCCCAAAAAAAAAATAACATGAAAAATCAAACAATCAACAATCCCCAACACATCAAAAACAATTTCCCAAATAAATGATTAACTTAAAAATTATTCACAAACTCCCTCAAATTCATGTCCCCCAAAAAGTTTCCGTAAATTTATATTTTTCGACGGTTAAAAAAAAAAAATCAAAGAAAAATAAATAATAGAAGAAAAAAAAAACGAATCTACTCAATTATTCCAGGACTCAACTGTCGGACAAATAATGTATCCCCGTGACCCTTCAACCCCGCATCAGATAATGTTATTCCGCGTGCGCGATGAATAATTTATGATAAACCCGGATGACGTTTATCCCGTCTTTTACTATCTTTCACGAATTTTTCGTGTGCACGCCGGGTCTTAAACTCATTCGTTATGCGTTTGGAGTACGAAAAAAAAAAAAAAAAATACATATACATACATATATATATACATCGTGGAAGTCTTGAAAGCCGATACATTCTCCTCACCCGTTGCACATGTGCTCCGTGTACGATTCTCTCGAATCGTTTTCGTTCGGAGCGCAGTAACCCCGCGGCTTTGATTCTCACGACCCTTTCCCCCTCCGTCCCCCCCCCCCCCCTCATCCCCTCCTTCCCACATCTGAATAAGACATCTCGGTGTGGCTCGGTTATCGGAAACGACGTATCCGCTAATTGATTCCGGAAAATAAGAAAACGAAATAACGAATGAATAAAAAATAAATAATAATAATACAAAAAAAAAAAAATGAATAAAAAAAAAAATTTGTTCGATGCGCATAAATTCGAGTAGATTTTATGTAAATCGCGAGTCGAACATTCGGGGAAATAAAGTTCCGGTTATTCGATGATTATCATAGAAAATTCATCCTACTCGCGTTGCAACCGATTGGAAAGACTCGTTTGTTCGTTTGGTTCTTATCTTACCTCCCCCCTCTGCCCCTTTGTCCCCCTGTGCACCCACTCAACCATTCAACATTTTGATACAAATATTGATAATTCATTCACGAGTCGCAGTCGTTCGAAGGTCCTCGAATAGCCATCTTCTTGCATTAAGATAGTTTTTTTTTTTCTTCTCATTCTTTCTTCCGCTCGTCAGTGTTGGAAATGTAATTGGCTTTGATATATATTTTTTTAGCAAAGAAAGTTACTTTTTTATTCATTTTTTTTATCAATAAAGTTTGATTTTTTTTCTCTTTAAATTTAGTTATTACAATTTTGTTGGGGAAAAAGAAAAATTTGATGATTATTTTTATTCGGAATTTTTGTTTATTTATTTAACGATGATAAAGTGTCTTATGCAGATTTTATTGATACGTTGCGGTAGCACAAACTATTTTTCACCGTTATGCATTATTATGTCATGGAAAAACTTCTGATATTTGATGATAATGATAATAATAATATTGTTTTGTTTGCTCGATTGGTATGTTTGTTCATTGATATTGATTGTGGTATTGATTATATCTGTATAATTATTCATTTGAGTCGCAGATGTTGAACAGAGACTCGCATCTGCAGGTGCAGTTGCAGTTGCACATGCAATTTTTAGCGATCAAATTATTTTTTTTAAGAAAAAAGCAAAAATTTTGGTTCATCGGAGTTCGAATATTTTCATTTCTCTGGTAAACATAATTGTTTTACTGTCGATAACAGCAAAAATTATATAACAATAAATAAATAACAGACAATCATATCTTACACTATCATCAATTTATTTATTATTACATCATATTTGCTATTTTTACGAGCAAAAATGCAGTTTATCAGATTTAAAAAAAATGCTAGCTCTAATTTTGACCAAGTTTTTCATTTTTTACAACAATAATAATAATAATAATAATAACAATAATAATTCAATCAGCGATAAATGCACCTGCAGATGCAGATGCAGGTGTCTCCTCAACATCTGCTACTTGAATGAATAAATAAACAGGTATAACTGAAATAACAATGTAAATAAACAAATAAATCATTAAATAAATAAATAAACAAATAATTACAAAAATCGAGCAACCAATAAACAATTATCACTATTATCACCATCTTACATCAAATTTCATTATAGAATAAACTTGTTTCACACAAAATACTCTCAACAACGACGATCAATCGAATTTACGTGAATTATTTCATCATTTTCAAAAAAAAAAAAAAAAAAAAAAAAACAAATAACCCACTCACGACAAACCGAGACTCATCAAACCATTTGTTTTGTTATCCTTTTTTTTTTGTTTCGTTTATTGCAGTGATGGAACGTCATCATGTTGGAAAACGACAATCGACGGAGAGTTCCCGAAACGGATCATCGTTTTCCACCGACGAATATTCCACTGGAACGCAATCCCGGTGAATCCACGTGCGGCAAAATGACGATAACGCGAAAAAATACCAACGATTCGCGCATCGAATATCATCGAACTTCAGATTCAACATCGTCGTTCGACGATTCACGTTGCGTGAATTTCGGAAAATTACGTACGGAAAAAAGTCGGGACGTCGAATCGGCGACGATGAGAAAAAACAAATTTTTCGCGAAAGACGAAACGACAATGTGCGAAAGCGGATCGACGAACGACGAGACGAACAATGAAACGACGTGCGATTGTGAAAGAAAAAAAAATAACGTCGTTCGGAATTCGACGAATTTTCGTGATTGTGGAAATTTGCGGGAACGTTGCATCGACGGGACGAACGTTTGTTCGACGAGGTGCGAGTTTGCGAGTGGCAATGACGATTCGTCGTGGACGAGATGGTCGACGTGGGACAGCCCATCGATGGGCAATCGAGGATGGCTCGTGATGGTCGTTGTCATCGTCGGGCTCGTTAACGCGTGCTCCGGTGATTCTTATCAATGCGCCGTGGGCCTGAAAACACCCGGAAGTAAGTCTGGTGGTTCACGGATATCACGATTTAACGTTGGCTTATCGATAATTCCATCGCGACTAATGAGTTGTTGTTTTTTTTTTCAATCCACACGTCTGTGTGGATTGTGGGAAAAATGGGTGAATTTCGGGAATTATTATCTCGAAAACTATTCGTTCGATTGAAGTCGCGTTGGTTTTGTTCGAAAGTATGTACATTGAGGTATGTTGACGAATTTTTGTGCGAATGTACAGTGATTGGGAGCGCTGTTATTCCGGCCGGCGTGAAATAACTTTGTCGTCGGCACGGTTTGCGGTTTCCACTTTTTTCCGCCAGTCGGTTGGTCGGAAACGAAAATTTCGAGAAGATTCGTAAAGTGTAACGTCTCGAGCTGTTTGGCACGTAGGATTTTTTTTTTTTACAAAATGACGCTTTATTGAAGTTGAAATTCACTTTTGAACCTCAATTTACGACCTTTGTTGATTGATAAAAAAATAAATAAATTAGTTTGAAGAAAAAATTCTACGTGCCGAACTTCATTAGCTATCCGTGCATATTGTGTAAAAATTTTGAAGGAATCGGTCAATCCGTTATCTAAAAAAAAAAGTGGGAACCGAGTTTGGAAAAGTTATTTTACGCCGGCCAGAATAACAGCGCTTCCATTCGCTATACATTCAAACGAAAATTCGTCAACATACCTCAATATACATACCTTCGAATAAAACCAACTTGAATCCAATCGGACGAATAGTTTTTGAGATCATAATTCACGGATGTATCCTCTTAACATATTTCAAACAAATCGTTTCTCTCTGCTCTCTTATTTTTTTCTTCATTTGTCTTTCTCTTTTCTTTTCTTTATTAATTAATTTGTTTCTCTTTTTATATTATCATGCACTATTGTTATAATAATAAAAATGATTATTATTGAGATTATTACAGTCATTATTATTATTATTATTAATCTTTATTTTTGAATCTTTCGAACAAATCATTTGTCTCTTCTATTTTCTGTCTTTCTCAATTTGTTTCTCTATTTTTTCATTATCATGTTCTATTGTCATTATATAATACAAATTTGTATCATTATTATTATTATTTTTTTAACTATTGGTACAGATTAAATTAACAAGCCATTCCGATATTTGAAACGAAAGTTAATGACTTTGGTTTACACAAAAGTTTCCGCTTCAATGTTATACTTTTTTTTTTTAAGCTAAAATACGTTTTTAAATTTTTCTAATCTTTTTTTTTCTTGCCATTGAGATTGTTCAAACGTTTGAATTTACGTTGTCCATCGTCGAAACATTGAAATGTAAAATATTGATGAAAATTTTTATCACAATGAGAATATTAAACTCGTGAAAAAAAAAGGTTCGGTGACCGGAAAATGTTGAGAGAAAGACAAAAGGAAAGCATTTTCCGGTGGAATAATGTAAAATTTTAATTTAAATTTCGTTACAATCGTATAATTATTTTTTTTGGCAAGCGAGTGGGTTTGCATGAATGCAACAATTTGTACGAATGCAACGAGATGGTTCTATACATTTCTCTCTCGGTCGAGAGAGATAAATATGTTGAAAAAAGCAAATATCGCGAATATTTGAATACGAATTATTTCCGCTGGACCATTTTGTTTTAATTTAAAAATCTCTGCGGGAGCTCGTCGAGATTTCGATCCCACGCTCCCCTGAAACGTGAAAATGAATTTTCATCACATTAATACGTTGTGGAAAATCGTGGTTGTAATTTTTTCACATAATCAATACAACACACGGATGTGCTCATTTGTATTGCCGCAAATCTAATTAAGCGGCGAACGAGATGGCATTGAATAATCCGGTAAACCGTAAAATAATTAAATCCGACGGTAACATCACGAATATTATTAATAGAGCGGAATACGAGAGTATTCCGGAATAATTTTCCTCTCTGAATAATTTTCCGACTATTAAAGCACGTCGAGCTTTTCGAATGACTGACGAAAAACATTTTTCTCGTACATTCAAAACGAGCCAGAGCAAAATTAATTAAAAGTGACTTTAAAAAAAAATGTAATTTAAAAAATTCTGGTTCGCTGAATTTTTTTTCGTTTAAATTCAACAATTCGGTTATCTCGGTTGCTGCATTTCTCCCACGCACAAAGCTCGTTTGTGCGACAGTGACGACAGAGATCTTGGACAGAGAGAATTATGGGAAACGGTTGGGAATAAATTCCTGCGCCATAAACGAGGATTATAAATAAAACATTGGTCCAATCTTTGTTTTATATATTGGGGTGTGTTGAAAAAATGACAAACTTTTTCGCTTCCTCCGGCATTCACTACGTTCGAAGTAGATAGCATCAGGAGACACGTGTAAAAATTTCAGCCCAATCGGACGATATTCAGAGGTCCCGCTTTCACGAATTCCATTTTGCCTCTGATTAACACGCAAAACATTTATTTTCGTTCCTGTGGAATTTTTTTCCCCGGTAAATAAAAAATTCCGCCGACGGAAATTAAGTGCAATACACAGTATCGAGGTCACTGAAAATGCGAATATTTTTTGTTTTACAATAAAAAAAAAATCTTTCATCAGTTTTCAATTATTTTTGTTAAAAACAAAATCGTTAACATTTTTTTGCAAAATCGTAAAACAAAAAAATATCCCCATTTCGAGTGACCTCGTTACCATGCATTGCACTTACTTTTCATTCCTCGAATATTTCATTTACCGGGGAAAAAAAATTGCGATTGAAAATGAAAAAAAAATTGTTCGCTGGTTAATCGAAGGAAAAATTGATTTCGTGAAAGCGGAACCTCTGAACACAGTACGACTTGGGCTGTAATTTTCACAGATGTCTCCCGATGGTATTGGCTTTCAATGTTGGAGTCGCCATGAAAATTAAAAAACTTTTACGTTTTTCAACACACTCCAATATACATATATACATCATTTTAATCGAGCAAGCTCGCGAATAACGAGCAACAGAGAAAGAAAAAGGAGAAGAAAGAGAGAGAGAGAGAGGGAGAATGAGAATCGGACGCTCCAAAGTGCACAATGCACCGTCCTCGTTCGTTTCTATTAAAAAGCAAATGCAAAAGCAAACAGACAAAAAAAAAAAAAAAAAAAGTTTGTCGAGTGGTCTTTCATTAACTGAAACATGCATTCCCATTTAATATCAAGTATAAAAGAAGAATACGTTGTAACTATTGTCCAACGACGATCATTTTATATGTTCATTATATTTCTTTCTTTCTTTTTTCATTCTTTTTTTTTTTTTTTTTGCAGGAACCTGGCCACAAGGGGATATTGTTCTCGAGTACGGTCAATCCCTTTCGATTCTTTGTATGCTCAACATGACGTTCACGAATGCAGCGTTTCCCGGTAAAAATTCATCGGATCTCGTGTTCTTTCGTAACATGAAGGAAATCGAACCCGAGTACATTCGCATTGTAAACGACACGACTATCGAGATGTACGTCGAGAAACCCCCACCTGCCGAGGACATGTACTACTGCAAATTGAGACTCGGCGATGGTTACAACGCCCAAGACGAAGCCGTTTGTCTTAACAAAGTTGTTATCGGCTGTGAGTATATATCTATATTACATATATATATATATATACATATATATCTATAAATATCTATGTGTGTATTTATATTCATTACGTTGAAACAAACATTGCTTTGTCCGTCGTAGCTCCAATGAGATCTGGAGTTGAAACAGTCAGAATGAATATTTCACTTCGTTCTTTATTCTTGTTGTTCATTCATTTATTTTTGAGACTTCGAATGAATTTCAGTTACGTGAGAATTAATATTTCTTATTTTCACTTCGTTCTTTATTATTGTTTATTTATTTATTTTTAACGCTTTGAATGAATTTTATTCACGTATTTTTACGTTAAATGCACAATATTTATCTCATACAAATTGTGAATTTTGCAAAATTGTGTAAATGTTGTAAATTATTACATTATTTGCATAATAATTGTAAATTATTGTGAAATTATGATGTTTGACTAAATCTTATGTGAATGTGATTGTGTAGAAATTATCTTGAAAACACGACGATAATTTCTAACTTTTGAAAATGCGAGAAAATCATTGATTCTCGAATAAGAAAAAAATAATGATTCATTCTTGCCTCGCGTACAGAAAATATTTGCATCGCAAAACGTAAAATTTACGTGGTAAATTATTTTATTCGACAAATAATTATCAAAAATAAAAAAAAAAAAAAAATGATTTTCGACCAACCCAACGTCAACGAGTAATCTTAAAAACATAAAGATAATTGATTCTCAAAAACGACAAAATATTGCTGCATCGTAAAATTATCAAACCACAAAAATTCAGAATCTCGAAATCAAAATTTTTCATTCAAATTCACTCCTCTTCATAATCTTTCACGGAATTTTTCAATCACTTAAAAATATCAAATAGACACATAATCATTTCAGGATTTCCTGAATCTGATTTTCAAAAACGTTCATCGTATCATTAAAAAAAAAAAAACAAATAAAAAAAATCAAACCAAAAATAAAAAAACACGTTTGTGTAAACACTACTTGGAATTATATTAAACGTTCGATCGTCGATCTCGAGATAAGAACCCGATACGAATCTAACGTCAATTAACGAATCCCTTCGAGGCATTCACGATTGTAAACGATCGGTGTTTTTTTTTCTTTTTATTTTTCATTTTTTTTTTGTCATTTTTTTTTCTTGCAAATCTTCGAACGACGAGTTTCCATCGAATAACGGTTATCAATCGGTCGTCGTTATCTCTTCGACGGACAGAGTAGCAGAGGGGGGAGGGAGGAGGGGGGGGGGTCAAAGGGTGATGTTGAAAAAGAAGAAGGACTCGTCGACACGCACGCGTCGCTTCGAACGTGTTTTATTCATACGTTCATCTTTATCTCCATGTGAGTGCGTGGGTCATAAGGTGTTCAAAGCGAACAACACGTTCCATTCATCGCGAATCTTCGTTCACCGACCAAACGGTTTCACAACTCGTCGAGTAATCATCGACGAATCCTAGAAGCCAATAAAATCAACGATACACGCTTTTCAATAAATTCACGCACGTGCGTAAACCGAGAATATTTTAGAGCGAATTATTTAGCACGTCACATTGAAGCAAATAAATATTTGCGAATTAATTTATCGAATTTCACGAAATTGGAACAAAAAAGAAAAGAAAAAAATTGGGGAAGAGCGTGGTGGACTTGTGGACGTAACAAAGGGTTGTCGTTCTCACCAACATTGTCTTCGAACTTTTTTTATAGGCAATAAAAACTTTTATTTCACTTTGACCATTTTTTTTGCTTTCGAAAAAAAAAAAATTGTTTCTGAATTTTGTTGTCAACTCCTTTTTGATAGAGTTTATTTTGTTATGATGTTTATCGAAAGTAGCGATTGAAAGATAGATTGTGGAATTTTTGTGGATTTTTAGCAGATGAGTGAATTTCTCTGATAATTTTCGTGAGTCTTTGACTAATTTTTTGAATTAGTCTTTTTAGTCCAATTATCGACGAGCTTAACGTCTCAGTCAATTATTAATCACAGGTTTAAAAGAAGAACACTGCTTTATATTTCATAAATCGTACGAACAATCGTCTTTATATTTACAAAAAAAAAAATATTGTTTCACGTAAAATTGTTATTAGTTGGTCGAAAATTTGCAATAGATATTATGTGTGATGCTTTGTTGTTGAACAATGTTGCTCGATGAAATTCTTGGGGTAACGAGTGGCTCATTTAGGAGCCAATATAAATTAACTCTTGATTGAAACACCGGTTCGCATCTTTAAAAAAAATGTAATTGCAAACTTCTGTCAGAAAATTTATTAAAAAATTAGAGTTTGTGCTTCGAAGCTTTCCTCACAGTTGACCAAAGTCGTTGGGTTGCATATGGTGATCAATCTACGTTTAAATAACGCTTGAAAAGTTGAGCCAAATAATCGAAAATTCATCTCAACGAATTTTTCTTCACTCGTAGCAACTTCAACGATCAGTGATTGATCGACCATCGAAACTTTATCAATTTATCAATAACGAGTCTCTCGTATGAGAGTCGATATTAAATAATCACGTCCAAAAAGTTGACCTAATCATCGAAAATTGTTGTAAATTAATTCTCCAAACTCGTCGCAAATTGTAAAAAATCATTATTGATCGATAAAAATCGAAACTTTATAAATGTTACAGTCAAACCACAAGAACCGCAAAATTTCAGTTGCGTTTCTTACAATTGGGAAAAAATGATTTGTTCGTGGGATCCGGTGCAAAATTACGTGACAACGAAATTCACCCTGGTATTCAAGCTTCCGGGACGAGCTGGGGGACGAAAGCTCTATCCGTGTCCGAAGGAGGACAAGGAACTCGCAAATCCTAACACTTGTCAATGGGACGCCAGTACGAATCCGATTTATCGACAACCATACGAATTTTACACTTTTATCATGAACGTTGCCAATGTTCTCGGTAACGTGAGCTTTCCGTACAAGTTTCATCATTACGCTCATGGTAAGTTATCGACAAGATGAAAAATAATCAAATAAATTGCAATAGATTGAATTTTTCGTGAATTATCAATTTCTTGGAAATTTATTATCGATCGTTTAATTCTATAAATAATATTGATGACTTTTAATACATTTTGTAATTTTTGTTCGAGGTTTTTTTAGTGTGTTTGTTTTTTTATGAATGAGGATTAAGCAAAATTCTTCGTTTTTGAATATTTCACGGTTTTAATAAAACGAAATTTAGTTTTAATAAAATCAATAATATATATTAAAATAATATAATTGAACAATAAAATTAAAAAATATAGAAATACATGATAATAAAATAAAACAACATAATTTAAAAATAAAATTTGTTAAATTATATTATTAGATCGCAACGATAAAATAATTCATCGACTCGTGATAATCCAAAAATGTTTAAAATGCAGCATTTCACTCTTCTCATAAAAAATACTCATACTTTTAATCAATTTTGCTAAAATAATTTGCCAATAATCCAAATACCCCAAATCCATGTGTCCTCCAAGTAAATTTAAATCAAACTTCAAATCTTCATTCGATTTAGTTAAAATTTCAAGTACACAATGACCCATCTAAAAATATTTTCAAACAACAATCAAATTGCTTTTATTCTCCTATTCTCCAAACTTTGATCAATCACGACTGAAACAAAAATAACTTTCGCATTCCCAACCAATTAAAACTTCACAAGCAGATGTGTCTGAATCGTACAATCATTGTTGTTATAAATAATTGTCAGACCGCTTCGAAAATGAGAAATAAAAATAAGGGAACACAAATGGCAAATTCCACCATTGTGGCCGAGTGTTTCTATTTCGGTACGCGTTGAAATCGTCCACGGAACCTCCGTTCTTATCTCGCAATCTGATAATCGCGGTTCTCGGTAATAACCCGACTTTCGTCGTTGTCTCACAGTGATTCCGGCAAAGCCGGCGAATCTTTCGGTCGTCAACAAAACAACGGACAGCGCGTTGTTGCACTGGAGCGTGCCCTTTCCGATGCAAAATTTTCCATCGGGTCTTCATCATCGAGTAACGTTTCAACATCAGTGGGATCATCGAAAAACTTGGCAGGTTAGTCTCCTTCGTGACTCACGATTTAAAAAATTTTTTTTTTTTACGGAATTTACTTTTGAAAAATTTTTTTTCAAATATATTTGAAAACGATAATTTTCGTGTCATTGATTTCTATTGAAAATAAATGAATAAATGAATAAATGAATAAATGAATAAATGAATAAATGAATAAATAAATAAATAAATAAATAAATGAATAAATAAATAAATAAATGTTTCTCGAGAGTCATATCGCTGATTTTTGCGGAATTTCGATTAAATTCCTTCCTTCCGGAGACAAATATCGCATCGCTCTTCTTCCTGCTTCGTCCAGGTTCACGATTCACGAGTTTATATATACATATACACATACCAACTGCCATTTCCGCATTCCGATGGACGACGATTATTTATTCATGCCATGCGATAAACGACAAACGGAATTCTCCTTACTCGCGAATTTTTTTGTTTCACCGTTTTTCCACGAATAGCAAATTGGCAAATTGCGCTACGAAACCAATTGGGCAAATGGTCTTGAATGTTTAACAAGTTGAAGTTACAGTTTCAAAAATTATTCCAACCTACTTTTTTCTCAAACCAATGGAAAAAAAAATTGAAAAAAATGAAAAATTAAGAAAAAAAATATATAATAAAGAGTCGAAATTTTGTAACATTCGATACATTTTGGTGCAATTGTTTCGATCGAATCAACGAAAACAATTCATCATCAAAATAAATCAAATAATTCCATACAATAAAATTTTTTCGTTCCTATTTATTTTTTCTTTCTCCGACATTCCGAATTATATCACGAGATACTTTCATTCCCCAAGCATAATGCATTTCGGCACTATTTAATTCCGAAACGAATGAAAAACCATCGATTATGAAAAAAAAATCTAATAATCGTTTTTTTTTTTTTTTCCGTAACAAAATTAATCCAATCAATCGATCGATCAACGTTTAATGATTGAATTTATTTCGCAAAAAAGGTTATCAACATAACGAGCGACATTCACGAGTCCCGAAGGTACTACAATCTCACGCGTTTGAAGTTTGCCAATACGGTGTACGACGTGCGTATATTCATGAAGAGCGCGGTTGCCATTGGCGAAGATAAATGGAGCAATTTCAGCGACGTGACGTTCAGAACCCCACCGAGATGTAAGTCGTGATCCTTCGACGAGTTACGTGTTTGGTTATCGAATTACCGGACGATCTCGTGCATTAAAACACACACACACACACGAACTCACGTTCGCGTAATTGTTTTTTTTATCTTTCATATATTTATTATTATTTTTTCTGTTTTTTTTTTTTTTTTTCGATCTATCGCAGTGCCCGGTCTGCCACCCCGCACGGACATCGGAAGTTTCGAGATAGCGGACAATAACGCAAACAGAGATGTTTATTTGTACTGGCAAGCGATCCCGCCTTATTTGGAGAACGGCGATAATTTCAAGTATCAGATTGCTCTGGTCGAGGAAGACGGACGCAAGCTTTATCTACTGCCGAACGAAACAACGAGGACCTACGCCAAGTTCAAGGGTATAAGTTTCAACAAATTTCGCTTCGAAGTCGTCACGACCAACGTCGTCGGTGCAAACAACGAACCGGCGCGAATAATCGTGCCCAGCCGATCTGAGAGTAATTACACATTTTTATTCGTCAATTTACAACACGTTTTTTCATAATTATTTGTGTATTGCGATTGAAAAATTGCCATTTTGCATCCTCATAGAGAAAAGCTTTCTAATTATTAGATAGGACAATCAGAAAATTGCAATTTAAACACATTCAGAAACAAAATGTTCAGAATTATTTATAAATAATTATAATTATTATTATTATTTAGAAATCACTTGAAAAAAAAATTTAATTCTAATTTCGATAATCATCATTTATAATTAGTGTTATTGTTATAAAAATTATTTCGTATAATTACAATTATAATAATTATGAAAGAATTTAGAATTAAACGTTTTTGAGTGATTTATAAATAATTATAATAATTATAATTATTGATGAATTACTGGAAAAAAATGTTATTTGTAAATTTTATTGAATTGTAAATCCGTTGATTAAGTGATGAGAACATAACGATAATGTAAAAACCAAAAATATTAAAAAAATTTCACAGTGCCACCCGAGCCTCTGGCATTCACGAAAATAGCCTTCGACGGCGGTCTGTACGAGCTTTCGTGGAAACCACCCCTGAACAGCGTCAACGTGACCAACTACACGATATTCTGGTGCGACAACGAGCGCGATCGTCCGTATCAATGCACCGTGAGTATTGATTACACGCAAAACGTATTATCGATTGCGATTTGGGTGTCCCACGCAGTGAGGCACACCGAATTTACGATTCTATACGATGTTCAGAATGTCCCAAAACATCTAAAAATCTTAAATTTTTCGAAAAATCCATGCAGAGCTTTCGTTTTTACGCGATTTTTAAAAAATTCAAAAATTTATATTCGGTCTCTAGTTCCCACAATTTTACGAGATATCGAGCTCAAATTTCGTATAATGTTGAACGACTACAGAAAGATGCTTGTTACTGAATTTGAGAAAAAATCCACGAAGCGCTTTTGTTTTAAGAAATTTTAAAACGTGTAAAAAAAAAAAAAAACGGTGTGCGCACTCTAGCTGGCGCAATTTTCTAGATATCGGAATAAAATTTTGCACGAAGTTGCACTATCATAAAAAGGTGTTTCGGATTTAATTTGGTCGAAATCCATCGAGCCATTCATTTTTTATGTCGTTTTGAAAATTTTCAATAATCGACGTGAGTGCTCCAGCTTTCACAATTTTCGAGAATATTTCGCTAAAATTTGGTACACACTTTTTTTCAATCACACACTTTCCGAGTATCATCTTGGCCCCTCCCCCCTCTCATTGGCTGGCGACGTCCTTGACAATAACAATAATTATCCCCCAAAAGATCAACCGAAAAAATAAATAAAAAAATAAATAAAATAATATAAAATAAATATTTTAATTTCGAAGGGTTATCTCGATTGGGTCCACGTATCGAAAAACACGACGATCTACAACATGACGACAGATCCAACGAAGGTATATCAATTCGCGATATCGGCAAACACCGATGTGACGAGCAGCGGAATGGTTTGGGCCTCGTGCACGGTCATTCACAACAAAGTTGTTGGAAAAATGAAATCCGTGTGGATAGGCGAAATAGACGCGTATTACATCCAAGTACGATGGAATCTCGATTGTTCGGATCGCATTGGAATAGTCGAGGGTTTCAACATATATTATTGTCCGATCGTGTCGCCTTACAATCTCGATTGCATAAAGGGTTCGAAATTGAACACGACGATACACGCCGATTCCCACACTATAGACGGTAAAGTCGAGGGTTTGAAACCGTACACGACTTACAGCATAAGCGTGACCGTGTTGACGAAGAGCGGCGAGGGTTCGCCGAGCGATCCTCTTTACAAAACCACCCTCGAGGCACCCCCGAGCACGCCACCCCTCGACGTTCGCGTCACCAACGTCACCAACACGACCATCCTCGTCTCGTGGAAACCACCGACCGCCATGAACGGCGTTTTGCGATATTACGAAGTTCATTACAACGGAAAATCACAAAAGATCGAGGAAACCAATCACGTATTGTTGAAAGATTTGACGTCGCATCGCAATTACAGCATAAGCGTGACCGCTTGTACGGTTTCTTGCAGCGTCAGATCTTCGGCAATATTGCGCATGACCGACATCGGTGTGCCCGGAAAAATTGGCAAAAATCCGAACGTTAGGTTTATCAATTCCAGCCAGGTTGTCGTCAGATGGTCACCGCCCAATAATCCCGGTGGTTCCATCGATTATTATCAGATATGGCTGGCCGATGGGGAAATTAAGAATAGCACCAAAACCGGTGAGTTTTTGTTTTTATTTTATTTTATTTTATTTATTTATTTATTTATTTATTTTTGTTTGTTTAATATTTTTTTTGGTCTTTTTATTTTTGTCTCGTTGTAAAATTATTTGATAATTATTTTTCATTTTGTTTTTAAATGTTTTTTTTTTTATAGGAATAATTTTTGAGTTTATTCAACTTTATCTTTTTTTTCTTCTTTGTATTTGTCAAGCGAAAATCGAAGATGAGATAATTTTTTTTGTGTGACTCAGGACATAAAAAACTATTCAACGTTGTTGTTATTATTATTTTTTTCATAATACAGGACGCGTTACAAATAAATATAATAAAAAATTTAAAAAAATGTTTTGCTCGATTTTGCAGAGGCGTATTTGCCGATTCCCGATTGCAAAACGGTCGGACGTGAGAGAATGTATCAGTTTCGTGTTAGAGCGATAAACGTGGCTCTCGACGGTACGCATCTTATCGGGCCCTGGTCCGAACCCGGCGAGGGAAACTGCTACAGCAACGGTGAGTTTTATTTTAATTCAATCTTTCATCTTTAATTTTCTTCTCCGGAAGCACGCATTGTAAACGCTGTTTTTTTTTTATTCAACCTTTCTCACAGGACCGTCGTACCGAGTGTGGGTCATCATATGGATAATCAGCAGTCTCAGCGGCTTGGCTTTTGTCTTCTGCATAGCGTACACTTCGAAAAGGTATTTAAAAAAAAAACCCCGACTCGATAATTTTCGAATTAAATCAATTTTCGAATTTTTATTTTTTTAATCGATTTTCGAATTTTTTTTTTTTAAATCAATTTTCGAATTTTTCATCAAAGTTTGCAACTATCGATGCAAAAAATCGGAAAAAAAAACATTCAGAAGCTTTTGATAAGTACTTTGAATAAAAATTACAAAAAACACTGTATCAATGTTGATGAGAAAAAAAATTATAAATAACTCATTTTCAAAATCAAAAAAATGTATCAAGGTGTCAAATAGAGCTCTTGAATACCGTATTACGAAAAAAGTGAATTAAACGTTAGTGAGAATGGGCTACAAAGCCCCATTCATGTTCGTGTCCAGCACGCTCCTTTTTTCGACCACTTTTTTTAAAATTCCGATAAATAATAAACAATTTCGTCTCTTTTCTCTCGTCTCCCCCAGAATGTGGCTAAAGTGCAAAGCCATGCAAGACGTCGAGGTGAAGCTTCCCCCAGGCCTGGCTCCCAACATGGTAAGTACAAAAAGCATCCACGAAACCCGCCCCAAAAAATCGGTCGGAGCTCGAAATTCAGAATGATCAATATTCAGAAGGACCGAAATTCCGAACGCGCAATGCTTCGTACGACAATGTTACAAACTGTCGCGGCGTAGAATGTAATTGTTTCGAATGGCAATTGTAGCCTACGTACGAATATTCCGAACGCCTAACCAGTCGCCGCGGTTTTCCAACATTTCCCGACTTTCGAGCTTTCCCACGCGTAAATTATCAAAGTTAGATATATGCTGTCCTGGACTTTTTTATAGGAAATTTAATTCTCTACAACATTGTTCATGTAAACTTTTGGTCTACATACCGTTGTTTATCCAGCGTTTGGACAGAAACAAATAAAACGATAAAAAAATCGATGCATTTTTACCTTCTCCTCCAAACGCTGGTCAAACAACGCTACATAGACCAAAATCTCACACAAACAATGTTGTAGAGAATTGAATTTCCTACAAAAAACGTCCCGGACAGCATATACCTAACTTTGATAATTTACGCGTGAGAAACCTCGAAAGTCCGGAAACGTTAAAAAACCGCGACGGTTTTTTTATTCTTCAAAATCGCTAATTTAAAAAACAAGCCTAACTCGTCATCGTGCGTTCAAAATGTTGATCCTTCCGAACATTGCTCATTCCAAATCTCGAGCCCCCCACCCCCCCTCCCCAAAATCCACAATCCCCAATATGCAACCGCTCGATAAATGATTTCGGAAAGTCTTTCGCGTCTTTGCAGAAATTATTGCAAAAAGTTGGCGACCAACACATGCGTCAATCGTCGACGGATTCGAGTGGTTGTTCGAGCGGTCAGGAATCGGTGACGTCGTCGTTGACGTCGAATTCTCACGTGTCGAGCGACAGCGGTGCGGACGTAGATCCGATAAATCAACCGATGAACAAACTATTGGATCCTCCACCTACGTGGGAAGCATCGAGATTGCGTCAGCGCAACGTGGGCTCGACGAGACCAACCACGACGACGACAACCCCAACGACGACGACGACGACGAACGAAGCAACGCGTTGGGACTCTTACGTGAAAGTGGCAAAAATCGGTGAACCTTTGACAATCGACGACGGTCTTTCATTGGCACGTTCAGCGCCCAATCTCACGGACGGTGGCACGGGTTACAACACCGCCTCGCCCCAAGCTTGGTCGTCAACGGGTTACATAAGCATGCCGTCGTCCGAGGAATTGTCGAGCAATCCGAGCCCGAGACCCGACGATCCGGAATTATCGTCCAGCGGTTACAGCGTCGTCGCTGTTGTTCCAAAAGCTCTACGACCGACCACGACAGACGTTAAAACGGAAATTCCAAAACCCACGATGCCCTACGTGAGTCTGGCTTCTCTCGAACAACAACAACAGCAACGTCCCAAAGACATTGCCAAACCCAATGATTCCCTGAATTTCGATGATCTATCGTTTTCCGATTCATCGTCGTCCGTAACTTTCAAACCCATCGATCAACACGCGTCCACGAAACCCTACGTGCAAACCGGATTGTTGGACACTAAGAACAAACCGTTGATCGTCACGGAAATCGACGATAACGATGTTAAAACGATTTACGACGACGCGTTGACGTTGGATTCACGAAAACCGTTTGCCTCGACTTTCGCGAGTTCGAGGACCTTCAGACCCAAATCGTCGACGGACGCGACGATTACGAAGCCCTACGTGGCTGTGGGATCGTTGCCGGAGATTAAAATGACGAAAACCAAGTCAATCAAGGACTCGACGAAGCGCAAAATTTCAACGACGATGGACGATAAGAGCGACGACAAACCTTACGTCACGACGGGTTTTCACGTGATTCAGCAACGTGAAAAAATTCGTGACGCTTGCGGACCCGTCGATGGGGACGACGATGATTCGACGTTGCCACCTTCGTACTCCATGTGCTGGCAAAACGATGGTTTTATCCAGCTCGGGGCGAACAATGCGAATGATAATTCGGATAAAATTGTTGGCACGACGATACGGGGGCCGAGTTACGTGACCGTCGGGGAAAATCCGAGATACGAACAGTCACAGATTTTGGGGACCGGTCAGAACTCGTCGTCGGATTACGTGCAACATCAGAGGTTTGAAAAATCGTTGCCGTTACGGAATAGCGCGACGACGGGGACGGGGACGACGACGGGGACGACTGACGAACAGTACAGCAAGGTCAGTGTCGCTCCTGATGCGCCTCAGTGAAGTGGACTTTTTTTTCTAGCGTTTTTCTTTCGGTGAAAAACGTTTTGTTGGTTTTTGGTGTTGTTGTTGTTGTTTTGTTTTGTTTTTTTTTTTTTTCGGCTACGCAAGTGTTTTCCAGTGCGGTGAGGGGAGGGGGGGGGGGGAGGGACGAAGGAGAAAGGAGGAAAGGAAGAAGAAAAAAAAAACAGTTGTGAGCGAAGAAGAGTTTATCTGTGAATTTTGTAAATTGTTGTATTTTACGGACGGTTGGAAAATCGTGTTTGCGAGAGTGAGAGAGAGAGAGTGAGATATTAAGGGACAGAGAGAGGACAAGAGAAAAAGAACAAGAAAGAGAGAGGAAAAGATAGACAGAGATGAAAAGGGAGAGAGATTGATAAGTAGAAAAAAAAAAAGAGAACGAGAGAGAGAGAGAGAGATAAAAATAGTTATAAAAAAGGGGATAAAATAGAAGGAGAAGAGGGAGAAGGAACAGAAGAAAAATATTGAGTGTGAGGCCACCCGGTCCATGACGACCACGGAAACCATGATTGTCGATCGATCAACGATACCACGATTTTTGTAATTAAAAAGAAAAAAGAAACAAAAAAAAAGAACAAAAAAAAATGAAAACTCGTGACCTTCCCGAAATCAGCTACTTGTTGATCGATCAACGACACCCACAATTTTTATTATTGAGGGCAAAAAAAAAAAGAAAGGAAACAAGACCAGAAATAAACGAAAGCTCGTGATTTAAAAAAAAAAATTGCTCCTTCCAAAGCAATATAATTTTCTTTGAGAATTAATTTGAAAAAAATGTTTTTCGATGTTAAATTGCGATTTATTGTTTTTCGTTGAAAGATTAGAAAAAAACGTCTGAACAATAAAAGGAATTTCCTCTTTCTTTTTTGGTCACTGATGGCGATTCGACGAGACGAGGAGAAATTCCTCAAGACTCAATAACGCGAGCTTCACACGAGCTTCTACATTCATCTCTCCCTCTCTCTCTCTCTCTCTTGCTCTCGAGTCTTGCCGCAGCATGAAAACGTCGTTCTTTTTTTTTCTATTTTTTTTTTTTTTAGGATGATCGCGTGGCACGTACGGCAATGTGTATCGGTGCGATATTGTAAACGACGACACATCCAAACACACACACACGCAGACGCGCGCGTGAAAATAATAATAATAACAATAGAATAATAATGATGATAGATTAATTAGAATGTAAGTACGATGATATCGTAAGCGAAACCTTGAGATGTATTTCCGAAAGCGGAAAAAAAAAAAAAACAACGCGATGAGGAAGACGATTGATAATTGTGAAAGTTGTATGTACAAAACGAATTAATTTTGTAACATAATAATCGTGGAGGATTATGACCGACGATAATGAGCACAAACGAAAAAAAAAAAAAAGAAAAAAACACACCAACAACAACAATTTAATAATAACGATAATGTTAATAATAATTATAAACTATGATAAGCAGAGAGATATCTAGATGATTAAGCTTAAGAATTTATAGAATACTAACCAGTGGGACACGACTGTTTTGTTTGACAGATTGCAACGTTGTTGTCGAAAAAAAAAAAGAAAGAAAAAAGAAAAAGGAAACAAAAAAAAGAATTACCCAAAGTGCCTGGCCGATCGAATTGTACATTTTTTTTCTCAAACGTTGAACAATTTTTTTTTTGTTCGCCTCCAAAATTGGCGAAAATTGATAAAATTTTCAACGATTGTCGTGACGAAAAAAATTGCCCGAAAGGTTTTGATTCGAATGGATTTTCGTTTCGTCGGAATGATTTTCAGCCGATTGATGAACAATTGGCTATTTACAGATGAGTCTCTGTTGAAAAACTAAAATTATATACATCCAAAATCAAAATCCAAACGTTTCGACATTTTGCCAATGACGATTATTTTTTGTTATTTCATCTTATTTTTTTTTTTCTTTGATAGCGAATTTCGACGATTTGCCATTTGAGCTTTGGCAATTTGATTGAGAGTCGATTCTTCGCGGTTGGGCCGTGGGTAATTAATTTTTTTTTTTTTCTATTTCGAACAAAAACTACATCTTGCCGAATATCCGCTTGCCCAGTCCGAGGCCCATCGTTTTTTTTTCGTCTGCGCCAAATGCTTTAAAAAAAAAACGAAAAGAAAGAAAAAAAATAGCCCACCCACCAATTGTTATTTAATTGAATATCGTTGAATTTTTGCCCATCCGATCGACGTTGCGACGCAACCCGGTGCTCATTAAAAAAAAAAAAAGAAAAAAAAATAACGTCCACATCGAAGCGTCAATCATTGATACTTGTAAAAACAAAACAAAAAAAAAAAAACAATTTAAACGAATATTTTCATCATTCGAATCATGAAATTACGCTCATCAAATTATTATTATTTTTTTTTCGTTCATTATTATTATTATCATTATTATTATTATTTTAGATTATAGCACGTAACTCATTTTGAAACGCTTTCGTCGATTGATAAAACGAATTGCCAGTGCAAACGCACGAGGACGTGAAAGAAAAATGGAAAAGGAAATTAAAAAGAAAAAAAAAGGAATTTCGAAGTATATTTAATGTTAATGATACAATTTTTTTTTTCGAGTAAACGAAATTTGGGGTAAACGATAGAAATTTGATCGAAAACAGGGTAAACGATTTAACGAAAGACTAATACAAAAATAAACAAAAAAAGAAGAGGAAGAAAGAAACGAAAAAAAGGAAAAAACACAGTCTGATAAAGAAGTGGGGGGAAAAAAATTAACGTCCAAAATTGATTTGGATTGGAACGCAAAGTTCCAACCAAACGTAAAACGTGAACGCAATTAACGATAAATCAACGATTAACAATCGCCCGACGAAATAACGAAAAAGTTAAAGAGGAATTGAAAAAATAATGAAAAAAAAAAAAACTAGAAAAAAATATTTTAAAAAATCTGCATGCCATTTTCGAGGTGCGTATCGATGTCAAGACGAGATTTTTGTGTATGCATAATATCTTAAGCTAGTCATTGAGAACGATAAATTCGTCGCACGCGAGCTCGCCTCATTATTTGATTTTTTGTTGTCTTTCTCACGCGATTACACGTTTATCAAAAATATCGATGAATTCAATAAACTTACACTTTATTAAACACAGTAAAAAAAAATTCAACAGCAAAAAATAATTCTCTCAATACGAAATTGATTTTAGAAAAAGAAAAAAAAAATTCGTTCATTAAATTGTTTTGTAAAAATTTTTCACGATCAAGTTTCGATAAACTTTAACTCTATTAAAAACAGTAAAAAAATCCAATAGTTAAAAATAATTCTCTCAATATGAAATTGATTTTAGAAAGAAAAAAAAACAATTCGTTCGTCAAATTGTTTTGCTAAAGATTTTTCACGATCACGATTCAAAAACGCTCGTCGCTCGAGAAGAAAAAAAACAGAGAATAAAAAAAGGTCGCAGCTTTCGACGCCGTTTTGTAGATCCAAACGGTGAAACACGCACAAAGACGAAACAAAACAAAAAAAGAGAAGAAAAATATATATCGGAAGATGTCAACTCGCTTACGCACCATCGGAACACCTCGTGGGTTTTTTTTTTTTTTTTGGTTTAATCAACTGGGATCTGAAAATCCCGAATTGCCTGATGACGAAAGTCCGGCGGTTTGATCGACAAATAATTGTACGAAAAAAAAAAAAAAAAAAATTGTCGCATTTATTGTGAATATTATTATTATGATTATTATTTTTTTCGTACAAGTTTGACTGTGAAATTTGCGCAAAAAATTTACAATTTTTTCAAATCGAGTTAAACATGATAATAATCCGCCCGACTGTCGTCTTGAATCGAGCTTACGCGTGTTAACATTTAAAACATACGATTAAGAAACAATTTATTTGAAAAGAAACAAAAGGAAACGAAAAAAACGATAGCTTTACGATTTGAAAGTGTAAATTGAGATTGCTACTCCGATTCACGGTTTTTTTCTGGAGAACCTCAGCCGCGAAAAAAAAAAAAACAAAAAAAGAAAAAAAAACCGATCGATCGACTCGGAAGAAGGGGTAAACGATCTGACTCGGTCGATCGAAAAAATCATTTTTTTTTTTTTTCGGTTTCTTGCACGCCGAGGTTCAACGCACGATTTTTCACGATATTTCGCGAGCCTGTGCTGCATGTGAATGGCGATTGAAAACTTTTGTCTCACGTCTATGAAAATTTATCTGAATCATGTGAAACCCATGCATGCACTTACAGAAATGATCTCTTCACTTTTTTACGCATTCTTTACTCATTTATAAATCAATTCTATTCGATTCTATTCAATTTTATTAAATTCCCTCCGATTCTATTCAACTTTCTTCAATTTCCTTCAATGCTATTCAATTCTCTTAAATTTCCATCAATTCCATTCAATTCAATTAAATTCCATTCAATTTTCCTCAATTCCATCAAATCTCTATCAATTCTATTTAATTTCCTTCAATTCTATTTAATTACCGTCAATTATATTCAATTTTATTCAATTCCCATAAATTCAATTCAATTCCCTTGAATTCCATTCAATTCTAAGTGTACCAGCATCATTTTCATCACTTCTAATTCTTCTTCAATTTGTTTAATTATCACCATTTTTTTTTGCCTGCTACTAAATTTTCGTAAAAAAAAAAATAACAAACTATTCAAACAAATAATCGACAACAAAGATAAACAATTATATCGTTGCTTCGTTCCATATATTCATTGGAATTTAGTTTTCACGAAACTTATCATGAAAGCGGCCATCGAAATAATTTGAAATAGAATGAAAAATGTAAAAAAGATGCCTTGAACAAATTCCATCGAATGGACTAATGCTTTTTGAAGATTTTTCTTCACAATTCATTGGCAAATCATTTTCCTCGCACGCAGCTCAGGCTCGATCGACGGATGAGACGAAAAAAAAAAGAAAAAGGTGGTTAACAACCGAACCGTATTTACATATCTAGGTTTTATAGATTTCCATTGTACATAGGCCTATTACCGCATATATTTTTGTTATATATTTATAAATAAACGAGAGATGTACTTTATTGCACATTAGGCTAACGAATGTTAAATTAAATAACTCAATATTGGCACGAGATATAATAATCCATATATATATATACATATATATATATATATATATATATATATATATATATATATATATGAGTTATACGAAGTGTAAGACATTATTATATAAAACTACGAGACGATTACACGTTTATAACATTGTTATTCATCGATTTGCCTTAAAGAGAAGTCAGTAACGTGCTACGAATCTGATTTCTCACACGCAACCTTCGTTTTTTTTCCCCCATTATTATTATTTTTTTTCTCATTGATTTTTCGTTTTTTTTTTTCCGTCTTGTATGTAATCAAACGGACCTTTGTATAATTTAATGAAATATCGATTAGCCGATTAAGCTGCTTATTTTAATGAAAGATTAGTTGTAAAAAATAATAATAATAATAATAATAATAATAATGATAAGAAAAAAAAAACGAAACGAAAGTTCGTGATGGTTATCGAGCAACCAGTGTGGAAAAACTTTGAATTAGTTGATCGACAACGAGTTTGCACGAAACCAACAACGAATAAGAATACGATTGATTGTAATTTTAAGACGATTATGAACGACAATAGATCGAATCGCACATGACTACGAGATGAATTCTCAACGTTTTGATTCGGGATTTGTTACGACTTGTCGAATCCTCAGTGCAATTAATCAATCGCGATGGACTGAACTTGTGTATATAAAATAATGTGTTTATTTTTATTTTTTCATTTTTTATTCTTATGTTTTTTCGTTTTTTTTTTCGTTTGTTTATTATTATTATTTTTGTTGTAACTAATTAATGATAAGAAAAATAATAATTGAATTATTGATTGATAATTGATCGCTTGAGCCATTGTATCGTGGGTTGAACGTGTGTGACGGTTGTTGACGAACGTTCGACCCTTGTAATCTCCCTACGCAGGGTCAATCTCTCTTTTTTTATTGCATGTTGGTTTTTTTTTTTTCTTTCGTCGTCTCGCCCGCGCATTATCGGATAATAATTAATGCTGACGTTGACACGGGTTTTGTCAAGCCTTCGAATCGCACGGAATTGAAAAAAAAATTTAAATAAAATAAAATAAAAAACAAAAAAAAAAGAGCTTACGGTAAAACTAGATTATTCATTCGTTGGATGACGAAAAATTATTACGACGATGAATAATCTTGTCAACGTGATAATGAAAAATTTTATTCGCAATCAGATATTGTACAGAAATATTGTAAAATATATTTTTACAATTTTGTTCATTTAAAAAAAAAAAAATTTGTTTGATTATTATTTATTATCGCGAGTTTGGTCGCTGAGAGAATAATCTTCTTTCATTCTTTTTGTGATATTCCTGCCGATGAGTGTGGTTTCCACGGTTTCGACGAAAATTTCGTCGAATAGATTGCAGAATAATGAAGATAATTCATTGGTAGCAATATTTCGATTAATTTGTTTTTTTTTTGTTAAATCTCAGGGTCCGAGCTTGAGTTGAGTTAGTTTGCGTATTTAAATAAATTTTTTGTTATTTCATTGCTTCTATGCCATCGAGGTATATGCCATGAAACCTTGCCATCCACGCGTTTTTCACTGACAAGACATTGCAATTGAAACGATGAATTATTATTATTTTTTTTTAAATTCACGCTTATCCATCGACACGTAGAATCGAAAAGAAAAATAAAAAAAAGAAACGTGTTTGATAATTCGTTCGAGCCTTTCGTGTTGCAATTGATTGATCGTCCAACCGGTTGGATTTTTTTTCTCTCTCTCTCTCTGTTTTTTTTTTTCCAACGATCGTTCGATAATCATTCACCTCGGCTATGGGCATGAGAACGTATAGCTATTACGACTGGTAAAAATTTACGAAGAATTTTAATATGCGCTCAACAGTTGAACTTTATGACAAAAGTGATAAAAAATCGAACGTGAGCCCTAAACGTATTGACGTTTGAAATATCAACGATAACAACAACAAAAAAACGTGTGCTTTATTGAAACTCGATATATATATATATACATATATAAATATATATATATATATATATATATATATATATATATATATATATATATACATTATATATGTTTATAATGTTTACAATTATACATTACACAATCAAGAGTGTTAATTTTATAACGACGATGGGAGCTATATTTATTTCAATGGAGCTGAGAAGCAAAAAAAAAAACGAATAAAAAATAATTAAAATAATAATAACGAACGAAAAAAAATAAAAATAAAAAAATAAAAAACGAATTTTAGTGTTTAAGATGATCTGTGAAGTGTAAAAAATATATTGCTATATGATCGACACGAAATTTTCATTTATTCTCAATCCAACTGAATAATCATCATCATCGATTTTTATTGCCCTTTTAAAACGATAATTGTGAAAGGATTTCAGGTGGACGGATTGAAAGAGAAGAAGAGAAGAAGAAGAAAAAATATACACATCTATTAGGGAGAATGGTGCAACATTTTTTTTTTTTTTTTTCATCTCTTTTTTAGAATCATATTTACGACGTTTTTATTTCGTGTACGGTTTAACCGTTACAAAAATACCTAATCGATTAAAATAAACGTTTATACCGCGTTCGTCGTAAAACAGATCGATATGGATAACTTCAAACGTCGATCTGCGAAAAAAAACAGTTTTTTTTTTCGTGTGTGGGAGGTTTTTTTTTTTTTTTGTGTTTTTAAAATCCTTAAAAACTTTTTAAGCACATTGATTTTTTTTCGTCTTCGTGTCTGTTGCTTTCGCAATAATTATTCTACAGTGTATCAATACATCGTTACGAACTTTGCTATAATCTACAATTTTTTTTTTTAGTTTGTTTTTTTTTTGTTTTCTTACACAGACTATTTTACAATAATTCATATACGTATGAATGTGAGCGAATTTCGTTTCTTTTCATTCGCATTCCTTGATTACACGAAATTTGGGATATCGAGGATTCGTTTATTTGTTTTTTTTTTGTTTTTCAAATCGGTTTTATTGATGTCATTTTTTTTTGGGTCTTTCTTATTCTGTGAATATTTTTATACAAATTTTGTCGGGCAATGGGATTGATTTATTTTCTCTCTCTCTCTCTTTCTATGACTCTCACTCTCTGTCGATGAGGTATCTTAATAATACTTCGTAGGCTTATGAGAATTTTCAATTCCACTTTTAAGTCGCTCTCGGTCGCTCTTTCGAACGAGCAATTTGTTCTTGATTATTATGATTATTATTTATTTATTTATTTATTTATTTTTTTTTTTTCATTTCTCTCCGATCGAATTAATTTTTGTTTTTCTTTGCTTTTCTTTTCGCCTTTTCGAATAAGTACCATGGAAGTTCATGTCGCGAAGAAAAAATAATCCACGAACTGAGGAACTTTTTTGTGAGGTGTGTGTATGTGTGTATGTGTGTGTGTGTGTGCAATTATTCAACTTTCTTCTTCTATCAAATGTGGAATTAGGCCGTTGAGGCGAGTTTTTTTTTTTTTTTTTTTTGCAGGAACATCGTAATTTGCCACAAACTACATTTTTTTTAGGATTAAAAGAAAATAAACGTTATCGTCAATTTGAAAACACAATTCAATGTTTTCGACGTATGGACGTGGATCTCGCTTATCGTTTTTCGATAATCGGAAATCGGATTTCTTTGTTGTTGTGAATTTGCGGTTTATCATTAAACGATCGGAAATCTTTTTTCCAAAACCAAATATCAGACGAATATCGACAATCAGCGACTCTTATTTCGTCCAATTGTATCATTTTCTTCAATAACATGCAGACGATGTGCACGTGGATCTAATTACAGATTTTTTTTTCAGCACATTATTAAATTGTTTTTTTCTTTTTTTCAACATTTTTATTTATTTATTTATTTTTTTATTTTTTTTTCATTAGAAAATTCGTAGTTCTCACTCGGCGATTTTCTTCGATTGTGTAGTCCCGCTAAACAGCAGTTTCCCGCAAACACAACGTAATTACAGGTTTTTTTTTTTTAATTTTCCAAAATTTCGAAAAAAAAAACAAAAAAAAAACAAAAAAAAATAGATCTCGACGATTTTCAACGCGATCGACACTCACGGCAATTTTCGTTCATCCGTCGAAGTAAAGAATTTTTCGTTCGGACGACGAGAGAGAAGAAATGACGATGATTGAAAATTAAGAAAAGAAAATAAAATAAAATAAAATGCATCGACATTGTTGTTGTGATTATTTTTTCTTCTATCATCAGAAAATTAATCAACGCAGGGTTGAATATAACTCATTGTTATTTATATGATAATAATTGTTATGTATATATTTTTGCATAAGACTAATTCATCCGATGGATAGAATTAAGGGGGCGGGCGTGGAGGAAGAGGGGGGAGAGGGGGCTCGCCGTCAACGGGGCAACCCCACATACATTAATACTCGCTAGCTTCCAACGTTTCGGGTGTCTGGTAATTTTTTTTTTTTTGTTTTTCTTTTTCTTTTTGCGTATTTCTTTATCTCATACAATTTTTTAGTCCTCGGTCGTTTAATAGCTGCAATTATATCGATCGAAAATCAATTGAATGAGTTAATAAAAATATTACGGTTATGGCTATGGAATATTCCAAGCTAGGAGCACTGGCACGCGTGAATCACGGTTTGACTCAATTAATTTTGTTATTTTTTTTAATCAAATTAATATAATTCAATATTTTCAAAATTAAATTAAAATAATTTAATTTCTTCAAATTAAATAAAAATATTAATTAAAATTTAATTTTTCTCAAACTAAATTAATTTTTTATCACTGCAATTCATGAAAAAAAAAAAAAAAAAACAGAAAATATTGCAATTCCAATGTCTCGCTACAGAAATTGAGCAATTCTATGAATGATTATGAATACCACGAAGAAGCCTTGAACAAAGTCAATTTGCTATTTTTATTCTTTGCCCTTAATTTTTTTTTATTTAGCGAAACGCAATGATGAAAAAAAAATATTTTAATTCTTTAAATTCGAATGCTTGAATGTTGTAGTTATTAAAAAAAAAATAATAATACGACATTGAAAAAAAAAGGATTCTCTCCGAGCCTGGAATAATCCCCTCGTTGTGTATTGGTCATCGATATGCTCACCGATAATAGTTGGGCTTGAACGGTCCGGCTTTGTTGAGTCCCATGTACTTTGCTTGTTCGTCCGTGAGTTCCGTCAGATGAGCGTCAAACGTGGGTAAGTGAAGGGACGCCACGTATTCGTCTGTAAGCCCACGTAAAATCGATAATGTGCAATTTTCCGAGACAACGTGGGCACATCGGGGGGGGGGGGGGGGGCTGAGTCGCAAAACGAAACTCTCGCTTGAGAGAGTGAGAGAGAAGGGAGAATTTATCACGTGCTGCTGTGGGATCGGAGTCACACGAGAGCAACGTGCCAACGTGAATTACATTTGCATGTCAATCGGTACGAACAATTACCTATGGTTCAATATGAAGTGGAATTATAATTAGAATTTGGAATTAATTTTTCATTTGAATATGAAATGAAGTTTGAAGTGGAAAACAACGAGAGAGAGAGAGAGAGAGAGAGAGAGAGAGAGAGAGAGAGAGAGAGAGAGAGAGAGAGAGAGGAGATAAAGATGTGAAAATTTCCATTAGATTACAAATTCGTATGACACGATAAAAATTAAAATACATAAATAAATGGACAATTAAAAATAAAAATTCATAAATAAATGGATAAATAAAAATAAAAATACAAGTTATAGCGAGAGAGAAAACAAAGGAAAGATACACACAAATCTCCATTTCATTACAAATTCAAGCAAAATGATTTACAAAATATAAAAAATATAAAAAAATATAAAACTAAAAATAAAAATAGGAAGATAAAAATGAAAATACGAATAAGAATGCGATAAAAGAGAAACAAAGAGAGAGAGATAGAGATGTGAAAAATCCCATTCCATTACAAATTCGTGTGACACATAAAAAATAAAAATACATAAATAAATGAACAAATAAAAATAGAAATTCAAAAATAAATGGCTAAATAAAAATAAAAATACAAGTTCTAGCGAGAGAGAAAACAAAAGAAAGATATACCAAAAATCTCCATTTCATTACAAATTCAAGCAAAATGATTTACAAAATATAAAAAATATTAAAAAATATAAAAATGAAAATAAAAATAGGAAGATAAAAATGAAAATACGAATAAGAATGCTATAAGAGAGCGAGGGGGGGGGGGGGGGGGGGAGTACTGTGAGAAAAAGGCAAGGTCCGGTTTAACATACCCATTTTCTTAGGCAGTAAATAAACGTCGCTCTTGTAGCGACCGGGGGGCGCGTTGAAAAGCTCGATGAGCGCGAGTGCCTGAGTCGCGGCCGTTATCGACACGACGAACGACGGAATGCTCGAGCACGAGAGATTAACCAGTCTGCCCTCCGCGAGAAGAACTATGCGCTTGCCGTCCGGCCAGATAACGTGATCGACCTGAGACCGAACTTTTTCCCAAGTCAAGTCGGGCGTACGCAGACTATTCTGTGAAATAAATAACAAACGATCGTTTGCCTTCGTATCACTCGATTCTTTTCCTCAAGCTCACTCAAAAAAAATAGCATCACACGATCATTCAGAACAGAGGCTCTTTGGAACTTTCAAATATTCGAGAAAAATAATTTGAAAAAAAAAAAAGGAAAAATTGTAATTAAAATTTAATAAAATTATAATTCAATCTACCTACATTAAAAAAAAAAATAATAAAAATGTCCCGACTGGATCAATGACTCATCAATGCAGAATGTCAAATAGTTTGACCTAGGAACTTAAAATTTGGAAGGTACATTGATTTTTATGATCATGAAGACATCGACAAAAAACGAGTTTGAAAATTTCAACCCTAAGAGTTCGAAAAAAAAGGGCGTATGAATTTTTTGATGACGATACCGATATCTCGAAAAACCAGAAATGATACAGACGTAAAAATTGGCACTCAGATTCTCTTTAGAAAATAATGAAACACGTGTCTTATCATTTTACTAAAATTCAGTTAAGAGAAGATAGGAAAAATTACATTAATTCGTATCAGCATTCAAATGACATTCGGTTGACTTTGCATATTAAACTAATGCTTCTGTTAATTTAAAAAAAAAACTTAAAAAAAACTAAAAACTAAAAACTAAATCTCGAATCCAGGCGTCATTCAACAATTCTAATCTTCGCCCGATAATAGTACAATTCAATTATTCAATAATTTAAAAAAATTATAATCTAATAAAATAATTATTCAACTATCAATTATCCAAAAATTCCATTTTTATTTTCTTGAATAAAAAAAAATATATCATTGCCAAAAACACATCGAAAAATAATAAAACGTGTGAGAACTCACGATATCTATTTCGGTATTGCTGTGACCCATATTGCACACGACACAACCGTTTTTCATTTTATCCATGTGTTCGCGTGTCACGACATTTTTATTTCCCGTTGCCGTTATAACGATATCAACGTTTCTGATTACTTCGTTCAGCTTCATGACTCTGAATCCGTCCATGCTGCGGAAAAACCATCCGAATTGTGATGTAAATCAACGGGCCGTTCAATGAAGATTAGTCCAATTATTGAATAATAAAATCCGATTGAACAATCTGATCTAATTGAATCAGTGGTAATCGATCGAAAGCTCACCTGGCTTGTAAAGCGCATATGGGATCGATTTCCGTGATATAAACGATGCATCCCAAACCTTTGAGAGCTTGGCAACAACCTTTACCCACTTCACCGTAACCACAGATAACGACTTGTTTGCCACCGAACATAACGTCCGTCGAACGTTTGAGACTGTCGATTATGCTCTCGCGACAACTGTAAAGACTGTCGAATTTCGTTTTCGTAACGCTGTCGTTGACGTTCATCGCTGGTACCGACAATTTTCCGGCTTTCGACAATTGATAGAGACGATGAACTCCCGTTACGCTTTCCTCCACGATTCCTGCAAATAAAATTGCAATCGCTAATCAAATTAATCGAAGGACGATTTTTTATTTCTTCGATAATATTCGTGAGACAATTTGGTAAAGTGAGTATACGGAAAATCAATTAAGAATAACAACTTTAAAGCTGAGATTGCCCTTTTTTTCACTAAAATGAGCGTTTTTTTTTGGTATTGAAAAAAAAAAAAAATAAATAAATAAATGAATAAATAAAAAAGCTATCGATTGCATTGAAAAATGGCTTAATTCCTCCTCGAATAAAGTAATAGTAGGCGAAAAGTGCAGATACAATGTGGAGAACGACGAGACAATAATTAAAGAGACAATAAAATGAACAGACAATTTATTGTCATACTCATGCAAATAAATCGATATTTCATTGACCCGATAAGATTTCTCAGATTTTTTAGTATTAATCGACACCCAAAGTCTCGAGGATTCTTCATTGAAACTTCGAAATCTTTCGACAAATTTTTTTTACGTCCGTTCAAGATTCAAAGTCGATGCACGAATAAATTCGATCATAACCAAAATTATTTTTTTGTCCATCTCGCGTGATAATTCGACATACACAAGTCCAAATTCATTGAACCAGGGCTCATTCAATGCAGAATTTAACGAAGCTTCTCAATATTTCTTATGAAAAAACGTGTAGGTGGATTTTTGAACGAGCTATCGTCTTTGAAAGTCGCGACGTTCGACTTTGAACGTCGCGAATTTTTTTTTCTAGGAAAGCTTGAAAATGAAGCCACGAAAATTTAACTGAACCTTTTTCTCATCGATGCCTATAAGTACGCCGAGTTTCGTGAAAATCTGACGAGGAATTCTCTCATCGACCTTGAAAAAAAAAAAAAACTCTTACCTTGAATCATTTTGAACATGGCGTTGTACTTTTTGAGCATGAGATGCGTGGCGTCGCCACCGTCGTCCAAAATCATGTTCGGTTGCCAATTCTCGGCGGCCACGCACTTGTCGATGCACCACCAAAAATCTTCCTCGGTCTCGCCGCGCCACGCGAAAATCGGATAACCGGCGTGAGCCAGAGCCGCCGCGACTTCGTTCTGGGTCGAATAAATGTTGCAAGCGGCCCATCTAACCTGGGCCCCGAGTTCGATGAGGGTCTCGATCAGCACCGCCGTTTGCGCGTTTATGTGCGTGCAACCGACGATCTTTGCGTTTTTCAACGGCTGTTCAAACGACATCACGGTCAAACGTGTTTGCGACAAAGCCCACGTGAAATTTCGTCGATTCGGAAAAAATGTCTGGAGAAGCGAAAGTCTAGACAACTGAATTTTTATAGATTTTTAGGGTTCGGTTCCTCAAAAGAAAAAAATAAAAAATAAAAAATACAAAAATAATTTTAAAAAAATTTTTTTAAAATAAAAAAGGAACCTTTGTAAAGCTCACTTGTGCTTGTCTGTCTGTCCGTCTGTCACAGCCGATTTTCTCAGAAAATATTCAACGTAGAAATTTGAAATTTTGCATAGTCAAAACATCTCATTGACGCGAATATTTTGGCACTAGTTAACACTTTAAAATATTCATGTGTCACTTGAAGAGCGAGCAAATGAGGTACTCGAGAATAAAAAAAATGTCATTTCATGTATCATGTGGGGTATCGTTTGAAAGGACTCGCTATCCGAAACACAAAAATATTTTTTTTAGAATTTTGAAAAGCGTGTTAGAGAAGATATGCTGAGAAATATGCAAAAATAGAGCGTTACCCTCCCCCCACCTTATTTTCGAAACTGCTGATCCTAAAATTTTCAAAAAATCAGGGAATATAACGCCTCGCTTGAACTTTACCGGAAAATTATAACGAGAGTCTTAGGTTTCATAAATTTCTAGAAATTAATTTAACAAATTAATTTTTAATTTCGGAAGTCGTACTCGCAGTTGATTGGTTTGTTTTTTTCACCCCGAGAACACGAATGTGGCTCCGAAAATAGTAGAATTGCTCCAGATTTCATGAAAACCATGATCAAAAGACCCAAAAAAAAAAAAAAGAAGTGTTTTTGAACGATTTTAAGGACTCGTTGAGCATTTTCGAACGAATGTCAATATTTAAAAAAAAAAGTTCTTGTAAACCAATTCGTCACAATTTCCAAAGAAAGTTAGAAATGATGGACGATCGTATATAAAAAAAAAAATAAATAAAGTAATCTGTGGTCAAGACACAAAAATTTTCGCTTCATAAACCGTTTCGCGTAACACGTTCGTGATATATTCATTCCTTCACGTTTTTACCATGTCGTCGGCTGCGCGTTTTCGCAGTGCCATTATTCCCGGCATCTCTTGTTCCGCAATCTCGATTTCACGACGTCCGAATGCGTGTTGATTTATGTTTCTCACGCAGAAATCGGTAAAACCCTTTTCCGTTTTTTGAATCTTCTCGCGGGGCGAAACGTCGTCCTCGTCCGACGAACTTCCTGTGTAAGACGCTAAGGTTCAAGCCAAACGTCAAACAAATTTTTTTATGATTAGTCACACGACGATGGTCCAGTCTCGAATGAATCGTCCTGATTGAAAAATCTTTTTAAACATTTTTTCAATTAATTTTTTTTTATCTTTTTGCAGTTAAAACTATAATTTCTAATTTTTTTTCGGGTTAATTTTTGGTTCCTTCTGTATCATGCAAGTGGAAACTATAATTTTCAAAAATGTTTTGGTGCTTGTTTCGTCTCGTTGAATTTTTGATTCAAGTAGATTAATTTTTTTCTTTTTGCCTTTTAACGAAAAAATCATTTTTTTAACATAATTTCAGGTGAAACTATGCAAGGTAACTGCATCGGTGCTCAATCCCTGTCGTTGAATTATCATTCCTTTCATATAAATTTTTTTTTGATTTTTTATAACATTCTACCTAAAACTTTTATTTCGAACTGAAAACATTTTTCATTTCTATCGTATCAATATTTTTTTTTTTTAATTTTAAGAATTCATTTGAGTATACAAGACATGGCATATTGCAAGTAGCATTGTAAAAAAATTTTGTGACCCGTTTTAACGACAATATCCGAAATTTTTCGACCCCATTGATGTTGTCTCTCTCAACAGCTGACAATCGATAATTTTCCGACAATTCTGTCACCCACTGCAAGAGTGAGTGGCTCTGCAAAGAGACTCAACAAGCACTCGACAACTTTCTCAATACCGTCCATCGTACCTCAGTCAATGATTTGCGATATAAAAAAAATGTCACGACGAAAAAAACAATGGTTAGTAAAATTTGACGACGTTGAAAATGTCGAATGAATCACAGATGACAGAAATCAGGATGTAAAACGGATTGGGATGTAAAAAATTAATTTTCATCCATGGTGGAAAAAAAATTCATACCAGAACTGTAGCTGTCATTGCTGCTAGCTGACAAAGATCGGCTGCGATAACGGCTGGATTTTTTCAAAGCTCCGGATTTCGATTCCTAAACAATTAGCGAACAAACGTTGAACGAAAATGTTTTCTCGAACATCGGGCAAGGCTGGCGGATGGAGGAATGAGGAAGACACGGGTTGTTTTTTTTTTTTTTTTTTTTTTTTTTTTGGTTGTTTGCAATGAATTTAATCGGACTACAAACATAAAAGTGCGAATGAAGCTATGGTTATCGATAATACGTGCGTGGTTTCATAAACGATTAACGTAAGTTACTTTTTTTTTTTTTTTTTTTTTTTTTTAACTATATACATATGTTAGGTGTGAACGTTACGATTTCCCCGATGATGCTTGCAAGGCGATTTTTTTATCCGGGTGCGCGCAGGGAGGTGCGAAAACAATTCGAATTATTATTATCAATGTTATTTTTTGTCAGAAACGAAAAATAGAAAAAAATGTTTAAAGCTGATGGCGTTTATTTTTTTTTTTCTAATTATAATTTTTTCATTGTTAGAATAATTGCCCTCCGGACGTCCGTGGCCGTTTGGGTGGTTGGCAGTGGTATCCACATTGATACGAAATTTCGAAAATCTCGGTTAAAAACAATATTCGAAATTTCGGACATGCATTTTATTTTATTTTTTCTTTTTTGCTCAATAATTTTTAAAAATCGGAATGTGTTAATTGAGGGAGTGTTGTTTTGCGATTAATAACGAGTTTCATGCCAGTAGAGACGAGGCACGTGTAGAGTCAAGACTTGATTGTCACAGATGCGCATAGCACAGGTTTTTTTTTTTTTTTTTTTGAAAATTAAATTTTATTAATTTTTATTAATTTCGTTTTTTTTTGACAAATAAATTTTTTATTCAAAGAGGAGCGAGCATGTTCTATGGCAAAAAAAAGGGTTAAAAATATTTACTCTGTGGTTTCATACACAAATATATCTTACTTACTAATTTTGTTCTCGGGCCGTGAAAGGCATTATTTGATGCCTCTAGGCTCTGAAATCACAACAACCACCATTTCATAATTCGTTTTCTTGTTTCGTCAATCGACCGTGATTGCGCGTCAAAGTTTTCTTCGTGTTTGACTGTGTTGTGGGGAGGAAGAATCTCAAGATTTTTGTAAAACAAGTGGACATTTTTTTCAAATTTTGGGGGAGGGGGGAACCCAAGAGGCTTTTTGAAATATACATTTTAAAAATTTTTTTAAATTTTCAAAGTGCTATGAAAATGAAAAGCAAGATAGTGCGAGGGTGCAGATTTGCAAAGTGCGTACTGCGATTGTTGAATTTGCAACTAAAGTGATATAAAATAATATCAATTTTTTATTTTTTTTTCTTTTTCAAATAATTATTGAATGCCTCTTTCGCTGGGTCGTTTCGAACGGTGAAAAATAATTTGTGAATCGTGACAATATGTTGTGGGTCGGGTGCACAATCAGTGGCTCGTCTACCATCTATATTCTAATTTTATCGATGGAACAGCGATGCACGAGTGATTTTGAACAAAAATTAAAAAAAAAAAATTTTTTACTTATTTTATTTTTTCATCTCTCTGCGATTGAAACTAACGACTAACATGAGAATAATGTTCTATGTGTTGAAAATCAAACAAGCGTGTTTACGTTTCATTACATTTTAACATCGAACGAGCATGCGATTATATTTCAATAATCTATAACCGACGAGTAATTTTGAAAAATCGTTGCGGTAACCGTCGATGTTTTCTTTTTTTCTAATTTTTTTTTTTCACTCGTTCAGATTTTGCTCGTTGGACCTGGAAGCCAACTCGCATATTCCAGAAATGCACCCGAGTATGACACTGAGCGAAATCGAATCTTTGATAATCGTTCAGAATTTTTTTTTTCCTCGAAATTGTAAATTCACTAATTTGTCATTTACTCAGCATCGGTCCATCTTCGAAGCTCGGACCCAAACTTTAACCTGCCCATCTTCTCGATTCGTCGACGTTCAGCTTGTCTCGCTACTTGTCTCATAACTCTCAATAATAATAAAAATAGTTTCTCATAACCGTAAAGAAAAAAGAAACAAAAATTGTAAACAAAGTCTATACCATGTTCTCTTCAAATCGAGAACCCATCGACCCTCGTTTCTCAATTTTTCCACATCCGCTTCGACCCCGAAAAAAAAATCAAGATACAATTCCGATTCCAATGTCCCAACAAGAATCGTACAAAATTTTGCTCCCGCCGATGTGTTACACAACAAAAACGACAACACAACACACGTCGATAAACAGCCGCGACCCACGAATCGATCGATCAACAAAAAAAAAAACATTAAGAAAAAAAACAAATTGCTCAATTAACGACACAATTGTCAGAGATCAAATGTCAATTGTCAAAAGATCGCAGAAGGTCTCTCCGCAGCTGCAAAGTGCGTTAATTACTGAATTTCAGGTCGCCGTCGACCGGCGAACAATCGTCGAGCAAACGAAGAAGCCTCCGCCCTTGCGACGACCAAACACCGGACACGGTTTATTGTGTCTTTTGAATTCTCATTATCGTCGCGACAGCCAACGACGAGCGGGGCGGAGGGGGTTATTAGGGTGGGTCGTTGCATAATCGCATACGCATGTGACGTTAATGACACAAGGTCCCAGAGCTGGCTAATCACGTGACCGATAAGACCAACTTTCTTCAAATTCAGACACAAAATAGAAAGAAAAAAAAACAAAAAAAAAACACCCCACGACAATTGAGACGTCACAAAGGATTAGCAATGACGTCTTGGGCAACAACCGAAAATCGTTGAATAAGACCTCAATGACACTCAAATGTATTTCGCTGTTGTCAGACACACGATCGTCAACACATTCGTTTACACACAAAAGAAAAAAAGAAAAAAAAACACACACACACACAGAATTTGTGGGCGGTATTGTTTTGAATTTTGGGTTATACGTTGTATATATTGTATTATCGATGACAATCCGTTGTAACGTTTATTTGAGTTTTCAATTATTGGGTTATGAATGGACGAAAGTTTTTTACCTTGGAACTGACCGCTGGATCGGTGACCGGACCGTCAATCACGGTATTTCTACCTTCCTTTCCGGAGGATGTGCTGTTTGGACCATCCCCGCTGTCAGCCATTTTTGATATAGCCGCATGATGCCCGCAACAGCTGTACGATGGCGTTGACGAAGACGTCACGAGTTTTTGCGCGAGGAGTGGGGGGCGGGGGCGAAAAGTGGGGGGCACGGTGCGTTTTGGAGGGGAAGAAACGAAGATTAGCCGTGGAGAATGCAGTGTGAAGGAGAACGACTGTGTGTTTGTGTTGCTGGCAATGCGGACAGTGGGAAGTTCGACGCGAGCCCGATGGAGGCGCTGGGGGTCAATGCGCGACTCGACCCGCGAGTTTTGAATTACGTATTTTTTATTGTACTGCACATTTTCGGGTGCATTCGATACAGAGGATTACATTCGATACCAAGGAGACTGCGAATGACCTGGTTTTTTGTTTAATTGAGTAGATTTCTACCGTTAGGTAATTTCCATCAGGGACTTGGAAACTTCTGAAGAATCAAGGGAATGATTTTTTTTTGGCTTGCGATACTTTTGCAGGAACTGAATCTAGCTGCAACTATGTGAATATTTATCTATTCACCTACTTTTGTCGGTCGAGGGCGCTTCGGAACGAAAAAAAGGCCCATTGTCAATTTTCTGTCTCATCGGTGCTTCTCACTGCTTTCTCACGTTCACGGCCAAACACGTTTCCCATTCCATGAAGAAACGATATATGTCATTCGATTGTCGACCGTAGTTCCTCGACGGGACGAGAGCGCTGCGCCCGCCGGAAGCCGTCTCTCGCGCGTCTGCGCGTCATCAACTTCCGCGAGTATCCGCGTCTGCGGCGCACGTGTAGCCCGAACATTCGTCATAATTCTTAGCTGTTTTTTCGGTTTTATTTTTTTCCAAGTGCCAACGAAATTATGGGGAGACCAGGTGAGTTAAAAAAAAAATCATTTTCAATTAATTTTTCACCATTTTCATGAATTTTTTCATTGACGAATCGTTGTACGATTATTCGCGCAAGTCGGAGTAACGAACCGGCGCATCGCACGCCGCGTTGTCGCCTAACCTACAAATGCAGCGTGTTATCGACATTTTTTTTCCATTCCAATTGCCATTTCTCGTTTTGTTCAAAGCTCTGCGTTGAATTTGTTCGAATGTTTACGATTGGGTTGTTTTGATGACTCGTTGGGTCGAAATTTCAATGTTCTCGGTGAAATAATTGACTTGTATGTGGGCGGCCATTGGCACGTTCACGTGTTGCAAACACGTGGGCAACTAACCTTCGATATTTCAAAAATAAATGTTTAAAAAAAAAAAAACAATATTGAAAACCATAAATCGATGTTAAAATTGTCGTTCGTTTGAAAATAGTTTGGTTATGTGTTGTTCGATGATCGAAAGCATACATTAGAGCCAGGTCGGTCAATTCTTATCGGCTTGGTGTCGAAGTAATGCGAGAAAAATATAACAAGCGCCGCTAGTTAAGATCGAAAGATCACTTTCGATCCGTCCGCATCGCTTGTTACAGTTTACCCTATCGATGCAAATGTTATTTCAATGAAACAATGAAAGTTGCACATTTTTTAGCTTCTCGTCTTTTGTGATTTCGTCCATCGGAATCGAGTAGACTTTGCTCCGTTTTGATTTGTCCGATTTAAATAGAGTCAATGAGTCTAGCTTCCGAATTTCTTTGGAATTTTTATTTCTGGATCAAATTGTGTCATACTCGAAGCACGCATAGAGGAATTTGAAACGAGTTAATTTTCTTTGTTTTAGAACCTCCTTTCATTCGACCAATGAAATGTAAACAGCATGCGTTAATATCGCATCGATGCTTCGAAATTTTTTTTCCCTTCTGCTGCAAAAAAATTATCAAAACCAAGTTGCCAAAAATCTAGAAATAGTACAATAATAATAATAATAATAAAATATAATACTAATTTTCAAAAACATTTTTAAAGTTAACCGTCATTGCTTGTAATTGGGTAAAACATTTGTAAGAATTAATTCCACCTTGAAAGAATCTGAAAATTTCCATGAAAAACATTTGAAAAAAGCAAATACTGTAGGACCTCTTCGGTTGAACCTCTCGAGATGCGCAGAAAAGAGCCATTCTTAAAAAAAAAAAAAATTAAAAATAATAATAATAATAATAATAATAAAATAAAATGAAATAAAAAAAACCAAAGTTGCATAAAGTCAAAAAAATGTATTTAATAGAAATAAGTAAATAACTTGATTTCAACTAAATAAAATCACTGCGAACCACGCAACTTAATTATTCAGTGGAACAAACTGTCGCTGTGCTCCAGCCCAAACGACTGCGACCGCAACGAACAAGAGACCATTGACCCTTCGACGTCGCTAGCGGGTCAAAATAACCCCAACCCCATCGAGCCAAAAACATAAAAAATTGTAGACGATATGATTATTTTTTTCAGCAAAAAAATGAGTTTTTCTCACCCATTTTTTTTTCTCTCCATTTAAAAAATTCCTTTAAAAAAACTTGTTCGTGATATCGTCATTCCAAAGTGTTCAAACTGTTATCCTGAATTTTTATGCGTCGTTCGCAACAACATTGTTCAGGCGGAAGTGGTTCAAACGTAGCTGGGGTCATTGTGGACCCCGTGTGACCTCGAACGGTCTAGTGAAAGTTATCGAGCATCGACGATGAATATAAATTTGTGTTTCAGGATTCTCGCCCGCCGGCGGCGGTGGTTTCAGGGGCGGCAGAGGCAGCGGGGGTCGCGGTGGTGGATTCGGGGGCCGCGGGGGTGGTCGAGGGGGTAGCGGCGGTGGCGGTGGATTCGGAGGCAGAGGCGGCGGCCGGGGCGGCAGCGGCGGACGTGGTACACCACGTGGCAGGGGCGGCTCGGGTGGACGCGGCGGCGGAAGGGGAGGTCGCGGCGGGGGTGGTTTCAAGGGTGGCAAAACCGTGGTCATAGAGCCTCATCGTCACGAGGGCGTGTTCATCGCTCGAGGAAAGGAAGACGCGCTGGTTACCTTGAATTTGGTTCCCGGATCTGAAGTTTACGGAGAAAAGAGAATCAGTGTCGAGGTAAAAAAAAATAAAAAAAAAAAAAAAAAGATTTTTCAAAAAATCAATCTAATTATTCGTTAATTGAACCATTTTATTTTTTCTTTATTTCGTTTTTTGTTGTTAATATTCGTTTAATTATTTTGTAAATATTTGTTTTATTATTTTGTCAATGTTTATTTTATTATTTTGTTAGTGTTTGTTTTATTTTTTTGTTAATATTTGTTTTATTATTGCGTCAATAATTTCGTTGTAATGTGTAACGGGAATGAAAGTGGACGAGAAATAGCTATCAAAAAATATGTTTTGTAATTATTAAAAAAATAATACTAATAAAAATAAAAATAAAATGGAATAAAAATTTTTTTAAAAATGATTTCAGGGTGACAATGGCGAGAAGATTGAATACAGAGTGTGGAATCCGTTCAGATCGAAGTTGGCCGCTGCGATTCTCGGCGGAGTCGATCAAATTCACATGCCACCCGGCAGCAAAGTCCTTTATCTCGGGGCTGCGTCGGGAACCACGGTTTCACACGTTGCCGATGTCGTCGGTCCGGTAGGTTTTACCAGAAACAAATAATAATAATAATAATAATAATAATAATAATAAAATATAAGTTTGACAAATTGAAATAAATAAAATTATAAAATTGTGACGACCGAACGGTCTGTCGTGACGTCCTGCTGAATTAAAACGTAGAGAGAAAATATATGGTGCATCCGGGGCTCGAACCCGGGATCTATCGGTCCTGAAGCAAGCACTCTACCACCGTGCTAATGTCACCCATTATATTTCTCTCATTCGAATCGTCATCTTATATGCAGGGACGTCACAAAATCATAAAATCATAACATTATAAAATTATAAATCTGAAGCAAAAATGTTGTGAAGAAAAATAAAATAAAATACATTGCTTTAGCCAAATCCAAAATGATCCACGACGAAGCATACATTAGAGCCAGGCTGGTCAATTCTTGCCTACTTGGTGTCGAAGTAATGCGAAAGAAAAATATGAGCTCCGTTTTTTTTTTTTTGGCAATGAAATAAATTATTTTTCATTGTTCCGCGGTGCTCGTGACAGATTTTTTCTCATTTTCAATTATACGTAAAAGGAACGAGTGATTGTTTATCCATCGTTGGTCATTTATTTATCTTCATATTTGTCTTTCGTTTTCACAGGAAGGACTGGTCTACGCGGTAGAATTCTCCCACAGATCTGGCAGAGATCTCATAAACGTCGCGAAAAAACGAACGAACATTATTCCGATAATCGAAGACGCGAGACATCCCCACAAATACCGAATGTTGGTCGGAATGGTTGACACTGTATTCGCCGACGTTGCACAACCCGATCAGGCGAGAATAGTCGCCCTTAATTCGCAATATTTTCTCAAAAACGGTGGACACTTCGTCATTTCCATCAAGGTGAGTTAGATCGAACGTTGAAAACACCGTTTCGAGCAGTTTCAAGCCGCGTTATTGCAGCTTTGAAATCTTTTCCATTTCCTTCGTTCGAACGATGAGGTTTCGATTTATTGTCGAGATTCGATTTATTGTTCTGTTTTCACACGGAGGTAGAACAAATTGGTGTGCTCCACATCGGATTGCGATGAATCAACAATGACCGACACTAACGCCACCAAACATTTCTATTAAAAAAAATTATTTCACTTTCTATTTTCGAAAAAAAATGGAATTCAGTGAAAGAGAAAATGGATTTAAAAATTTTTGAACAAAAATTTAATGAAAATTTAATTTGAAATGTTTATTAACATTTTTTTTGCAAGTTTTTGTTTTATTAAAACTTTATCTACAAGATTTATAGAACAAATTTATTTCGCAAACTTATGAAAAAAAAAATTAGTTTGAAACATTTTTATTAAAAAAATGTATTACACAATTATTGCATTACGATTTGATAATAAAAATGATTTTTTTTCTCGCTCTGCTGACGAAGATTCGAATTATTTGTCTAAACTCGAATATAATTTTTTTTTCGACGAAATTAAGTTTTTTTTCACATTTTAATTTCAAAAACGTTTATAAAGATTTGATAAAAAAATTATTTGAAAGAAATGTATCGGCATTTCATTTCAAAATATTTATTTTCAATTGATCTAGAACAGCTATAGAAAATTTATCTCGTAAATTTATGAAAAAAATAGTTCAAAATATTTATAAAAATTTTATTTAAAAAATGTATCAAACAATTCACGGATTATTCAATGAAAATGAATGAAAAAATTTTAGTCTGCTGACAAAAATTCTAATTTTGTCTGGACTCTGATATAATTTTTCAAATAAAATTTCAAATAAATAAATAAATAAATAAATAAATTAGAAAAAAATAATGTTATAACCTTCGTTGTGTATTTTTGTGTTTCAGGCGAGTTGTATAGACTCTACGGCGCAACCCGAAGCCGTGTTCGCCGCCGAAGTGAAAAAGCTCGTGGCCGACAAGCTGAAACCACAGGAGCAGATAACCCTCGAGCCCTACGAGAGAGATCACGCGGTCGTCGTGGGTTCCTTCAGGCCACCGGCGAAGATCGCCGCTTGAACTTCGTCCCCCCTCCCCCGCCCTCCCCATAGTGATTAGTTTCATCGACTTTAAAAAACATATTTTTCCATAGTTATTTTGTAACGAGAAAAAAGAAAGAAAAAAAAAGTAAACCGACGAGACGATCGCGCGATTGATTGTGCAAACCCTGAATCTTTGCACGAATGTTCGTTGGAATTTCGATGGTCCATGCGTTTCGGGAGAGAAGCAGCGATGATCCGGTTTTTTTTTAGCAAACACGGATCTTAAAATTGCTTTTCGTCAGATACAAAAAAATTCATCAATTTTTATCGTTTTTTCATTTTTCATCGGTAAACAATTTTTTTTTTTTTTTTAATGTAGGAAGTTGATAAAAAAGATGGCGATAAGAATCAAGCTTGAGTTTAAGACACATCTGACAATTACATATTTTTCTCGTATTATTAATATTATTATTATTATTTTTCAACAAAAATTGTCAGAGCCGAGAAAAAAATATTTCACCAATTTTCGAAAAATTATCAATCTTCGTGGATAATAATTTTTTAAAATTACTAAAGTTGGTATAATTACCTCCGACGGTTTTTCAACCCCGATGATCGTAAAAATCTCTTCCGGAATCGCACGAACGATCGTTATTCCATCGTGCAAACATTCAATTCCATTTGTACAGTTACGAAAATATCTCGATGCTACGATGTGCCCGTATTTTTTTTTTTTTTTTACATATTTCGGAGATATTCGCGACCGAGGAAGTCGTCGATAGCGTTTTACAGTGTAAAGAAAGAAAAACGAATTGAAGGAACGACAGAATAAGACGAAATATGAATTGCGATTTCATAATAAAAAAAAAACAAAAACAATTTAAATTGTTAAACGATTAAGGTGAACACGACTGTTTTTCATTATTATGTATGTACATATATATGCAAAACGATATATATATACGTGTGTGTATTTTATAACTAATCAGTTATCGAGTGGTTTGAATTATTTGTTTACCGACATTATTTTCTCTTTTTTTTTAACATTTTTTTTTCATATCTCGAACCCAAAAATTCGACCAATTGCAGCTGATCTCTCTTCGATTTCGAATCGACTATGCAAAATTCATTTCAATCTAATCTACTTCATTCAAAAAAGAAATTAAAAAAAAAAACAAACCTAAAATTAAATATTATTCGACGATAAAAAATAAAATCTACATTTGACATGGAAAATTGTCGAAACAAATGCAGTAACTGAAATTCATCTCGAAGTTTGTACCTGTCATCGATCGATTGGTCCGAAAAAAAAAAAGAAAAAAAAATTCCGTAATCATGAAAAATTGACAAGTTTGACAACGAAGACGAAAAAATGTCGAAAAGAAGTGAGTACAAAAAAAAATTTCGTACGAGCGATTGGATGAATCGATGGAAAAATTGTTTCGTCGACGATTTTGTTAGACCTCGGTAGCGATGGGAGTCAAACGAGTGTCCCAAAATCCGGACGCAATTCCGCGAGAACGTTGCAGCGGGGACACTCGGCTTCCGGTTACTTCAAAATGCGAGGCTACGAGAGATTGTCGGGCGGTGCGGATGCCAAATCCAAATCCACGGTTCAATTGAGCCAAACCGTGGTCGATGGGAATTCGGATGGAAACGTCGGGGTGACGGATAGCTCGGAGGTTGCACCGGAAGCTGAGAGAGAGATCGAAGCTATTCTCGCGGGGTCGAATGATCTTGAATCGACCGGGTAAAAAATTGACAAAAAAATGTGTATATGTGAGGCACGTGCTTCGGTCGCTTTACGCGAGTCAACGAGCATCGATCGTCATTAATTTTCCTTTCAAGGAGACTTCTGAACTCGCGTAAAGCGACTGGAACACATGAAAAAAAAAAAAAAAAAATTCAAACTGAAAAAAAGTTATTAATAAAATCGGTAAAATTACGTATTACCGATTACCGATCTCACAATATTAAAACTACCAAAAATTTGTTTTTCGTATTCAGAATTTGGGGAAGTTTTGAAAAAAATAAATAAATAGGAAATGCATTTTTTGGTAAAAAAATATTTTTGCATATTTTGCTCTGAAACGGACGTTCAACTTGCTCAATAAAATCTTGAGTAATTTTTTTCTGGAAAGCCATGAAAAAAACGCACATTTTCGTTTTTTACAAATGTAAATATGTTGAATCCTGCCAAAGATACAGCCATTTGAACGGAATTATTAAAAAAAAGTTAATTAACGAAAAAAAATGTTATTTTTTCTAATTTGTGCAATATAAATGGATAGAATTTTATTTTGAATCTTGGATAAGGAATCTTGTTGAATTGATTGTGTGAGAATTGAAGAGTCATTGTTGAATCAACGGTTCGAATGCAATTTTGACAATCATTTGCAATAAAAATGGGCAGAATATTTTTTTTCCCCACAATTAAACCCTTTTAATTGACATTTTTTCTGTATTATTTGTTTTTAAAAAAACTCGAAGTAACTCGAATAATCAAAAATGCTGTAATTTCCAAACTAATAAATAAAATTACTTCACATTCGACAAAGACGGTTTGTCGATTTTCGAAATTTCGTTTCAAATTTTAAATAAATCAAGAATTCCATTTTTTTTTTTTTTTTTTCATTTTTCACGAACAATATTGTCGAATTTTCAGTGACAAGAAAGTGGACGAAATGATCGAGTACGTGATCCAGAATCTGCACGAAGCCGGAAAAGCTTTGGCCTCGCTGGGAGAAAATTTTGAGCACGATTTAAAGGTTGACTCAACAGCCGCAACCGATTAAACAAAATCACAAACCCACACGCGCGCGAAATTTGTTCTAGAACGTCTGCCACGAAAATGAATGAACGACCCACGATAAACAGTAAAGTGGTTATGAAAAAAAAAAAACAAAAAAAAAAAAAACAAAAAAATTTAGTGAAAAAATTAATTTAAAAGAATAATAAATAAAATAAATGAATAGATAAAAAGTCTGCAAATGATTTTGAGTTGAGACGATCTAGGCGTGAGCGTAATCGATTATCTTCTCCTTGATTCTCTCTATCAAAAAAAAAAAAAAAACACACAAAAATCGTATTCCCGGTCCCCTCGTACGCGCGAAGTTGATGTTCGTCGATGTAATGGGCAAGGTCCAGAACTGGGTGAGCCTCGCCCAGATTCGCATAGACGCAGCGAGAAACGATTTGAAAAATTTGCGAAACGAGCTTGTTTCACGAACGAAACAAATAATCGCCAAGAACCTCGAGATCGATGAGATTAAAAAAAAATTGGCCGAAAGCGAAACCGCGAAAATGGCGTTCGAGAAAGCTCTGACCGAGGCAAGCTTCACTGCTTCTTATTAAAATATCAATAAACTCAAATATTGCCAAATTTGATTTTTCAACAATTACCAAATTTGATTTTCTAAAAAATTGTCCTTGGAAAATATTGTCCGACCTGAGACGACCGACTGATTAATAATTCTGTTTCGATATTTCGCTTTTTTGGTTCGTAGATTCACTTTAAATATATTTTAACATTTTTATCTCATGTAAATAAAATTTATTGACTGGTATTTTTTAATTTTAAATAATATCAAAAATTCAGGAATAAATAGATTATGAAGCTAGTGTAAATTTTTGTTTATTGCGAGCATTTCATTGTCGTTGAATTTTCTTCGATGAAAATTTTATCAATTATAAATATTTTTTAAAAAAACGTTCAGAAAATTTAATCGAATATATATATTCAATTAAATTTTCTTCGTTGGAAATGTAATTAATAACAATATCTATTAGCTTCATAATTTCAACGTACAATCCGGATATTTATATATATTATTTAAAAAATGTTAAATACCACTCAATCAAATTTTTTTACATCAAATAAAAATGTTAAAATATATTCAAAGTGAATCTGCGAACCGAGAAAGCGAAATATCGAAACAGAATTATTATTCAGTCGGTCGTCTCAGGTCGGACAATATTTTCCAAATACATTTTTGTTCTGTTTTTAAATCAAATTTGGCAATTTATTTTAGAACGTGATGAAAAGTGTCGCACCACAACCGACACCGTCGGCGATGAGTTTCGTTCCTTCGCGTCAACCAATGCAAACCGGAGTCCCGGGGTCCGATCATCTAGCCGGTGAAGCTTCGGGGTCGGTGCATCCCCCAGGTGCCAGTCTCACTTCGGCACTGTCTTCCCGACTCACCGCACCTGGTAATTTTTTATTTTTATAATTTATACAATTCGATATTATTCAATTTATTACATAAATTAATGCACTTCAATATTATTCAATTTATTGAATAAATTTGTACAATTCGATATGAATTCAATTTATTGCATCAATTTTTACAATTCAATATTATTCCATTTATTACATCAATTTATAGAATTCAATATTATTCAATTTATTACATCAATTTGTACAATTCAATATTATTCAATTTATTGCATCAATTTTTACAATTCAATATTTTTCAATTTATTACATAAAATTATGTAATTCGATATTATTCAACTTATTGCATCAATTTATACAATTCAATATTATTCAATTTATTGCATCAATTTTTACAATTCAATATTATTCAATTTATTGCATCAATTTTTACAATTCGATATTATTCAATTTATTACATAAATTTATGCAATTCGATATTATTCAACTTATTGCATCGATTTTTACAATCCGATATTATTCGATTAATTACATAATTAAATATATTTTTAAAAGCAATTTTTTAAATAACTTTGTATTATAAAATATTTAATATTTTTGTAATTGTTCCACTGTATGAAATCAAACCTGACGCAAAATTTTGATTTCATGGAGAAGGCACAGATGGCAAACCTTCTGCATCGACTCTTCAGCATCAGCAGCAGTTGCAGCTTGAACAACAGCAACAAATTTCTCGAACGCAACAACAATTGTCACCACCAGCCACGACAGACGTGGCTGTTCAATCCGGAAAGGGAAAAGAACGAAGACGAGAATCTGAAGTACGCGAATAATTATTCTGCTTGTTCCATTAATTATTCATTGATTAACGAAGCGATGAGAACGAACGAAAAAAAAATTATGAATAAATATAAAAAATATGCTATTCAATGAAATTCAATGAAGTCGGTAAAACAGGATTCTTCCGCTCATAATCCGAATTTTTTTTCTCAAATATGCACCAATGTGATGCATAATTAATAATAATAATACTATTGTCAATGTCCGACCTTCGTCAAGGTTTTCAATAATTTATGTACTCCAATAATTCTTTAATACGAAAAAAAAAATCGTTTCTGTATAATTTTTTTTTCGTTCCTTTTTTGCAGCTCGAAGCTGAGTTGTCTCGTCTGCGCAAGGAAAACGAGAGAATAGCTCGAGAAAGAGCGGATTATGAGAATGCTATTCAACGAGCTCTGCTTCGAGGAGTTTCGTCTTTGAATGCCGAAACGCTCAAAGTCCTGCGATGTCCTCCTCCGGTGTCCTGTTACACACCGTGTGGACCTCCACCGTCGCCCGTCAATACCGTGTAAGTTGAAGAAACCACATCAACGTCGTTATCACTTTGACGATAATTATTTTTGAATTATTCAAAAACAGAAATATTCGAGAGTTCAATTTTTATAATCTACTTCGGAATAATTATTTTTTAAATCACCACGAAAACAGGAATTGTCGAGGATTCAATTTTCTACTTAATTTCCTCAAGAATAATTATTTTCGAATCACCCAAAAACGGGAATCGTCGAGAATTTAATTTTCTAATCAATCTCCTTCGAAATAATCATTTTTGAATCATCCAAAAATATAAATAGTCGAGATTATAATTTTCAAATTATTCAGAATCGTCGTCAATAATTTTTATCAGAATCATCATTTTTAAATTATTCGAAAACGGAAATCGTCGATAATTTAATTTTTAATATTCTTCATTTCAATTATTCCAAAATCATCCCAAAAAACCGTAATCGTCGATATTATAATTCACAAATTATTTCAAATCGTCGTCAATCATTTTCGTCAGAATTATCATTTCAAAATCATTCGAAAACAAAAATCGTCGATAATTTAATTGTTAATCTTCTTCATTCCAATTATTTCAAAATCATCCCGAAAAACCGTAATCGTCGATATTTCAATTTTCAAATTATTTCAAATCGTCGTTAATCATTTTTTTCAGAATCATCATTTTAAAATCATTCGAAAACAGAAATCGTCGATAATTTAATTGTCAATCTTCTTCATTCCAATTATTTCAAAATCATCCCGAAAAACCGTAATCGTCGATATTTCAATTTTCAAATTATTTCAAATCTTCGTCAATCATTTTTTATTTATTTATTTCTTTTTTTCTGGAACAATTTGAATTTCCAATCGTTTTAATTTAAGGGAAACGATGACGCCCTGTCCGTCGACGAAAACGCGCGAGGAACGAGACGATAGACGTCAAAGAGACGAAAGATCAGCCGGTGGTTGCAGAACCGCGCCGTCCTCGTCGTTCAGACGCGGACCAGGCAGTAAGATCCACGTGGACGAGACTTTCGTTCACGAAGAGCGCGTCTGTTGCGGCGCGAAGAGACCGACGACGAGCGCTCACGGATCGTCGACGAGATACAGAAAATCGTCCGGCAGCAGCACCCGAAGCATGGCGTTTATTCTTCAACAAGCCACATCGCCCGTGGCTTGTGTCGCACCCTGCAACACTTCGCAACCGCGAATATGCGGTCGTGTCGCGAAAACGAAGAAGCTCGAGACGTCGATTTGCACCAGAAAATTGGGATAAATCGGACAATGGATGTGATAATTAAAAAAAAAAATAATGTTGAAAAATAACATCACAATACACATTAAAATATAAATATAACTTTATATAGAATATACATATATAATATAAAATATCGTTCGGAAAGTATTATAAACTATTATTTTTCATTTCTTCGTCTTTTTCGTTTGTCTTTATATCGTTTATTTTATTTTTTATTTTTATTGTTTGTTTTGTTTTGTCAAAATTTTCTTTTTTTCAATTCGTCGTATTTGGATTCTCGGCGAGTTTGGCGAGTGGATTCGATTCGTGACGCATAGCTCGAGCACTTTACGTTGACAATTTTTGTTTTTTTTTTTTTTTTTTTTTGATTTTTCGTGATGCAACGAAGGAATAATAGAAAGAGAAAGAGATACTTAAATCTTTTTTTTGTTTTTTTTTTTTTTTTTTCAAATAAAAAACAAAATTAGAAAAACGGAATGAAATGGTAAACGTAAAGTTTTAATTTATATTGTTTTCCTTCTTTTTCATCGATTTTTTTTTCTTCTTCTTTTTGTTCCCCAATATTCAACGTCGATATTTAAAACTTTTGCACTATTCAACGTTACGTATATTTTCGTGTGTGTGTGTGTGTGTGTGTGTGTGTGTGTGTTTTGGTGTGTGTAATATGCGTCGTGGTTGGAAACGAGATATGAACGAGGCTGTAAAAGTGCCATCGAACTTTCTGCCCCACAACGTGGATCTCTCTCTTTTTTTAAAATTATTATTTCTCCATGAACAAAAAAGCAAGAAAATATCACGTCGGTCTCTTTGAGACAAAATGACGAAACGACAAAAGCGGCTGAACGAGTGTAACGACGTTAAACCGTCGTGCAATACTCGTGATATATAAAAAATATATATAAACGAAGAAAAGAACACAAATGTAATTATCCCAGCGTTTGTACACTGATCTGTTTTTTTTTTGGAGTTTTTTGGAATTTTAATTTGAGGTAAAATGTTGCTTGAAAATTTGAGTTGTTGTAGTGTGTCTGATAGAATACTGAACAAATCTATTGAAACACACAATAAAATTTCTAAAAAAGATTCCAACTTTTTTTTTCTTCAGATTTTTCAGATGTCTTGCATTTTAAAAAAATACGAAAAAAATGAATTAAAAATCGGTGGAATTTTTCGGGGTCGGTGTACAGACGGGAAGGGATTTTTTTGTGGTACAACTCTTTCGCTCTTGGAATGTGACATTTGAAAACGAACGCTCGTGTCGACGAGCAAATCTTTGTCGTCCATTCTTTTCTCATAAGTTTCCTTTTCGTTTATCCACAACAGTTTTAACATTTCACAATCGCTTTTAAACCAATTTTCTTTTTAGTTGAAAAAAAAAAATTCTCGAACGAAAAAAAAAAATATAAAAAATAAAAATTTTGTTTTCACGCGAATTCAAAAAATTTTTTTTTTGGACCACAAAAATCAGCGACTGTCTGCGCTTTTTGCATTGATCATTTGTCAAACGATGATATAATTTTAACATCGAATTAAAGTTTGTTTGCGTGATTTGTTGATTGTTTTTGTTTTTTTTTCCATAGTTTAAGTTAACGATAAATGAGCGATTGCTCGCGAAGGCACGATAATCGGAGCATTTGTCGAATGGCTGTGTCGCTAAAGACTCCGTTATGTCGCCCCTTTGTTACTTTCATTTGGCTGCAATGATTCAGCGAATCTCATTTTTTTAATTTAATTCAATTTTTTTTAAAAATTAATTCATCATTTTTTTCTTTTGTTATTTTGTAAATTTTTGAAAAAAATATTATTGCAGCTTCACAATATTCGTTTTTGTTATTATTAATTTTTTTTTAACAACGAACTATACTCTCGTGACTCGGATTATTCGGAAGTTGCTGACTTGCGAGTCAATTGCGAATCGTCTCGAAATTTTTTGTGTGAGCCAGTAACGCTTCTCATCCCTGGCCAGTTTGTGTGCTTGTTAAAAACAAATTGCCTGATGGGGAATAGCTCCAAAAATGTTTTTACCACACAATTTTTCTAATCAATATAAATTTTGCTTTTATAATATGTTTTTTTTTTTATCGTAAGACGAACGATTGAAAAATTTGCAAAAATATTTATATTCGAATTTTTGGGAATGATAATTTCGACAATCTTGTCTACGACTCGCAAAAAACAAAACGTGGAAAATATAAAGCTTCTCGAATTTATTTTTTCACGCAAATAACTGGAAATTTTTTTTTTTTTAAATAAAAAAAAAACAAATATTGATCGTAGCGAGACTCGTGGCTGTCGAATCTCGATAAAAGTCGATCGAAGCGTTACAGTCTCACACGGGGTCTACTGACGAGCGACGCATTTTTTTTTTTTTTTTTCGATTTTTTTCGATTCGTCGATTTTTTTTTCGACAAATCTGTGCGATCGATCAGATCGAGAAAAAAATGCGAACGAAAAATCGCATTTTTCTCGTCGATCGAAACAGACATTGATAATAATAACAACAACAACAACAACAATAATAATAATAATAATTAGCATCCTAATACTCGTCGCGAGACCCGAGCCGCCTTTGACTTTTTTTCAAATAATTTTATTTTCTTTTTCTAATATTTTTTTATTGTCATCGTGTCACATGTCAAGCAGTTTGGCTCAACTTCCGTGTCCCAAGAGTAACGAGAGTTTGGTTCGATTGAAATGTTGGATTTTTATTAGTTTTTTTTTAATTAATTTTTTTTTGTTCAATTCGTGGGTCGAATTAATTATTTTAATGTCGGATGGAAAAAAATCATCGGGGCTTTTTCTAAATATATATACATACATACATATATATATATATATATATATATATATATATATATATATATTAAGAAACGAGAATCGTCCTCGTTGAAATTGTTTTTTTTTTTTTTTTGGTCATAGGCCTTTTTCGTATCGCGGTTCATCACCTTTGGCACTGACCAAAGGATCGTCCTCGATGTGTGTGTGTGTTTTTTATTTTTTAAAATATTTTTTTATAATTTTCTTCGCGTTGAAAATGGCCTTTTAGTTGGATCGTACTAGGTCGAGAAACTCCTCTCGGGTCTTTGGATCGTCGCGGAATACTCCGAGCATCGTCGAAGTGATTGTCTTGCTGTTTATCTTCTGCACCCCTCTCATCACCATGCACATATGCCTGTCGACAAAAAAAAAAATACCAACGATTCAATTAATTTTCATGTAAACTTATATATTTATATACATTTATTTATTATGGTGTCCCTTAAAATTGTGGTTTTGGATTTTTTATGCTTTCGTCATCTGGAAACATGCAACATATATATGAAAAACAAAAAAAAATGTGGGCCAAATTGCAGACCTCCGCTCCGTTGCTAACGATTAGATAAATTCTTACATTTTTATATTTCAATGATCAAATGTGATTTAAAAAATGTTGAATGAAAAAAGAGAAATTAAAAAAAATCAATTTCACATAGATTACGATGAATTGTAATGTTCAATCATCAGAATGATCGATCATATATTCAAACATTATTTTTAGTCAAAAAAAACAATAATTTGACGAAAATCCAATTTTCAAAAAACGACCAAATAATAATTTATACAAGAATAAAATCGAACGGACTTGATAAATAAAATAAAATCTAACGAACGACATTACGTGATAAATTGACACGTGGCAATGTGAAAAAAAAAACAATCATCTTGAAGTTACAAAGCCGTTCGATAAATCTTCGTTCGATGCAAAACAAACGACTCTCGTGTTATAAATCTATCGGGAATTCGATCAAACTCTTAATGCACGCAATATCATCGACTTCGCGGAGTAATTTCTTACGCAACCCAAACGCCCCCCCCCCCGCCTCCTTGTTCGATCCAACAGCTGAACGTTTGATCGAGAACGGGCGTGGATCGCGCGCGCGTGGCGAGAAACACCCTCGTCGACTAAAAATCTCGTAACTTTATATAATTTTTACTAATATTGCAAGTATTATTATTATTATTATTATTATTATTATTATTATTATTATTATTATTATTATTATTATTATTACTATTATTATTATTATTATTATTATTATTATTATCATCATCATCATTATCATTATTATTATTATTTAGACCATTTACCATCTAGGACATAGGGAGTGGTTTTTAGTGGGTGGAAATTCCACACACTTGAAAAGTGCGAACCCTTTCCATTTGTCTTTTAAAGATTTTTCACAGTCCCTCTTAAAAAAAATTATTATTATTATTATAATTTTTTTTTTTTTTAACTTTTTTCGTCGAATATGTTGGAGGTCGGTCGCGCGTCACTGACTTTCGAGTTGGCCGGACCCGAAGGTGAGACACGTTCCACGTTCAAACGTTTACCGATATCTCAATTCAATTCACACACTCGTACAATTTTTTTTTTTTGTTTCACGAAATTTTTTTTCAAATCTTTGATACGCGATTTTTTTATGCATCTTTTTTTTCATATATATGTGTATGGATATATATAAATATATATATATATTTAAAACAATATTTAAACGTCTTTTTAGATCCGTAGAATATTCATTGTAATTTCGATTTTTCATGCGACGATAAATTTTCCACAAACGATTTTCGAATCGTTGAGCAAAAACTTTCAACATTGTTACGAACACCCAACGATTTTAATCCGCGATGAATTATCACGATTTTCCATGATGCATTATTTTCAAACGTTTTATTGTTCTTTTTAAATTGTTTTTTTTGTTGCATTTTTTTTCGTTTCTTTTTTTGTTCGCACTCGCTGAATAATCATAGAAACTCGGATTCGCGATTGACAATTGTGCGCTCGTTATTTTTTTTTTTTTCTCGGATTGATCGATAATTTCAACGTTTGCGCAATCGTCGTACACGCGATGTCGTTTTTTTTTTCGAATTATAATTATCTTCGGGGTCCGAATCGCCCCCACCCTCCCCGCCCCCGTGTGCGTCAATGGATTATCAATTTATTGACACTTTTGACATTTTTTTTTTTTTTTTTCGTTCTCGCGGAAATTCACGATTTCCGATCGCGAAATGCCAGATCACACGTGTTGGTCGTGTCGGTGTCAAGAGTCGCGAGACGATCGGTCGTGCCCCTGAGCTTCGACACCCAACGAACAAGATTGTATTGTCGAGGTCGGTTTCGCCATTCGAATCGAATGAAAAAAGAAAAAGTGAAAAAAAGAAAAGAAAATAAAAGAAAAGAATAAACAGCGATAAGAATTGTCGAGGGGGTAGTGACACGTGATTTTCGCTTATGTTTCGCACGCCGAGAGTCGATGTAACATTAATTTCGCGATAAGCACAATCGAAGCAATAGAACGAAATCTAACGAGCCAATGAAACATTTTTACGACGAATTATAATATTTCGAACGTTATAACGAATTATGATGTTCGAATGGTATGATGGATTTTAATAGTCAAATGGTATGACGGAATTTTTATGTTCAAATTTTATGATGAATTATGATATTCAACCGGTGGAATGATTTATTGTATTTAAATATCGTCATGGATTTCAATATTCAAACATTGTAATGAATTTTTATGTTCAGATATTATAATGAATTATGATATTGAAATATCACGACGAATTATGATATTCAACCATTATTATGAATTATAATATTCACACATTTCAATGAATTATGATATTCATGGATTATGATGAATTCTAATGCTCAAACGTTATAATGAATTATGATATTAAACCATTGAAATGATAATATTCAAATAATTTGATGGATTATAATATAGAAACGTCATAACGAATTATGATATTGAAACATCATGACGAATTATAATATTCAACCCTTTTAATGAACATTATAATGAATTATGATATTCATGGATAATGATGAATTTTAATGTTCGAACATTATAATGAATAATGATATTCAACCATTGGAATGATAATATTCAATTAATTTGATGGATTATCATATTCAAGCATTATAATGAATTATGACATTAAATCATTATGACGAATTATAATATTGAAACATTATAATCATTCAAAGTATTCAAACACGACAAGAAATGATATTATAGTGAACGAATGAAAATTCACCCTGGCTCTGAATGGCGATGAATAATTAACTGAATATCGATAATTCATCACATCGATTTTAATTAAATTCGAGAAAAAGAAAAATAGAGCAATGATGGCCCTTGGACATCAAGATCGATGTCACTCGGAAGATGTGACTCAAAAGACGAAAAAAAACTAATAATAACAAAAAAAATTAATAGTAACAAAAAAAAATACGAATAAAAAGAAAAGTAAATCGTTAGCGGCCGTGCTGTGAAATTCGAAGGACGCGAAATCATTACGCGAACGATAATTACACGGGTAACCGGTAATTATATCGGCGCGTGTTCACGCTTTGAGCACACGCGAGAATGCGAAAATTCCTTATCGCATTTTATTGGCACAAGGTCGATGGTAACCGCCGACTCGGATTTTCCCCGTACATACGTAAGGACTTGTCCACATGGCCGATTGTATATTTTACAACGATCTACGTTTTATAATCCATCATCGTTAGACGATATGTACCATAGATCGTTGAAAAAAAAAAAAAAAACAAAAAAAACGAAAATGAAAAAAAAAACGAAATCTAAAATTGCCCAACGGATTTGCAACGAGACGGAACCGCAGAATCGCCGGTTTCACGAACCTCAGCCTCGTTCCGATGATATATCGATCGCTTAACGATCGGGCCATCGATAATTCGCAAATTAAAGCGGCCACGACACATTCCTTTTTTTTGGCAACTTGCATATTCTTTTTCTCAAAGTTTCGAGTCTCAAGAATATTTCGAACCGAAGCTCGTGTCGAAATTTCGATAATCCGGTGAATCGGAGAAGTTTGGAGAGACGACGGTCGGTAAGGTAGGAATCTTTTGCTGTTTTTTTCTTTTAAACCGATATTTTTCAGCTTAGGCGACATCTGAGAGGCGAAACAACCGATTAATTCGAAATTTCGTGGGAATATGGACAAAATGGGTGCTCAACGACCTAGCTGAACATTTTTTTTGCACATGTTTCTTCTTTTTGTTGATAAAAATTTTTATTTTTTTTTAAATTTAATTATCGAGAATCATAAATGACTGTCGAAATAAAATCAAGTTGATTCCCAAAAATTTCGAGGAAATAAAAAATCACAATTTTTGTAAAGGCCACAATATTGAATGAAATTGTACAAAAATGTTTGATGACTCACTGTCAATATTGTGCAGAATGATTGTGATCAAATGCAAATTAATTTCTAGGGTTAGAAAAAAAATACGAAGAAAAAAAATAATCTACGAGGTATTGGGGGTTGTTTTTGTTTTTTTTTTAAGGGTGTAGCGGTGTCACGGCACCTTAATATCGTGGGGGAGTCACCGCCACGTACCATCGGTCGGTATTCGTCGATCGACAAAAGGATCTCAATTTCATTCGTCAATCCACACGGTTGACGAAATTACACGGGGTGCGGCAATCCGTCAATAAATAATTAACACGTTTGGACGTTTAACCGATATACTCACACTCCTTCGACGACGACCGCGACTCCGGCCGGCTGAACCGCTTCGATCACCGCGAGTGCGATCTGCTTGGTCAATCTTTCCTGCACCTGCAGACGTCGGCTGAACACCTCCACGATCCTGCAATCCCATAAACCATATTAAACATCGATCGTATCGACATTTTTCATCACAACGAAATTACAACAAACCCCCCCCAAAAAAAAAAAAACAGCACACCGAGAGTAGATCTCGAAGTTTCGAATTTTCAATGTTTCGCAGGCTCACAAGTTCGAAATTTTTTTTCATTCGAATTTTCAATGCTTCGACCTCGCACGGTTACGAAAATCCATTAATCCCGAACGGGCAAAGTTTCGAACGGTCATAGTTTCGAAAAAAAAAAAAAAAAAAGAAAAACACAATTCGAAACGCAATGCATCGAAATCGCAATTTTTCCGACGGATCACGGTTTCGACTCGCCGATGTTTCGACGATTCAACGTTTCGACGGACCAAAAGTTCGACAACGTATATATATATATATATACATATATATAAATATATATATATATATATAGGTATAGTGGCGTGAAGATTGCGGGAGCTGCAATCTTCAAGCGGTTGAACGAAAAAATTTGCGAGTCGAATCGAAAAAATTTGCGAGTCGAAAACATTTGTTTCGCGAATCGTTGAGATTTCGATACACCGACCGCTCGGACATTCGATCGTTCGAATTTTTTTCCATTCCGTTACACGATCGGTCGAATTAAAAAAAAAATCCGGCGATTTGATCGTTCGATGAATTAAAATTCGAATGGAAAAAAATTCGAACTTCGATGAGCTTTCGAAACATTGACAAATTCGAAACCTCGAGACCCACTCGTTCGAACAATGTTGTTGTGAAATATTTTTTCGCGGAATTTTATCCGGCTCGATTGTCTCGTCTCGACAATGATTTGTGTTGTTTAAGGTTTTGCACGGGCGAACAATTGTTTGAACACATCGATCGCCATCGTCGCTCGGTACGCGTATCGCGAATCAAAGCGTCGAAGTAAATTTTTGAATTGAAAAAAAAAAAAAAAAAAAAAAAACAATGTTCAATACTTTTTGTTTTTCAAGCTTCGTTGCAACGCAAACTGCATGAAATATTTGTAAACTCTGACTGCAATGCAAATCGATTCGGAATTTCGAAATTCCGATTGAGAATTGAAAAAAAAAAAAATTTCAACAAGACGAATGATCGATCAAACGTTTTTTTTTTTTTTTTTTTGTAAAAATAATTTACAAAATGAATTCGTTCGAATTTGAATGAAAAATCGGTTTGAAAAAATTTACCTGGCCAGTTTGCTGAGACCCAAAATCTTCTTGCATGGCAAATAACCGATGGAAACTTTGCCGTAGAAAGGCACCAAGTGATGTTCGCACATGGAAAACATCTCGATGTCCTTCACGACGACCATCTCGTCGTGATCCTCGTCGAACACCGCGTCATTCAGAACATCTAAACAATTTTATCGATCGAATGCATTAAAACTAGAATTTTTTAATGTGATTTTATTGTGGAAAACTTTGTTGATTTATTTATTTTTTTAGCTAAAAGTAATGAACAGGTGGGTTTATCGACGTATCAAATTTTACGACGAAAAATCGTCAAGCTCGATCATTTTATTCATTATTTAATTATCATTGGAATTATTTTTATTATATTTGTCGAACAAATCGAATTTTCTATTTCTTCCGTTTTTTTTTTCTTTAAACAACGCAACCGATGTTTGGGTTTGTGATAAAAGATGAGTTTTAAGTTTTCATGTCAAAAATTTTTTGTTTACTTATTTTATTTATTTATTTATTTTTTTTTAATTAAAAATGTTTAAATCTGAAATTTTTTTAAAAATCAAAGCCGACATGTCAAAAACTTACAAAAAATTTTACGACGAAGAGCCGTTATAAAACAAAACTTTACCCCTTTCAATCATTTTCTCAATAATTATATCTGTCAATTACAATTATTTTCATTATATTGATTATATTTTTTCTATTCGTTATATTTATTATATTCATTATATTCATTATATTCATTATATTCAATACATTCAATATATCCATTATATTTATTATATTCATTAAATCCTTCGTAAAATTAAATCTTCAATTTCCTTCTTTTTTTTCTTCCTTTTTTTTCTCTTTAAATAACGCAACCGGTGTTTGGGGTTGTGATAAGGGATGACACAGAAGTTACAGAGGGGCGGGGAGGGGTTGATAAACGGTGAGGGTCGTGTTCACGGTGCGTCCAGCGGAGATTTACTCGATATTGACCTACTTGAAGCGACGGGGCGGTGGTTCTGGACCGTTGTGTCGTTGAGTGCTTTCTCCCTTTCTCTCTCTCTCTCTCCCCCCCCCCATCATCTCTCCCTCTCTCGCCCTCTCCTACACTCACTTCCATCCTCGGACCGAACCGAACGACACTACAGTCGAGAATCGAGAGTCAATGATTCAGGGCTAGACAAGGACAAGGCGAGGAGGGGGAACCCACCTCTCACCCGTTACCCAGGCAACCTTAACAAGCAACACCTCCGCATCTCAGCGACAAGAAACGATGACAATGCCCCCCCCCCCCGCCCATTAAACACACTCTCCGTGAAACCCTATTCATCAATCTTCACAATCTCAAAACCCTCGACTGCCATTTCATTCGGCTTCGTCAACACCAATTTTACGCGAGATTCGAAAAAACAAAATGGTTAAAAAAGATAACAAAAAAACAACAACAATAATAACGAAAAATTCGAGGTTAGGCTTATTTTTATTGCAAAGTAAAAAATTCGATTAGCTCTTCACTCTCTCTGTCTCTCTCTCTCTTTCTCTCTCTCTCTCTCTCTCTCTCTCTCTTTGATCGCTAACGATGTTCCGAAAAGCGATGGGAAATTCTGTAATCGACTTAACTCAACGCTGCAGATTGATGCTACATATATATACACATGTACGAAGGGACTCCCACTACCGAAAGCTTCGAAAGAATTTTCATCGTGGAAAAATCGATCGAGTGAAATGCTTTTTTTTTTTTTTTTTCTTTTGGAAGGTCTTTCGGTGAAACGTGGAGGATAAAATAAAGCGGATTGGTCTGTGGAGTCTGTGAGGAGAATGGAATGGAAGGGTCGCGAGGGTGGAAAATTGCCAGTCTCACGTGGCACTGTCATCGGCTTTTCAGTCTCGGAAGTGGTTTCGGGTCCTTTAGGATTCACTGGAGCGAACAACTCGTCTCGGTTAACTTTACGTACATCTGTATATGTATATATGTGTAGTGATGGATGTGGGTTAGTCCAAAGGACGTGATAAATTACGTGGGAGGGGTTTGGGGTAGTCTGAAACACCCTCGCCACCTGTAGCCATCTTCAGCACACCCCTTTCACGACTCTAATCACGATCAATGATCAAATGACCAACTACCTTACCACAAAGACGTTCAATTATCTCGATAAAATTTATTTTCCTTCCCCAACTCAATAATGATCAACGTATACTTGATATTGCACAATCAGTCGATCGTAAACTTCATGGAATTTCGACATTGACGAATAAAAAAAAAAAAACGATGAATGTTGCAATAATAAATTTACTCATGATTATTGATACGATAATGCTGACACGATGGTAATCAATCATCGTGAATTAATGTTACGACGATGGACGTTAATGAGAATAAAAGAGAGAGAGAGAGAGAGAGAGAAAGAGAGAGAGAGAGAGAGAGAGAGAGAGAGAGAGAGATTGATTGATTATTTTATTTTGCCATAGTTAGACTTTAGGCAATGTAGAACAACGATGAATGAATCATATAAAATAATAACAAAAATAACATATAAATCTCATAAGGATGATAACAAAAAGTAATAGTGTAACAAACTTGAAGTAAAAAGAGTAAATAATAAGTAAATCATAAAATATATAAATCATATAAAAATAGTAACTAGAAATAATAATGTAACAAACTTAAAGTGCAAAGAGTACATGATAACCGCAAGAAAAAATAGCAATAATAGCGATCTAGTATAATACAGAGGAAAAAATAAAGATAAAAACATAAAAACTAAAAATAAAAAGGAAATAAAATAAAAATCAAACTTAGAAAAAAACACTTAAACTAGATAAGCGATTAATAACTTAGAATGAAAGCGTAACAAAAAATTGATTGCTGAAATAAAAATTTGTGTGACGTTTCGATGGTCGAAGAAAATGGTTGTTCTTGAGAAGGGGGTGGGGGAGGGTGAGAGGTCGTGACGAGTATGGTTGAAAACGAAGGATTTGAGTCGAGTGGCTGGAGCAGATCTTCTTGGGGTCCATTTATATCAAAAGCTTTAAGGGGTTATTACTCGAGGGTCATCCTCGAGTGCGACTCCGGAAACCAATTGTGATGGTGAAAAGTGGTTCACGAGGCTTCGCGAGTACCACGGGAGAAAATTATCGTCGAACGATAAAGGGAATTTTTATCGTGGAACGATAAAGGAATTTTCTTTTTTTTCTGGTCGCAAAACAAAATTGGCTTTAAGGGGGATTAAGGTATTAGCATTGTTTTTTGCATTTTTTATTTATTTTTTTTTCGACCAAATGCATAATATCTCGAGAATATTGTGTCAAATTTTCAAGTCGATTGGAGCAAAATTTACGACGTTACGAGTATTCAAAAACTTCAAAGCGTTTTCCCGAAACTTGACCAATTGTTTTGAAATTTTGCACACTACTTTTTCACATGATTCACCAGGTATTGTCAGGAGCTTTTTTATTTTTACGAATTATTAATTTTACAGTGAGAAATTAGCTGATTTTTATAGCGAAAATCGGTTTTTGTTTGCTTCCAAGTGCTGCGAAAAAATCAAAAATCAAAAAAATAAAAAAAATCCCCTCGTGATTACCTCGAGAAACATCTTCTTTAACGAATGCATTTTGATTTTTTTCGTTTCTGATGATTCAGATAACATTTAGGAAAATATTGTTCAAATCCTGTATTATTATATAGAAATTGATCGAATAAATTTACACTATTTGTATCGCTGAAAAAAATGTTCTAGACATGCTTCTTTTTCACCGAATTAACCTTACCCCCCTATTTTAAATTTAAACTTTGAATTCCTTTGAAAAAAAAAAATTATGTGATTAAAAAAAAATCATTAAAGTCGAGACCTTCGTTTATATCATGTAAAAATTGTGAAAATTAACAAAAAAATAATTGAAACAATGAAAAAAAAGCAATAACATTGAAAATAAAAAAAATTATCAATTTGAAATGCAACGAAATGAAAAAAAAATTGATAATAACTCATGACGTCGACTGATTCGTGATAACACGGTTATTCGAGACAAAAGGGAAGTAGAAGTAACGAATGAAAAGCGTGAGGATTGCATTAAAGTGGGTAGAGGTTACCGGAGAGAGAGAGAGAGAGAGAGAGAGAGAGAGAGAGAGAGAGAGAGAGAGAGAGAGAGAGAGAGAGAGAGAGATGAGGATGGGGTCCATTCATACATATCAAAAAGCTCGGTGCCCCAGCGAGGGTCGTGCTCGAGCGACTTCGTAGCACTTTGCACGTTGATTTCGTGAGGGTGAGCGAGATGGCTGACGGGGCCGTAAGTTTCTTCGGCAAAGTGGGCACAAGAGCGAGGAAATCCTGCCTGAGAGGATGACGAATTATGGAACCATATAAAAGACTTTTTTATTTTTTCAAGATCGTATATGATATTTATAAATATATATATATATATATATATATATATATATATATATATATATATATATATATATATATATAAATATGTAGTCAAGAACGTGCGATACCGGACAACATCTATATATATATCATTCTGGCCTCCTTTCCTTTCGCCTCTTCATTCTCATTCCATAACTTCAAATCTCGTCAAATCTTTTCTTCAAAAATATATATATATACTTATGTATAGAGATTTTTTTGCAGAATTTCATGCGAATTTTTTTGTTTTTTTTTCTTTCAAGTAAATAAATTTACCGTTAGAATAAGAATATATTCTTATTTTAAATGTAAATTTATTCACCTGGAAAAAAAATTAAAATAATAGAAAAAAACCGTAATTCGCGAAAAAATTCTGAATTTCTGTGAATTTTTATATCTTCTTATTCTATCTTATCATCATCATACGATCTTTCGACTCGTACGACGACAAATTCCGAATTTCAAGCGAATGTACTTTTGTTTCAAAACTTTTTGTTTTTTTTCTTTTTTTTTTTCATCATTATTGATCATCATTATTTTTGACGAATAAATTTATCGTACGAATAAGAATGACAGACGATTCCGTAAATCAGTTCGACACGCGTTCACGCGCATTCCAATCGTTCCGTTCGAGCTTCACGAAGGAATGGGAATCGTCTGGAACGCGCGAGGCACCGCGGAAATTCCGCGCGACCGAGCACGCGCGTCGACCAAGTGCCGACGAGTGAGTAACGAGTGAAAAAAAAGACAGAAAAAGAAAAGGAAAAGAAAAAGAAAAGGAAAAAAAAAATAATAATAATAATAAAAGTAAATAACAATAATAATAAAAAGGTAAAACATCGAGATAGCGAGGAGAGAGGCAGTGGCATGTTCCAGATTTACTTTCAACGCTGTCAGCCTCGCCGCGGCGGCGTTGACCGTGAATTTTCGAAGAGAGACCCCCGTGCAACACCTCGGCAATGTTGCAGCATCGTTTTCTAATCTAATCTACATTCATAACATTCATAAAAAAAAAATTATTTAAAAAATTATTAAAAAAAAAAATACAAAGGTCTCGATTACAACTCGTCCTATATTTTTTTTTTCACAATTATTTCACTAGATGCAGGACAAAATTAATCGGGTTGATATTTTTCTCGCATCTTCGAATCTCGAATTGATAAAAAAAAATTCGACAAAATTATTTTATCGGTCGCAAAAATAAATGATTGAAAAATAAACATTTTCTTTTTTCTTTGTTTTTTTTTGTCTTACAGCCTCATCGAATTATCGAGGTCCTAGTTTACGTTCAAATTCGATCTAGAATTTCGAAAATGAAATGAAAAAAAAAAACCCCGGAGGGCTTTTATCGAATCAACGCAATAAATTAAAAAATTGTTTCTCAAGGATTTGACCAAACTCGTGAGAAACATTGGTGCGACGGTAGTAAATAAATTGTGAAACATTTACCGGCTATCGATTGGTCGTAACCCTTTGTGAAAAACAGCATGGCCTTGGCCGCACGTTCGGGGGTCTTTAGCAATCCTTGACGATCGGGATTCTCACCGAGCGAACCCAGAAGCAGTCTGTAACTTCTCGACATTTCCGGTAGAAGAGCTTCCCGAGTCGGTGGACGATGATCCAGTTCCAGATCGTGATGGAAAGTACATTTTTCGTGTCCTGAATAAAATAATTAACCAAAAAAAAAAAATTATTATTGTGTAGATTGCCCAAAAAAATAGATGAATTTTGAGAATTTTTATCTCAAAAACTATTGGTCCGATTGAATTGAAGTTAATTCTATTCGAAAGTATGTACATTGAGGTATGTCGACGAATTTTCGTTCGAACGTATAGTGAATGGGAGCGCTGTTATTCCGGCCGGCGTAGAAGCATGGATTTATCAAGTTTTTTTTTTGGAATTTCTATATTGGGCTTGCAGAGATCGATGATCGAAGCAATTTTGCATTTTCATCGGAAAAGTTTTGATCGGGGTTTGAGATCCAAAGTGTTGGCTTGTGCAACACCTTCACATCGCGTCGTTCTTGTGTAGCGATAGTGGCGAAAGAGCTTCTGGTATTGATTTCGCCTTTAACCGCGATATAGTGAAACGACGCCCGATGAATCCGGGTCCTGTTGCAACGGTGCAACGAATTTCACGATGCAACGACCATCGTCGCGTTTACGAACGTTAATAATAATCGAAACAGCAATAATAATAACAATGGTGATAATGGTAATAATAATAATAATAATAATAATAATAATAATAATAATAATAATAATAATAATAATAATAATAATAATAATAATAATAATAATAATAATAATAATAATAATAATAATAATAATAATAATAATAATAATAATAATAATTTTAGTACATGAATGAATATGTAAGCTGACAGCAATTTTTATTGTTATTGATTTGTAAAAAAACTTTTTTTAAACTTGCATAAATAAAACTAAATTTGATATATAATAATCATAATAATAATAATAACAATGATATAACTATTATTATATTATTATCTAAGAATTATTCTGTTTCCCCTAGTTCTACTGTTAATCGAAATTACTGATAAATAATAATTAAACACTAATTATTATTTATTATTTGTTAATTAAATAGTAATAAAAATTATTACAATTATCATCATTAGTATAGGAGTGACAGAGTTTCCATAATGATAATAGTAATTCCTTTTGTCGGTATTTTTGATATTGATAATAATATTAATAACACTATTTCCATTATTATTATTATCATTATTGTAGCAGGTGGAAAAAGAATAATAGGGCTGGGACATAGCATTGATTTGACATAAAATCTGATCGTGATTTGAAATCATCTGATCGAATACAAGCGAATTGTGAAGAAATTGTAAAAGTATTTCGAAAATTGAAAAAAAAATAATAATAAATGAATAAAAAAAAAAACAATAAAATTGTCATCAAGTTTGTGGCAGGCCGGTGTGGACAGGCACAATTCACAGATTCTTCGCTTATCCGTCGTGTCACGACCCGCGGTCTCGGTGGTTTTGAACGATAACAAAATGACCGAAGAGTAGGGAAACGTCAATTGAATATTTAATTTTACATATGTGTGTATATATATATAATATATATAATATATATATATATATATATATATATATATATATATATATATATATTTATGTGTATGCTCGTCACGAGTCGACGAAACGTTTTTCAAAAAGTGACGAAAAAAAAAAATCGAAATAATTAATTAATTGAATATCCATCTCAATGCTCGTGATTTCCGTTTTTGTTGTATCATGTGACTCCAATTTAGTAAGTGTTTACTCGATTATCAGTTTGACCGGAAAAACGACCATTGACGAAGCTCATCGATCTCTCGTTTGTTTTCAGGACAAGAGAAAATGGTGTAATGTATATATATGAATATATATATATATATATATATATATATATATATATATATATATATATATATATTTATGTGTATAAATGATCGATATAATCGTCGTGTGAGATAATTTTTTTTTTCTCCTCATTGACAAATTTATGTCGATCGTCGGTCGTGAATCTGAATCGATAATTGCGCTTTATCTATGTAAAAAAAAAAAAAGAAAAAATGTGCGTAAAAATTTGGTACTTGGCGTAAACGATGATCGTCATAATGGCGACCACGAGATTGCCATTATCACGAAGTTACGATTGTCACGACTTGTCGCCTCGTTTTTAGTTTTGAAAAAAAAAAAAGAGAAAAAAGTTTATAATAATAATAAAGATAATCATGTGAGAATAGATAAATCGTGATCGTTGGTGTTGCGACGGTTCGTCGCGACTTTGGACGCTATAAATCGATAATTTTTCCGTCACTCGTGGCGCATATTTCATATCTCTCGCTCTCGATTTCATATTATTTGGGAAATCGCGAGAATATTCCACACGTATGGCTTATCCATTGTTTTGAAAACGAAAAAATTCGGTTTTTTTTTTTTTTTTTTTTTTTTTTTTTTATGCCGTTGCATAACGAAACAATGTTTGTCATTACGATCGAAAAATTTTACGTTTCGATGCAAACATTTGTCATGTAACAAATTTATTTCCCAAAAATTCGAAATTGAAATATCAACAAAAAAAATAATAATAAATAAATAAATGGAAAAATTTGTTATACAAAATTGTTATATTGAAAAAAAATCTAAATATTCAATGTTCTTGTTGCAATATATTGTAAAAATATAAATGGAGAAAGAAGGAGAGGGAGAGAGAAAGAGACAGAAAGCTCAGAAGTTCCAAGTCAACGTCAAAAAATTATTTTCCCATAAATCTAAAAAAAAAATGTTAAATTATTTTTTTCTCAATATTCCGCAAAATAATAATAAATTGTCCGGTGTAAAATAATCGCACATAGCATCATGTAAATTACTTTCGCACGGCTTTTTGCCTACTTTAAAAAAAATCTAAAAAAAAAAAAATTCTCATAAATCATTTTTTTTTTAAATTTAATTTCCAAATAATTTCACGTTTATCATTATTTTTGGGTTTTTTTTTTATTTTCAGCCTCCGGTCGTGCACGTTAACATTTGAAACACGAAGTTGAAATGAGCGTCGGTTTGACGTAACATTCGTGAATCCACCATTAAGACCGGATGGTGCCCTGTCGTAACTGTAACTCCCCCCCATTGTTTCTCACGATTTTTATCTCGTCGTAGATCGAGATACGCGGAGAGACACCGGTGCTCGTTTAACCCAGAAACCGTGTGTGTTACGAGAGTCCCCCGAATCCTCGACGAGTAACCCGGGTCTCGAATCCTACGAAACGACGGTTCATATTCTCCGAGACGCCATCTTCGATTATCGTTCGACTCGAAATCCACATTTCGAATGAAAAATCAGCTCGTATCAAGTTTACAGAACATTCGTTCGACGAAAATTCATTTAAAATACATTTTTCAACTGGATGAAGTTTATGAATTTTAATTAATTTTACCGGATCAATTGAATATTCGAATTAATTGGAAAATTTTACGAAAATCTGAAAATATTTATTCATTCGTGATGATTAATTATAAATGTTTGTTTTGAAAAGTATTTGAAATACTCTTTCATTTGTAAAAATGTATTTGAAATACTTTTTTTTTTATAGCGAACTATCAAGAATAATCATTGAATATGTAATTTAAAATTGTTACATTACTGTAATAATTATGAACATGATAAATAAATAATTCTTCACAGTAGATTATAATATTTGATAGAACCTATGCTCGATAATGATTCACTTAAAACAGTATTTCAGTTATCTTTTCATGCAAAACAATATAATAACCATGAAAATTGATTAGAAAAATACTTTTTCCTATAGATAACCATCGTTGATAATTATACAGCGATAAGAAAAAAAAATGTATGCAGCAATCATAAATTGCTTGGAGGCATTGTTGTTGACCGATAGTTTCTGACATTCATTAGGTACCACCATGATTCACAATCATTTATTGTTGGTCAGAAACGTATTTCAAGTACATTTTCATGTACACCAGTAACAAGAAGTATGAAAAGTGTACTCAAAATAATTTTTTTCAATAAATAACTACAACCAATAATATATCATGCTGCATTTAAAAATTTCACATTACCGCAACAATTATGGAAAATTCGTTTGAACAGTTGCTTCCCCATAGATTCTACCTCCATACAAAAATTTCTTCCACAATCATTCAGTCAAGAGCCTAAAGCATATTTCGAATAAATTGTCTATGTGAAAATATCAATTTTTTTTTTTACGTGTAAGAAAAATGTGGAATATCGTAAATGGAGTTAATGCAGCATCGACCTGATGCATCTGATGCTGATTTCCCCCCACCCCCCACCCCCTTCACCCCACGACCCACAAAAATATCGGACTAAGTCATCAGTAGTTGATTACAACTAATTTTCCATTCAACATTTGTTAATGGTAATAAAATTTGTTTGCCCTGATTGTTCAACTTGCTGGATTACAGTCAAATGCTGCAGATACCTTCATTACCCACAAAAACTTCTCGTTGTTTCGCCAAATCGACTTTTCTCTCTGGATAATTAATTTCCAAAAGTAATCGCAATATCGTGATCGAAATTATTGGAGCACATTGACGTAGATTGTACCTGGTGTGGTAAGGGTTCTGGGTGTCTTCGGTGTTCCCGGTATCTCGATGTCACCCTCCACGTCTTTTTCGTTCCAGGACACGGTTCTCAATGGTCCGGGTTTTCCACGATTCTGCGATCTCTGTTCGTCGTCGACGATCGGTTTTGACGAACAATCGCTCGTTCCGTTCATCGTTCACGATGATCTAGCACTGTCGATCAATCGATACACAGTCGCTTCTTCGTCGAATCGAAGGTTTCGTTGGCAGATCGGTAACTCCGATTTTTTTTTCGGGAGCCTTTGAAAAATTGTTTGAAATTGGAAGAAAAATCAATCATTTTTTTTCGTGATGCTTGGATCTTGGACGATTGAATTTGGAATATTCGATGGAAATATTTTGGGAGATTATTGGCCAGCTGATCAATCAGCAGTTGACCCAGTCGATGGTAATTATTTGAGGGGTTGGGCCAGTCTAGAATTTTTGTGACCTCATTTTGTGAGCTTCAAACGCGTTTGTCTCAAAACTGCAATTTTTCAAATTGGCCGGACACGTAACTCACACAATTTTCAACCGATTTGCTTGAAATTTTCGACCATATCTTTGAAAATACATTGTCCATGGAAGTACGTAGGATTTTGTTTTTATATCGCATGGTTCGTTTGTTATTAACAATTTTGTGACGATTTTTTGGACAAATTTTCTTGTGATATTTCATCGAATTATAATTCGATTGAAATCGTGATGCAATAATTATCGAGTGTTCGATTGGTCGAAGCAAACAAAAAACCAAATACCAAAACCAATTTTTCAATTTTCCATCCGTCACAAAAATATTTACGTTCAATTTTTTTTATTTTTTCATTCAAAAAATTGATGAATGAAAAATCGTTGAATTTCATGAACTTTATACTCAAAAAATGGATTCACCAAAAAAATGGATTTTGAATAAACAGCGAAACTTTACTCACACTGTATGGCGATAAATCGTTGATCAACGCAAATCAAACAAAATCACAAAGACGCAAATTTGAATAAAAAGTTTATTGAAACTTTTATCAACTCGGCGATGAATAAACGAATGAAGAAGGAAAGAAAAATTAAATAAAAACTTGGATTTTTGAATGAAAACAATGAGTGAGTAAAGAGACCGGTCGGCTCAGCTGTGATGGGCACGAAGTCACTCGTACGAGTGACGCTGGGCGACTGAAGCGATGCAACACGCGGCACCTTTTAAGTTTGTCGTGCGCTGCATCAACCGAGAGAAGGGGCAAACCATTCGATCTCCGCGCAAGCCCGAGAAATTAGAAAAAAAAAACAAACAAACACATACACGCGCGCTTTTTGCTCTTTTTTTACCAGTCAGCACGATAATGGAAACAAAATTGAATTTTTGCAATTGTGGTTTTGAAATTTTGAAATTTTGACCTTTTAAAACGATAGAGTTGTCTGTTTTTCTCCATTTTTTTCCGATTTTTCAAATTTATATGCATTTTCGTAAAAGGCTTACTTAGTCTTCTTGCGAATAATCATTCGAAAAAAAAATTATTAACGTATTTAGAAAATTGTCGGAGCACGAGCACTTTTTCAGAAAAAATCCAAAAATCCACCCGATAATGCTTCAAGCTCTCCCACGCGTAAACTATCAATGTCAGATACATGCCGTCGCGGACTTTTTTGCAGGAAATTTAATTCTCCACAACATTGTTCATACAAACTTTTGGTCTACATCGCGTTGTTCAGCCAGCGTTTGGGCAGGAAGTTAAAAATATATTCATCGATTCAACAAATTTTTATCTTCCCGTCCAAACGCCGGCCGAACAACGCCATATAGACCAAAAGTCAACATGAACAATGTTGTAGAGAATTAAATTTCCTACAAAAAAGTCCCCAACGGCATACATCCAACATCGATAGTTTATGCGTGGGAAAGCTCGAAAGTCGGACAATGTAGTCTCGCGGCTGGCGGACGATGTACGCAACTATATCTATATATACGCTTATTCCGAATCTCGACCGTTCCGAGCATCGCCGTTCCGAACATTGCCCGTTCCGAACATAGCTCGTTCCGAATTTCGAGCCCAATGCATTGGGTAGATTCGTTCGAGCGTATCACACACAAGTATGAAATACGATCAGATGAATCGAAATGACGTGTGGCTCCTGAGAAAACGCAAGGACACGTCGATGTCGGTTTTTCCACCGCGTTGGAGGAATCCCCTGGGCCAGGAGAACATATAGTCATCGGTTCGTTGCGTCATTCGCAACGAGTGGAATACCCGTGTGCACCTGAATTCGAAAAATCGTTTAAGCGAGTCATCCAAACGCTGCGAATAATTCACGCATCTTTCCTCCGTGACTCTTCCTCCATTTTCTATTTCCTTCCACTCTCTTTCTCGATTTTCTATCTCCCGTACTTCATCACTTTGTACAGTCAAGTCCAAATTTCGTTGAGCCACGACGTATTTTCAAATTTCCCGCCTCCCCATTCACGCACTTCGACTTCGTGTCCTCATTCCGAGAGAGGGCGACACCTCGTCGCTTGTCGCCCAATCGTCGACGTCCATCCCCACCACGGCTCACGCCGATTGGTGGCTCGCGTCCCCTTCCACCTTGATCGGCCACGCCTCCCACCCAGATTATCTATTTCTTCGCTCAGCCCCGGAAAAAAAATCAAAAGCAAATCGGGACTCCGCCGTATCTCACGATTGGTTACGATGACCAAGCTGAAGTCGACAATCATACGCAAAATTTCCCATAAAAAAATCCCCACGATATTCACTTCAATCGAAATTTACATTTTTCACAATTTATATTGTTAAACAATTTTCACATTGTTTTTGTTTTACGCAAAAATTCAAATTTTACAAATATATATCACACAAATGGGATATGAGGCATTTTTAGACTACAATTGTGATTGCTAACAAGGGGAAGGCCCCGACTGCGACATTGACTTTTCAATGAAACTATCATAAGTCGATAGTACATTGGAAATCATTAGACACCTGTCTCGGCTTCTTTGATGGTGGGCCCTAGGTTGATTATTATTAATTTTTTAAAATCACGGTCGCCACGGCTGATGAACCAGGCATTACTTACGTGCGTTACTGTCACCAAGCGCCGGATGGCGCAGGGACAAAGCGTTAGCCCAATGATCACGATGTCGATGGTTCGAATCCTGTTAGTGTACATTTTTTTTTCTTTTATTGCTAATATGCAAATAATTATTTTATGACGCTCCGCTGGTGATTGAGTTTGTTTTTTCTATAAAACAATAGTTAGATTAATGGGAAATAAAATCATGCCGGAACTTTTTGGATTATTTTCGAACATAATCGTGATTTATTTTTATTCACGTAGTCGTGGATCACAGTCATAGTAGGAACCAATTTCTATTATTTTTTGATTCGTGAGGAGGGCTGCAGATTCGCTCATTTACGATGACGTCTTTACGAACGAATCACACGGAGTACGTTGTGTTTTAAATGTTTCTACGATGACTGTGATCCACGACTACGCGAATAAAAATAAATCACGATTATGTTCGAAAATAATCCAAAAAGTTCCGGCATGATTTTATTTCCCATTAATCTGACTATTGTTGTATAGAAAAAAAAACTCAATCACCAGCGGAGCGTCATAAAATAATTGTTTGCATATTTGCAATAAAAGAAAAAAAATGTACACCAACAGGATTCGAACCATCGACATCGTGATCATTGGGCTAACGCTTTGTCCCTGCGCCATTCGGCGCTTGGTGACAGTGTCGCACGTAAGTAATGCCTGGTTCATCAGCCGTGGCGACCGTGATTTTAAAAAATTAATAATAATCAACCTAGGGCCCACCATCAAAGAAGCCGGGACACGTGTCTAATGATTTTCAATGTACTATCGACTTATGATAGTTTCATTGAAAAGTAAATGTCACAGTCGAGGCCTTCCCCTTGTAAGAACTTTTTGTTGTTTGGAGTTAAATTTTCAATTTTTTATAGCATTTATTTCAATCACCCGTTTTTTTTTTTTCGTTGAGATTATGAGATTTTCATCTGTCCAATCGCATATTCATAGACGGATATGTGGGGACGGTCGTGTTATGTACAATGTCAATGTGCAGGAGCTAACGTTTTTCGACCTTGAGATTGATCGAGGCCAAACCAGGAACGAGGAAACGTCTCTCTCTCTCTCTCTCTCTGTCTCTCTCAATATCCGTATATAATAAACATTGTAGTTGCTACAATATCATTTTATCACTCTATTATTCATACCCATTGCTGGAATGTCTCGGCCGTTGTTTTAATTGTTGTACAAGTTTTTTATTCTTCTTTCAGCCCCCCCCTCCCGCCGTCGCTGTTCGTTAATTTCCGTTCCATGCATTTGGAAATTCAATGACAATTGACTTTTCAAATCCAATTGAAATAGAATTCGAAAATTAAATTAGAATGGACTTTGAAAGTTTAATTAAAATTGACTCTCAGAATTCAATTCCAAATTGACCTTGAAAATTCAATTAAAATTGACCTTGAAAATTCAATTAGAATGGACTTCGAAAGTTTAATTAAAATTGACCTTGAAAATTCAATTTCAAATTGACTTTGAAAATTCAATTCCAAATTGACTTTGAAAATTCAATTTCAAATTAACTTTGAAAATTCAATTTCAAATTAACTTTGAAAATTTAATTTCGAATTGACTTTCAAAATTCAATTTCAAATCGACTTTGAAAATTCAATTTCAAATAGACTTTGAAAATTCAATTCCAAATTGACTTTAAAGATTCAATCAAAATTGACTTTAAAAATTCAATTAAAATAAACTTTGAAAATTCAATTACACATGACTTTGATGATGAATTTCATCCTCACTTGACACACATTCGAAAACTTTGATAAAAAATTAATTTCGTGGATTGGAGTATCGACCGATGAATAAAAAAAAAATATATATATATATCAAGCTTTGCTGAAAAGTAAAATTTGTTGTAATTGAAATATCAAGCTTGTCCGAATAGATTGAATCGCACTTGTTGATGCCAAACTATTCTCGTAGGTCGGTCGAAGAGGGGCGATCTGTCACATTGCCTTAGAAAGATAACTTAACGAGCTGCGCAAAGATTCGAACTTTGTGATCATACATAACTGTTTCTGTCGTATCGATTAGACGCCCATTGACACGATAATTGGCGAAAAAAAAAAAAAAATTCGTTCTTGAGGGTGATTAATCGATAATTTCCACATTAACGTAGTTATTCAACGCAAAACTATCGTAACGATAGCGTTAGATAAACGAGTTTAATAGTCTCGATGTGAATTTTAATTCACTGGTTGATCAACAACGTTGATCGAAAATAGGTCAGTAAATTAATATATTCGATTGATGGATGAATAATTGTGATATTCAAACGACGGTAGAATTATTATTATTGTCTGTTATCATTAATTCATAGAATCGAAGTGAATGGGAAGATGCGAGAATCTTCCCATTGACTTCGACTTCGATCGTATATTGAACTTCATCGGGGAAGATCAAATAATGACAATGACGATAGATGATAATGAAATTATTGAAATTGTAATTGAATTCATGAAATACGAATTAGGCTGCTGTGAAAAGTTTCGTGAAAATCGTGGAATTTTGTTTAACTGATAAAATTTTCGATATTTTGGGGGTTTTTTTTTTCTACCTATTTTTTATAAATTCGAAAAAAAAAGAAGTGTGGGAATTTCATCTCGTTACACAAAATACTTGAAAACTCGTAAACTCCAAAACAAGTAAATAAAAGTTTTTAAAAAAATTATTAATTCTCCGGACGAAATCGAAAAGTTGAGGAATTTTTTCTTGAAGTACAATTTTCCATTTCGCGATATTTCAATTCCTTCAATCAACGACAAACCATATTTTACATCAATTTTATCGTCTCTTACAAATTTTTTACTCATAAAAAAAAAAAACTTAATTTAAATCTCTCGCAAGCCCCTAAAAATAACAAAATAAATAAATAAATAAAGTTGATTATTTTCTTATCGTCGGACAAACCTTTGTCGACATCCTGAACGACACCAACCGCCAAATTTTTTCCATTCTCCACATTCTGACTGCTCTGTTGCTGTCCCTTTTCACCCTTCATGTCGTTGGCTTTTTACAACTTTCTTCTTCTTTTTTTTCTAATAAACTCGAAAAAAATCCTTTAATTTTTTTTTCTCTTTCGGCAATAAAAAACGACGGCACACGCGAAAATGGAATTCAATTGTGTCGAATGGGCAACTCGTCGATACTCGTTTGACAAAGTTGTGACAAGTTTCGGTGGAACGACGGAGATTATATAGCCCGAGCGTTCTCCCCATCGTAAGATACTTTAAAACCCCTTCCGCTGTGTCCCGAAGAGAGATATTGCACTCTCCGGGCATGTCCTCCGTGGATAGACAGATCTATGTACGACACATTATATATATACATTTATATATATACATTATATATAAATATATAAACATAGACGAAGGTACATTGCTAAACCGTTTATCCCTCTTTTGTCTCGTTTCGCTAACAATATAGATGTTGGTTTTTTTTTTGTTGTCTTATTTATTTATTTTTTTTTACATCGCTCGATCGTGTGCGCCTTGACGCCTTGACGATTATTACAACGTGCGACCACGAGCAGCGTCTCTCGTCATCCGAGAGTTCCCCGCGAGCTCTCGCGTTCACGGTCAACCGATCGCCGAGCCGAGAGCGCCAAGCGGACTGCGATCTGGAAAAAAAAAAAAATGTCCGCGACATCGGGAACCGAACGAGTTTGTTAGTTATTTATTTATTTTTTATTTTTTTTATCATGAATCAAGTGAAATTTTGGGAAATCGATTTGTTTGATAAATTTGATTGAATTTTCGAGTTTTGAGGATTATTCGGAGCTCAGGCCGATTTGAAATTTTTTTTTTTTTTTCATCGATTAGGCGATTTTCATTGTTTAGTTGAGTAGATGAAATTCATTGTGAATAATCGATTTTTTAAATCTTACTTGAATTGGGAGTTTTAAGATTTTTTTTTGAGCCGAGGCCCATTTGAGATTTCTCTAAAATCAAGGAATTGAATTGTTCAGTCGAGTAGATAAAATTCGCAGTTTTTGTGAATACTCAATTTTTTTAAGAAAATTCGCTTGAATTTGAAATTTTTTTAAAAATTTTCAGCCGACGCCTCATTGAGAATGTTTTTTTATCGACCAGTCGGTTTAAAATTGTCCAGTCGATTAAATAAAATTTACATTTTTGTCAATATTCGAGGTTTTTTACAAAATGTACTTCAATTTGAAGTTTTGAACCGAAGTTGTAGAACCGAAAAAATAGGGATCTGATAATTTCAATTATTTCCAATCATTGGCCTTCGAAAATGAATGAAATTATTTTTTTTCAAATTAGATAATAAAAAAAATAAAAATTCGTTTTATTTTTTAATTATACCGGAACGAATGGAAATGCGGTCCAGTTGGATTCGGATGTTTGTCGACAATGAAATTGACGATGTACTGCGGATAAAATTTGTGTCGGGCAATGTGAAAGGCGCGGACGAACTCCCACGAGGTCGTTATAGAGCAATGATTATATAAATTCGAAAAAAACCAAAGAAAACAAAGAGATAAAATTGTACACACCATTGACACGTGTAGCTTGAAATTGCAAAAAATCAAATAGCTTTTCTAAAATTTCAACAAGTAGTTCGATTCGCAAATTTCCGAAATTTAGCCCCCACTAAAAATTCATTTAAAAAAAAACAAAGTACACAAAATAAGAAGAAGAAAAAGAAAAACGTAACACAGAAATTAAATATATACATGTAAAAAATATTAACGAATATCGAAAATTGTCAAACTTTCTCAATTTCGAAATATCGCATTTGCGAACATAGAAATCGCTTCTAAAACTCATCGAAAACAACGAGAAAAGATATAAAATAAAAATTGAGAAAAATAATAATGATAATAATAATAATGAAAATAAAGAAATAAAAAAATTTGCGTGGGTGGAAAAGAGGACGATGACGATTTCGCAATTTCTCACGGTTCAGAGGTTGTTATCCCAGATTCGGAGACCCGATCGATTGTCATCAATGCGTTCACACCAGCCACGCGTAAACCGTTGAATACGCTTTTTTCTTCTTCTTTTTTTTTTCTTCTTCTCTTCTTCGTCGTCTCATTGATAACGTTACGGGTCATTTGTTACTCTAAGCATAATGACATATCATTATAATACGAAATATTGCGCGTGACGCAAGTTGCGTTTATCATTGCAGCGGCAGATGCAAAAAAAAAAATTAAAAAATGAATAAAAATAAAGAAAAATATATATATCGCCTCGGTCTGCAATCCGGAAACGAAATCCATGACTGCACAAAAGCTCGAAATCCATCGAGAAACAGTTTGCGAGCTTCGGACAACAATTTCACGACTGCAAGTCTTCGTTGGACTTTTTTAAAATCATTTTTTTGTCTTTTTTTTTCTTTTTTTTGTCACCGATTACACAAGACTATTGCCATTGCGAGTAACAAAAATTACACAAGATCTCGCTATTGTCCATGGGAATAGTCGAAAAACGATTTGCACCGAACGAGTTAACGTTTTTGTTTGTTTTTTTTTTTTTTTTTTAATCAAAACTCAATTATTCCACCCTGAAATAAATTATGATCGGAATGTGCATCACGTTACAATTATTCTGTAAATTTTCAACCGATAATAACTCGATACTTTTTTTCATTCGCTTTCGGCTTTTTTTCATTTTTTTTTATTTCGATAATGGAAAGATATATTATGCGGAAACTGTCAACGGATTCGCGATCGTACTAAATTACCGATTTTACAGACACACAAATCGTATTAATTTTATTTGAATTACATGAATTCGGAGGCCTTCAGACATGCGATTCATTTCCGAAATTTCACTCGACACAAGATTTACCGACGTTCATCGTGTTATCACCGTTCTTGTCTTTGTCATTAAAAAACAATGTCCCAAAATTAGGACTTTGTTTTCTAAACGTGCACTCTAAGCTGTGTAAATACAGTCCGACCTCGAAATAAGAGTCTCGGCAATAAGAGATTTTTCCGAGTTTCACATTCGAGGGCTTCCCCCACTCCGACTCGAATTCCGAACTCAAGAATTTCGTGCGCGGACCCCTGATTAAGAGACTAGCCTGGGGAGAGATTATTCGGGAAAAAATAGATCGAACGTGTAGTGTAAATTGATGTGTGCATGCGTGCCTGAGTATGTGTGTGTGTGCGTGTGTGAATGTAACAAAAAATTTACAAGTTTATTGGATTAAGTGATTTTATGATTTAGACACATAAGTATAAAATAATATTCGATATTATATTAACGTCGCACAGTCGAAAAAGTTTCTGCTATGCGATTTCCGAGAAAAACTCTTCTCCTTTTGGTCTCTTATTCCGAGGGGCTTTTGGTATCTTATTCCGAGGTCGGACTGTATATTCCTGAATATTCTCCGGTCAATTGGACTCGTATATTTCGAACAGTATCACATCCAAGTGATGAAGACTATTCTCATGAAAAATAATACAAACTCATTAAGCGTGACAATATTTATTAATCGTTTAATTTTATAAGATATATAAGATACAGAACCGGCCTGCCCAATAGACACACAATAATCGTAGATATATATATATATATGTAGACGTATATATTATATATATATATTAATTTATAATTATTAATAGAAAACGTAAAAAAGCTCCCACAATCCGATGCTGTCGATTCCAACAGAATCAGAATGATAATTTGAAAAAATACAGCTTCGAATTGGAGAAAAATATGGAAATAAAAAAATAAAAGATTATTTGTAAAGCATTTATGCGTTACAAGTGCATTTGGTGCGGAAAGTTTTGATTGTTGATTATCACTGTGACTGAGAAATTCGAGTCTCGCACGAGCTCGACACATCGTTGACCCGACTGTTCGTTCAACGAATCAAACAACCCGCTCGGGGTGATATTTCGTGTTAGTATAAAATTAGAAAATGCAATTGGAAAACAATTCGAGATTGAATCGAAATATTCGTTTTGGATTGATCGTTCGCGTATCCGAACGAAGCGTCGTGATATTATTTGGACATTTTATTTGGTTTTCTTTGACTTTGATCCTTTTTTTTCTTCATATTTTTATTCTTTTTTTTTTTTTTTTTTTTTTTTGGCTGAGTAAGACTATGTTGAAGATCCGAGATAAATTTTCGCGACAGTTCGAATTATTCACGTTTATTTCTCGATGGACGAAACGACTTCGAATCTGAGACCGTTTTCGTTCAACTGTTCGATCAACGTTGTCTTGGCGAAGGCTGCACCAGGAGCGAAAACTCCACCTCTTTAACAGACAAAAATTCGAACGTGACAAAACGAAAAAAAAAAAAATAATAATAATAATAATTACGAAACAAACAATAGTTGGCAATAATTTGAAAAAAAAAATTAAATTGAATTAAATTAAAAACGAGGTTTTGTACTTACTGATCGGGCAGATTATCGGATTCTCGAAGAATCGTGAGACCCGAGAGAAGAAGAGTCGTGCAAGTGGCACCGTAACCCGGATTCACACCCGTTACCTTGGTTATCATTTCCTTGTTCGGTGGATCGGTGTGTTGATCGGTCGGTTCGGCCAATTTTTCCGTCCATCCGTTCGATTTGAAAGTTATCGAGAAATGTGTGTTTTCCATGGCCTCGAGTTTCGGTCCCTCGTGACTCGCCATTCCTCCCGAAAATAATTTCGGATACTGAAAAATAAATAAATAAATAAATAAATGAATAAATGAATAAATGAATAAATAAATAAATAAATAAATAAATAAATAAATAAATAAATAAATAAATAGTATATTCAATCAATTCGTTTCAACGAAATTTTAAAATCGTTCGAGTTTTTACAAAATTATTACAAATCGAATCTCACCTTCAAGAGCAAACTACGTCCGCACTTGCACTTTGTCATTATGGAAAATATCGATCCGACGATCGCCACCATCATCACAACGAACATCGACCTGATCGACAAAGTACATATCGTCACAAATACAATTTTATTAAATTCGACTAATAAGGAAAGATTGTTTTTTTTTTCGCTTTCTTTTTTCGTATTTGATTTTTATTTTTTTTTTTCAAGACAATCCGTACTTGAATGTGACGTAGGTTTGAACTTGTGCCGGTCTCTGTTTGTTATTTTCGTAGAAAAATCTTTGGGAGCGAAGAGCGACGGATCTGTCGGAACCGGGAAACGGAACGGACCAACCGTTTGCAATTGGAGTTCGATGAATCAAGCCCCTGGTTCACGAAAAATAAATTGATTGATTAATAAAATTTTGAAAGAATAGTAATGAAATGTTATTAAAATTTACAATGGAATTTAAAAAATTTCTGGGTTCAATAGGTAATTCGTTGTTGCATTTTATTTTTAAAAATTCGCTTTTATCTGCTTTGAATGAATTCGAATCGATATAAAATCTAAAACCCAATATTTACGAATGTCCGATCGATCGACTACCCTGTTTTAAATTTCGGTAGCCAGTAGCTTCGACCAATAACAAAATTCAATCGCACCGTCCTGACAATTATGATCCAGAAAAAAAATGTGATTTTATTTGCAAAACCTGATAGATTATTAATTTGAAAAAAAATAAAATAAAATAAAATAAAATGAAATAAAAATAAATGAAATTAAATTGGACAATCCTGATAATCATTCAAACTCAAATTATGATTCAATCCGCAAAATCTGATCGATTATAGTGATTTTTTTTTTTTTTGTTAATTAAAACAATTAAATTCAATGGCGGAAACCTGATGATTATGATTGAAACAAGAATTGTGATTCAATTTGAAAAACCTAATCGGTTATACATTATTTTTTTTTTTTTCATCTCGTACCGTGGTTGTAGTTTAGGTTTGAGTTCGGGCAAACGTTCGGGAAACAATTTAGTCCGAAGACCACGAAGTTCGTTGTAATGAGCGAGTCCGTAAACGGCGGATTCCCAAGTGCCGTAGTGCAGTGCCGGTCCTCCGACGTCGACCGTTGTCCAACTTTGCAAATAAGTCTCGACGCTGTTTATCTCACCGTCGAATTTTCGTTGAGCGTAGACGATTCCGAGGTCGCAGGGAATGCTGTCGAATCCGCAAGCGCTCACGACGTAAACTCCGGCCTCCTGGGCCGCCTTGTTGTACTCCAATTGCATTTTTTCCATGTACTACAAACACAAATACATACATAAAAATATATCACACACGTGTCGAATAAATAATAAATAAATCAATAATAAATCAAATAAATATCAAAGTATATAATAATATAATAAATCAAAAATACATAATAAACAAATTAACAACGAATAAATGTCCCAGTCAATAAATAAATAAAAAAAAACAAATTACTGATCGCCGAATGAATTATTGAATAATCCATCGATCGATATAATCGGAATCGACGAGTACGTAACTAACCTGCGGTTCGCCACTGACGTCCACGTGATGAGTGCGCGCGTTGACGCACGCCTTGACGACTGGCTCGCCGTAAAATCTGTAAGGTCCGCAACAGTTGACGAGAACCTTGCATCGTTCGGCCATTTTCTTCAAAGAATCCTCGTCGTTGACGTCGGCAACGACGATCGGGATTCCATCTGTACCGATAAAAAACGGAAAATAACAATCCGAAAAAGTTAGTAATCGATGAATAATCATCATCTCTTCGCGACAATAATGACGGAGAGACTGTATCGACTGACCGGATTCCGGGGCAAATTCCTTCAGCACGGTTTCCAGGGCTTCCTTCTTTCGACCCGCGACTCCCCAAGAAAAAGGTTTGTCCTTGCAGAGTCGAGCCGCCTCCTTCACCGTGTACTTTCCGGTGAAACCCGTCGCGCCGAATATCAAAACGTCCAAACGTCCCGTCGTCATTCTGCAACAGTTCGCGATGGATTCATCGAAACGTACGATCGTCGTTTTTTGATCGGCTAATTGATTTTGTCGATTCTCATCAAATTTTAGGAAACATGTTCGACAGAATTATTTGCGATAATAAAAAAAAAAAAAACAAAACTTCTAAAAAAGTCGACAAAGTATTGTCGAGTAAAACTTGAATGTGCAATCGTGAAAATGGTACAACGATAAATCTTGTCGGTGTCTTATGCAAATTCCTTCAGAAATCCTGGCCGTCGTTATTTTTAAATACATAATGGACTTTGCGCCTCGTCGACCCAGCCCAAGAGAAAAAAAACAACAACATTGAACTTTGCAACCGTTTTTTTTTCCAATTACACAAAGTAGCATAATAAAAAAAATATCACATCAGCCATTGAATCCTAAAAATTCAAATCTCAAATCCAAAGTAATGGAATTTTATAAAAATGGCTCAACATCAGAATTCAATGATTTATCATAATCGTGTCGGTCATTTTGAATTTTTCTTCTCTTATAATTCCAATGATTAATTTCAATTATTATTTAAACGGTACAAAGATTAATAGAAATCTGCATTTACTCAATAATCACGAATTTTCGTTTATTCGAATTATATTCTTTTACAATTTTTAAAATTAATTCAAATGAAAATGTTGGCAAAAGTTAATAAAATATCGATGCCCACGTATAATGATAAATTCACCCGATCATGAGAAAACTGCGTCGCAAGCGTATTAATAGATTTCGTGCGTGTCAGAATCGAGCCGGCTTGGCCGGCTTTCGTTTTTCGATATTTACGATAATTGTAAGCGATCGAACAATCAGCCCATTGTCTCAACAATAACAACGAAAACCATGACCGAGTCAAACCGGTTAATCGATTACAACAATGAATGAAAAAAAACTTACATTGTTGCAATGTGATACGCAGTTCTTTTTGAGAAGAAACACAAGTCAGCTGGTCGGGGTGTCAGTTCGGTATTGCGCAACTCGAAACAACTGGAAAGGAAGGTGGAAGGATATGATAATCACGGTCTTATATATACGCGCCTGGATACCGATAGCTATAAGCATATTATACCAACACATAGGACACCAGACATGTATAACATAATCCCGGCGTTCCGTAAGCGGCGATGTTCGAAGTTATTGAGACGATGTGCGACACACGTCTCGTTCGTTCTCTCTCGCACTGCCGCGGGCTCCGATAGCGCTATCTCTCGCGCACCGCAGCGGGCGCCGGTGGCTGATGGCTCGTTCTCTAACGCACAGCAGCGCGCGCCGGTGGCGTTTTCTCTCTCGCACCGCCGCGTTGGACCGCTCGCGCTATCTCTCTCGGGCTCACGACAGCCTGACCCTCGACAGTCGACTCTGTCGCACAACGGCCTCCCCGATCGTCGCGCCACAGCCTCACTCGTGGCTCGCGTATGAGCCAATACCTCGGTCGGTCCGCAACTTTATGTGCATGTGTATACCACAAATACATATTATATGGACATATGTTTGGACACACACACACAAGCACACACATGTGTATACAACTATATATTTATATCTACAACGGCCATCGAGTAAGGCGATTGGCGAATGGAGTTCATTCGACGTCCGCGTCTCAACGATGGCGCACGTGCCTTCCTAATTTTTTTTTCGTATTTGTTTTTTTGTTTTGTTTTCCAATTCTTCTGCCGCAGACGCGAGAATCCGAAACAGTTTTACATTGACACTGTGGGGCCGCGACGTACGTACACAAGCCGGTGCATACGATAATAAAGCTTTGAAAAATTTCGTTGAAATAATGGAGGACGTTATCGCGAGCGAGGAAACCGCAATGATGAGCGACGAAAACGACGAAACTGTTACTCTGGTTCTCGGCGATTGTCGGGTCGAAGCCAACAAGGATAAACTCAAACGTTACAGTCTTTATTTCGCATCGTTGTTTTCCGAAAATTACAGCGATCATCGACAAGAAGAATTCACGATTAATTATCAAATGTCAGTCACAACGTTGCAGGTTGGTCGCGTCGTTTTGTATATTAATGGTTTTTTTTTTTTTTTGTAGTAGAGGAAGTTGTTGGTAGTGATAAATGTAACTATTGGCAATACACGTTACGATAGTTTTCATTAGTTTCAATTTTTTTTTTAAACATTTGTAATAATGAAAACTTTTGTATGAATACAATGATACAATAAATTGCATTATGTACATATATATATATATGTATATATATACCAATTGCAATCTATATTGTCAAAAAGCCATTGAACAATTTTATAATTTGCAAAAGATTGATTTTGACCAACGAAGCTGCGCGTGTTGTCGATGTAGTAGCGTGCAACAGGCGCGAAACTTGTCGGTCGATCAATGCGAACGAAATTCGAAGATTCTTGATTTCAAACCGATATTTCGTACGTTGTTCGGATTTGGATAAATTCAACGGGAGGCTATAACTACCGACAAGGTTGAACAAGTGTTTATGTTTACACACGAACGTTTGGAAATTCGAAAAAAAAAATATATATATGTGTATATCTATATGTATGTATGTGTGTATATATATTTGCTCGATGAAGCAAACGGAGCACAGGACGAAAATCTATCTCGATCTTTCGACCAGAAACGAAATTTCTTTTGTATGGAATCTGAATAATAATAAAGAGTGGGGATAAAATAATATTTTATTCAAGGATTTGTTGTCCTTTTTGTGAATTTGGGGAATGAATATTTCGAATTTTTGCGTAAAATTGCGAGTACATAGTTTTGAAAATGCTGAGTTTTGGTTGAAAAACATTTGATTAATCGATGATGATTCTTGAATAATCGATTGACCGTTTTTTTTACAAATTTGGAATGGAAATGAGCGAATAATTGCAAAATTGGCGGATAAAACTACGAAACACGTAAATCATATAAAGTTGGTAAAAAGATTTTTTGTAAAATTGATGATAATTGTTGAACGATTGATCGAGCAATTTTTTTTTATCGATTTGGAATTTAAATAGGCATGTGAAATTTGTGAATAAAACGATTCGAAAAATAACAAAATTATATAATTTTGGTGGAGGAACGTTTGAAAATAATGCTCGGTCGATAACAAAGACTGGTAAACGAATGTTTGTTTTTTTTTTCTCTTTCTTCGAAGATGAAAGCTCGAGAGGGTGTGATAAAAATATTGCGTCACTCGTCGCCTCGTAATTGTGCACGATGCAAACACGTTTTTTCCGTTAAATCGACAAACGCGTTGCATCCATGGAGAAAAATTGATTACAGATTTTTCTTACCGACTGAACACGAAACGGCCGCGGGGAGAAAGGGTCGCATCGCTTCCCCTTGAAAAGGCATTGTGAAGGGTGGAAAAAAAAATATATGAGAATATCCAACTTCCTGCTTTGCAGACTGCTGCAAATACTTTATATTATAAAGTATTCATAAATTTTATAAAATACTTTGCATCCTTTGCTCAATTTTTATTTATTTTATATTTTTACCACATTAATTGACTATTTATTTTTCCTGGGACTGAAAAAAAATGGTGTTATCATTGTTATTTATTGTCGATCTTTAAAATGCCTTTAATGGCTTTTATGCTTCAATACTTTCGAGATTTTCATAGCTGTTATCATTATCAATGTTATACGATACTTTTTATTATACTTTGTTCTATGGCATCACTAATTTTTGTAGTTCATAAGAGTATAATATTTTTTTAAGGAAAAAGAAAAAACATTGTAAATTTTCAATTACCAGGGTCGTTCCTATTTGAGTTATGTCCAACCCCACTCACAAAAACATGTTTTCCGAATAATCCAATAGTCGTTGTCTCCTATCTAACATTTTTAAGTAGTCAAACACAATAAGAAAAAAATTTCACAAAATCTGACTTTTTGTCAAAAAAAAAAATTCATGTAAAATTTAATTTTTGCCACATGTTAAAAAATCTCACGCTGTTTTACTCTTGAGATATTACATTTTTGAAAAAAAAAATTAAGCTTTTATAGACTTTGAAAAAAAGTATATTTATTTTGATGTTTAAACTCGAGACTTTCGATCGAAGTCGCAAAAATGAAAGTGAAACGTTTAAATGGACAAAATAATGTTGAAAAATTGTATTTTCACTGCATAGTGGCCACGAAGTTGGCCTGGGGTCCAGTGGACCCCGAGTGACCGAAAAGAGTTGAAAAATTTTATTTTTGAATTTTTTAAGAATTTTTTTTTAAATTAAATAAAAATGAAAAATGAAAGATTTGTCAGAAAAATTGGGTCGTTTGATCACCAGGATTTTGTAAACTGGGCCAACAGCGAAGGTGAACACACGAGGGTGGTTCATTCGCCGAAGTATTACTGCGTCGTCAAGGAGTCATTGGAAAAATTTCTGACAGGAAATTACGTGCAACTGTTGGAACTTTTGGAACTCAGCGTGGTTTTTTTGGCCGAAAAATTGACGGAAAATCTGATCGACATTATCGTGAGTTTGCGTCTACGACCCGCAAAGATGTTGGACATATGGTTGTTGGCCGAAAATTTGGGATTGAAATCGCTTCGCGATCTCGCTCTGGCCGTGTGTCTCGATCGATTCGACGAGTTGTCCACGGCCGCGCTCGTGGAATTGTCGATCGAACATTTTGCCAAACTCGTTCTTAACGTGAACGTACGAAGTTCACCCGCGAGATTGCTCGCCGCTCGTGAGGAATGGAAAAAACGCAATTTCAGCTTTACCGATCTTCCAGATTCATTTTCACAGGTGAAAATTGTTGTACATGATTTTTCCGGAATGAAAAATCGGAATACGAAGCAAAATGCATTTGAAAAATAAATATATGAAAAATAAAATAGAAAAAAAATAAAATTTTTAACTGAGACACTTTTTTTTAGATTAACTAATTGTTCCAATTTCACGTCTTTTTTTTCTTTTTATAAAAATCGTGGTACAAATCAAAATGCATTTAAAAAATAAATATATGAAAAAAACATTTTTTCTAAATATTTTTTTAACTCAGAAATTTTTTTTCAAATAACTAGTCGTTTCTTTTTTTTTTGTTCTTCTAAGAAAAATCGTGCTACAAATCAAAATGCATTAAAAAAATTAATATATAAAAAAAAGAATTTAAAAAAATTTCTTTTCAACTGAGAAATTTTCTAAAAATAACTAATTGTTCCAATTTGTTGTCTTTTTTTTTGTTCTTCTAAGAAAAATTGTGCTAAAAATCGGAATGCATTGAAAACTAGATATATGTATATATTATAAAATAAGAAAAAATATATTTCAAATTGAGAACCAAAATAAAAACATGAAAAAAATATCATCACTAAATTTCCTGTCTTATTATTTGTTTCATCTGCTTTGAAGTTTCTGCATTGCGACAACGAGGACATAGAGCGAATTCTCAAGGATAAAAAACCTCGATACACGCAATGTGTGACAATTTTGAACGCCGAACGCGGTCTGTCGATATACTCGTGGAACGGCAAAACCGTTCAAAAAATCACGGAAATGACGGATTCGTTGATGCACATGCCATTCGACGATAACAAAAAGGAGATAGTGGGCCGACAATTTATCGGCAGAGGTGAGCATAGTGTTTTAAATCTTTCTGCGTATATAAGGCCTCAACAACAGTCGCTCTATTTTTCATAAAATAACGTTTATTTTATTTTTCAATGTTTCAAACTTTTTTCTTCATCGCCAGGATTTAGCATTTACATTGTTGGTGGCGAACAGGGCATAGGAACCGGACGTTTCAATCCAGCTTTGTGGCGTTATTGTCTCTTCACCAAGAAGTGGTACGTCGTGAGTCTGTAAGTGAAACCTGAATGGTTCCCCCGTTGTCACTCAAAATCTCGTAAAGGCATATTAAAAATTGTTTTTTTCAATTTAAAAAAAAAAAAAAAAAAAATCCGGAATAAATAAATAAATTAATTAAAAAAGAAATACAATATGATTTATGTTTCGCATTTTGTTTGCACAGATTTCCGAGACCACGAAGACACATGGCCGTGGCTTTCATACGAAATAAATTGTATCTGTTTGGGGGTGTTGGTAGAAATCGACTGAAACTCAATACCGTCGACGTGTACAATGTACATACAGGTAATTACAATTATCATTACACATCATAGTTATTTTATTTACAATTATCATAGTTTTTTTTTTTTCTTGTTTCTCAGGTGCGTGGACAAAAGGCGCTAACATACCGGAAACTTTTACGGAAGTACCAGCGTCTTGCGTGGTCAACGACAAATTTGTTTATTTCAAATCGAAATTTTACGTTTACGATCCTCGTGCCAATCGATGGACCGTTCCGGACGTAACTCCCGAAGATCCAAACTTGCTCACGGATTATCAATTTCCCATTCGTTCGTTGTTCGGTTATAAAAATGAAAAAAACGATAATTCCGTTGTAATTGTGTCTGGTAAGTGATTTTTAATTATTTCAATTATTTCATACTCCTATTTATTTTTTTTTCAATGGCTTCGATATTTTTCCGTTCCGTTTCACATGGCATTCAGAAAGCTGCGTGCTTTACTTTAAAAATATCGAAAACAAAATAGCGGCCACCACATTTTCGCCATTTTGATTATTCATAACAACAGCTACGTAGAAACCCTTCATTTTTTTTCAAATATTTTAAAAACTTTGGTGAAAGGAAAAAATCTTATTGAATCTTTTTCGTAGAGAATTCAATTGTCTACAAAAAAGGTTATTTGCATTATCGTCGTATCTTACGTAGTTTCCGAGTTATTATGAAATTCATCGAAGCTCTTAAGAAACAAGCTATCTTAACTCGCCGATTCCTCGCCGAATTCAATCCATGTAAAATGTTTTAAATTGGCATCGAAGACCCACTGTCCCAAGTGAAAAATGTGCGGAGTTTCGGATTTTTCGGTGCAATACTGCGGGGGGAAAAAATATAAACTATCAGGTGCCGAAAACTCTATGTTAATCAAATGGCGAAATTCGAGGGCTTTGGGGCGGTACTTGGAATTGGTCTACGAGGTTGGGCCTTCGGCCACTTCGAAATTTATTTTTTTCGAGACATTTAAGCCCATGGGAGGGCGAAAAAAATGTTTACCCCAAATAAGGACCACCCTGATATATATATATATATATATATATATATGGCTATGCGCTGCAGATGTGATTCCGGAGCGCAGAACGACGTACCTGAAGAGGGTGGAGCTGAGCACGACGGGTCCGACCGATCATCCGAAGACGATTCACCAGTGGAAACCCGATGACGGAGCGAGCATAATCACCCAACAAGTTATGAACGGACAAAATCTCGTGAGCTTCAATTACGACGGAATTCACATATCCGTGGAAGTCGGTGAGGTACGAGCTATCACGGATCCCGATGACAAATCCAACGAATCGACCGAAGAAACTTATCGACGTCTCAAGACGTACAAATCGCCCAACGAAAATCCCGATTGCGGTTTTTGGTCGCGTTTCGGACGCTTCAATCTCATGGATCCCAAATTTTTGCACACGCTCGTATCATTGCCCAAACAGGTACGCTCGAAAACCGTTGTACTTTATTTTTTTTCCATCTCCGGATAATTTATAAACATTTTTTATAAATTACAATTTATAAAAATTATAATTTATAAAAAATGTTTTTTTTTTTTTTTTTTTTTTTTTTTTTAAATCCCGTTATCTTTGTGAAATCCACAAATCGTGCTTCGTTTCCATTATAACTTTCACAAGTTTCACAGATTCAAATTTTTATTACCATCGATTTTAGACAAAAAAAAAAAATTGCTCGCAAGTTTTTTCCAAATTAATCAGTGAAATTAAAACAAAAAAAAAATGTTTCTTCTATCATTTTCAGGAAAGTATAAGCGTGTGAAGAAACGGAAAGGAAGATTCTAGGACGAATAAACAAATGAATAAAGATGTGTATATGTATATATATATGAATTAATAAATAAATCAGTCGGCAAAAGATATTCGATTTTGAATCTTAATTTTTTTTTTCAATTTCTATCTGAACCTCGCTTTCGATTGAGTGATTTTTTTTTCTTCTGAGTTCTCGGGTCAACGAAGGTCATTCAACGTCCGTGTTTCAGCAATAGCCCACTTGCGTGCATTTTAATAAATAGATAAATTAATGAATCAATGATTAAATAAATAAATAAATACATAGATAAATAAATAAATAAATAAATAAATTAATGCATGAACGAATGAATAAACAAATGAATCAACAGATATTTCATGTTGAATCTTAATTTTTTGTGTTTTTACCTAAACCTCGTTATCGATCAAGTGTTTTTTTTAGATAAATAAATAAATAAATAAATAAATAAACAAACAAATAAATAAATGCATAAACGGATAGACAAATAAACAAACAAATCAACAGATATTTCATCTTGAATAATAATAATATTTTTTTTTTTTTCGTTGTTTTTTTTTTTTTTCAATTTAAAATTAATGATACATGTTGTAACGGAAGCAGTCTTCAAACAAATCTAACACGACGGGTTCGTACGATAACATGGAATAAAGATGAGATTGCGGATCGTCGATAGTCATCCAAGGTCATGCTCGTCGGTCGTGGCAGACTCCACGAGCGCGTGTGCGTGTAAGAGAGAGAGATAGATGGAAGTTTTGCACGTGTGAATTTTTTTTTTTTTTTTTTCACGCGTGAGACCGATAAAACGGATGACCGAGAGAGAAATTTTATCGAACGGGATAATCGCAAGGACGTCGTCGTCGCTCAATATAAACTTGGTTTCGAGGGATGCTGCGACGACGTTCCCGCTTTTATCCGCGTCTCACGTGTGTTCGTCAACCACCACCGACGGTCGCGACACGACCTTGAATTTCACACAAAGGCCACGTGCCCCCCGTCGTGCGCTCAAAACGTTTTTTAAACATTTTTTTTTTTTCAATTTTTCTTTTCTTTTTTTTTTTTTTGCGCGATGAGATAAGCGCTCTCGTGGACACAGGCGTCAAGCTCAAATTAGCGTGCGGGATTTGTGTGTGTGTGTGTGTGTCTGCTATTCCGATTTTTCATGTGCGATATTACAAACACACGGGCAAAAAAAAAAAGAATTAAAAATAAAATATATATATATAACAAATAAAAATGATAATTGAAAATGAAAATAAATGAGGAACGAAACGATGCTTTGTAACAACAATATTAATAATAATAATAATATTAATAATAATAAATAGATGATTCTCTTAAACTTTTATACATGAACATTATTTTTTTTTTTTTCAAATGATATTTGCGACATTTTCGCGCTTCGCGTTTTACATTTTTTATTCTTTTTTTTTTTTTTTCAAATTCTTTGTTTATCGTTTCGATTATTCCAGCATAAGCGATCTGTTCGAAGCATCGATTTGCTTTTGTTTACTATATTTTTCGTTTCTTCGTAATTATTATCTTTTTTTTTTTCGTTATTACAATTTTTCTTTCTTCGTTTGATTTTTTTATTTTTTTGTCCTTCAAATTTTCGTTTGGGTGTTATTTTTTTCTAGTATTTCGTTCACAGTAAAAAAACGAAACGAAGCGCGGATGTAAAGTGATCGCTTTTTTCAATGAGATGTTTTTTTTCCCCGCGGTCTCGGTTGACGATTTTTTTTCAAAATTTCTTTTTTATTTATCTCGTGATCAAAGTTGCGAGCGACCGGGGGCAATCACCGATGAAAATATCGATGTGGCGATTTTTTTCAAAATTTATTTTTTCAAAAATGTTTTATTAATTTTTTTTTTGTTATTTAATTTTTTTTTACTGATCGTTGGGACTGATGACGTTGAGAGCGAATGCCGCGTTCGTCTCGCCCTTTTTGCCGATTGCCCGAGCCGAGTACTGACCGACGTCGCCCGCCCCGCAAGACTTGATTCGCACCTCGAACGACTTGTCGCCGTCCGAACTGAAGAGATATCTGCTGCTGGATTCGTCGATTGGTTTTCCATCCTTCAGCCACGTTACTGCGATTGAAAGAAGAGAAAAAAAAAAAACAAAACAAAATTTTAAGTTAGAAAAGAAAATTATTTTTTCGACAGATATGAAAAGAAGGTGAAAAAGAAACGAAAAAAATGTATAAACCTGGTGTTTATTATTATTATTGTCGTTTATGTATAGTTTATGTAAAATTGTTATCCAACTTTTGTAATTTTTTTTTATATTATTATGGGTTTTTTTTACGAAGCACGTATGAAGGAGTTATTTTTGTGAAAAACGTTTTGTGAAAAAAAAAAAAGAAAAAAGAAATTCGTTACCTTTGAGGGGTGCGGTTTCGGTCTGACACGCGAAGCTGACCAATTCTCCTTCGGTCACGGTCGCCGACTGCGGGAATGTCGTGAACACGGGGCTCTTCGGCTCCTCGTTCGGAACTGAAATTTTAAGATGAGATAAAAAAAAAACACACAAATTATTGAACAGTTAAAATTGAGAGAAATATATATTTTTTTTCATATAAATAAATAAATCAATAAGTAAATAAATAAATAAATAGATAAATAAATAAACGAATGAGATTATGAATATTTAACCGAACCAAAAAAAATAGTTGGAAAAAATCGAAATTTGTTAAAGAATTGTTCGATGATTCAGACTAAAATTGAAAAAAAAACGAAAAAATTATTCCCAATCATTTTTCTACCCCTTATTTCATCTAACCAACAAGAAAAAATTATAAAAAATAATGAAAAGGCAAAATTAAATTAGTAAATAAATGAAAGGGACGGAAAATTCAAAGATATCAAACGAATTGATGAAAATGTTTCATCTTGTAGGAAAAGAACAAGAGGATGATATTTTTATTGATTGCCTATAATATTATAAGTAAATAAATAAAAAAATTAAAAATTGAAAAGTTGAAATTGAAAGAAATGTTTTTTCTTTCATATAAATAAATGAATAAATGAATAAATAAATAAAACACGAAAATAGCTAAATAAGTGGATAAGTAAAGAAATGAATTTATGAATATTCAAAAGAACAAAAAAAAAAAAAACAAAAAATACTGGATAAAAATCGGATCTTCCGAAAAAGATAGTTAAAAAAAAAATATATGTATGCATATAAAAAATAATGATTATTTTTACCGAGAACGTTGAGGGTGCACGATGAGAAGCTCTCTCCGGCATCGTTGAATGCCTCGCACGTGTACGTGCCAGCGTCTTCGGGAAAGATCTCGGCGATGTTTAGTTTGTATATATTGGCCTCGTTGGTGTACTGGAAATCCTTGCTCGGTTTTATCTCCTTGTTATTGTGCAACCAAACAACGTCGAATTTCTTTGCGCCGATTATTCTACAGCTCAGTACAACCGCTTCGCCGTCCTTCACGAAATTACTCGCCAAATGATCGACGATTTTCGGTGGTTTGTCGGTGCTCTTTTTCTTGCCCGCTCCGTTTGCCATGGCTTCGTCGAAAAAAAAAACAAGTTAAAAAAATGTTTTTTTTTAATTTTCTATTTTTCACTTCAATTATTATCATTTTTTTTTTAAATCAAGAAAATAGATTTTTTCATGATAGAAAAAAAAAACAATGATTGTTTTTTTTAATTGAAATTGAAATAGATTTTTTGATGATGGAGAAAAAAATAATGATTGCTTTTTTTTCAGTTTAATTTTTTTTTTTTTTCAAATCAAGAAAATTGATTTCTTAATGATAGAAAAAAAATACTGATTGTTTTCTTCTTCAGTTCAATTATTGGTATTATTATTATTATTTAATCAAGAAAATAGATTTTTTAATGATAGAAAAAAAATAATGATTGTTTTTTTTCAGTTAAATTATTATTATTATTTTTTTATTAAATCAGGAGAATAAATTTTTTATTGATAGAAAAAAAAATTGTTTTTTTTTTTCAAATTTGTTATTCTCACGTTTGACGGTCAATTTGCACGAAGTTGTTGCAGTTCCGAGGCTGTTTGTCGCCTTGCACACGTATTCGCCCTCGTCCTCGGGGAAGATCTCGTTTATCACGAGGGTGGCTACCCCACCCCTGTATTTCAGGTCAACGACCTCGGACGATCTCAGAGTCTGTGACAAAACGAAGAAAGCACATAAAAATAAATACACGAACGATTGAAACTTTTAATTTTTCAAGAAACAAAAAAAAAAATGAATAATATTTCGTGATTTATTATTTTGTGAGTTTTACCTTTCCGCCCTTGGACCAAGTGATCTGGGGCTCGGGATCGCCGCCGACTTTGACGCACAGTTCCAACTGTTCGCCGTCGTTCATTGTAAGGTCGCCGAGCTTGCGAGTGAATTCCGGTGGCCTCATCGAATCGTCCGGTGGATCTGCAAAAATTAACCACGACACAATGATGATAAAAAAAACATAATTTTTTCCTAACGCAATAATGTTCGAGTTTCAGTTTGAAAAAAATGGACAATGCGAATTATCGATATCAAAATTACATTAAAAAAAATATATATAATTCAAAAATTATATAATAAAAAATATCGATGATAAAATGAATAACAAATAAAATCTGTAATGTAAAAAAATTCGTCGTCTTACGAATGAGCTCTTTGGTGGTGCTTCTCGAACGCGATGGACTTCCGGTTGTGTCCAACTTTGCACCGTATTTCTTCACGTTTTTCTTGTCCGTCAGCGATGACGATTCAGACTGAACAGACAAAAAAAAAAAACCAAAAAAAATTATTTCCAATCATTTTTCTTTTCCTCATTTTATTAAAACAAGAAAAAAAGATTAAAAAAAAAAAATTCAAAAAGGCAAAATTGAATTCGTAAATAAATGGAAAGGGGAAAAATAAAAAAAAATAAAAAATATTAAAAAATGGGAAAAATAAAAAAAAATATTATAAATAGATTTAAAAAAAGAAACATTTCAATAAATTTCAAAGATAAAAAATTGATAAAAAAGTGTCGTACCTTGTATGAAGAAGATAAGGTGGAATTTTTGTTGGTTGACGAGTAATTGTGACTGGATTTGGTGGCAGAGTGGCTGCTGTATTCGGTCTTGATGACAATTTGCTGTGGTGCTGGTTTCAATGGTTGTTCGATGAACCTTCGATCTGATATTTAAAATTTAAAAAAAAAAGAAGGAAGAACAAAAGAACGATTAAAAAACCGAAACTTTTTTTTTTTAGAGACACTTTGCGAAATTATTGAGAGGAACATGAAAAAAAAAAAACGAAAAATTATCAAAACGAGGTGAAGAGAATGGAAAACAACCCTCGAGACTTTCACGAGCAGTGAGAGGGCGAGGATTGAAGCATCTCGTTACAACGAAAAGCCCTTCCATCGTGTACCACAGAGTGACTCTAACTCGTCAATCTCGTTTCTATATGGAAATATGGAATTTTTTTTTTTAACCACAAAAGCATTACGGTTTATCGATCGAACGGAGTTCCGGATGGGGATTATGAGAGGGGCGGACGCACAAGCGCGTGAAGAGTGAATTAAAAAAAAAAATGGAAGCACAGATGAGCTTTGTGCGGTCGGTGATAAATTATTGAGGAGGGGAGTGAACAACGATGAAGACGAAAAAAAAAAAAAAGAAAAAAAATGTAAATCGAAGGCGAAACCAGGGCGAGGAATATAAAATCGAAGGGGTAACGCTTAAATAGCTCTACCTCCGGAATGCAGGATGTCGTTTGCTAACTTTGCTTGTTCATCGGTTTCGCCTGTGCCTATAAGACAATTTTTTCAATTTAGTGATTAATTATCGTCGTTGTGTTGTCAATATTTTCGATCCTGGAATCGTGGATCGAATTATCGTGCTATATCGATATTTTTATGATTATTTGACAGATGTATATATATTTAAGTGTCATTGATGTTCAGAAAGTAGCATTTTTAACATGTTAAAAATGTGAACCTTCGATTTGAATTCAATATACGACTAAACAATTTAATTAGAAAAAAGGTACTTCTGATGAAAATGCAATTTTTGATGAAATAATTCAATTAGAAAATTGGTACTTTCGATAAAAATGGAATTTTCGATGAAACAATTTAATTAAAAAATTGGTACTTTCGATAAAAATGTAATTTTTGATGAAACAATTGAATTAGAAAATTAGTACTCTCGATAAAAATGTAATTTGTGATGAAACAATTGAATTAGAAAATCGGTACTTTCGATAAAAATGTAATTTTCGATGAACCAATTGAATTAGAAAATCGGTACATCCGATAAAAATGTAATTTGTGATGAAACAATTGAATTAGAAAATCGGTACCTCCCATAAAAATGTAATTTGTGATGAAACAATTTAATTAGAAAATTCGTACTTTCGATAAAAATAAAATTTTCGATGAAACAATTGAATCAGAAAATCGGTACCTCTGATAAAAATGTAATTTGTGATGAAACAATTTAATTAGAAAATCGGTACTTTCGATAAAAATGTAATTTTCGATGAAACAATTGAATCAGAAAATTGATACTTTCGATAAAAAACGAAATTTTCGATGAACCAATTGAATTAGAAAATCGGTACTTTCGATAAAAATGTAAGTTTCGATGAAACAATTGAATCAGAAAATCGGTACCTCCGATAAAAAATATAATTTTCGATGAAACAATTGAATAAAAAAATCGGTATCTCCGATAAAAATGTAATTTGTGATGAAACAATTAAATTACAAAAAAAAATAGATACCCTTAATTATAAATATATTACATTTGACAATAATTTAATAAGCAATGGAATGTTAGATTGTAAAATTCTTACCTTCGACAATGACGACGCAGCTGGTTTCGTCGGTGCCGTGACAGTTTGTCGCCACGCAACGATATTTTCCACTGTCCTCGGGTTTGCAGTCAACGATTTCCATGAAAACAACACCGTCCGAATGTACCATGGTGTACTCGTGTTTGGAAAGCTCCCGACTGTCCCTGAACCATCTGACCGAGGGCGGTGGCTTTCCGCTCAGGCAACACAACAATTTGCACGTCTGACGGATCTGCATTACGCGAGGTCGCAGCGCGAACGTGAAGCTCGGTGCGCATTCCGTCTGTTCCATCCAGCAATGATAAGCCAGAGGCTCTCGTCTTCGAACCGGCAAGACTTCCGGTCTGTACGGAGCAATTTCCTTTGGCACGGCTGTGAAAATTTGAAAAAAAAAAGAAAAACCTCAAACAATTGTTATAATTTTGTTATTAAAAATTTCAAAACCCGAAGATTTTCACTTTCTTTTCTGTGATTTTGTGATTTGGTCAAACTTTGCAGCTGCGAAAATTGTGTGAAAAATATTTAACGCTTTGAACTTGCTGTATAATTTTTTTTTTTTTTCGTTCACATTTGATTCGGGTGATATTTTTTTATCTTCTTATTTTACAACTTTGAAAAAATGGTTGAAAAAAATATTTAATGTTGGAAACTCGTTACATAAACTATCAAGAACTGTAGACAATAGCTCGAACTATCGAAGAAGTCACTCGGAATTATTGGGACGATGAATCTATTTTTTTAATCCATATTTGACTCGACTGATTTTTTTTTAATATGATTTTTTTTTTCGACAGCTCAAAAAATGACTCAAAATGTTTTCAAACCTCGTGAAAAATTGACAAAAATGTTTTCTCATCCAACATCTTCATCACGGATTAAGCAGTTTGCAGTTGCAATTGCATTCCATTTTTTTTTTCAGCTACAATCAATCAACAGGATGAATAAATTAAACTCACGTTGAACGTTGAGGAAGACAACTTCTTCGCGATAGCCATAATGATTCTCCGCTCGGATGACGTATTCTCCTCTGTCCTCGAGTTTTGCACGGTTTATCACGAACGTGTAATCGTCGCCGATGTAACGTTTCATGAATTTCACGGATTGTCGTAATTCCTGATTATTGTGATACCAAGTGAGAGTTGGGGTGGCAATTGCGATGACTCTGCACGTGAATTTCACGCTCTGGCCCTCGTAAGTGAACGCGCTCTGGGGTTTGATGACGAATCTCGGTGCAGCTTGTCTGCGATCTGGATGAAAAAACAAAAAATAAAAAATAAACATCACGAAATAATTATAAAAGTATATAAAATAATAATGGGAAAAAATGATCAGTCTGCGATCTGAGAAAAAAAAATAGAAAAAAAAACACATCACAAAATAATTATAAAAATCTACAAAATAATAATGGAAAAAAAAATTTGTCAGTCTGCGATCTGGAGAAAAAAAAAGAGAAAAAATAACATCACGAAATAATTATAAAAGTATATAAAATAATAATGGAAAAAAAATGATCAGTCTGCGATTTGGAGAAAAAAAATAGAAAAAAAAAAACACATCACGAAATAATTATAAAAATATACAAAATGATAATGGAAAAAAAAATTGGTCAATCTGCGATCTGGAGAAAAAAAATACACATAAAAAAATAATACTAGAAATATACCGAATAATTATAGAAAATAAAAAATTGTCAATAATATTGATTCGACGTAATTTAAAATGAATAAAAATTATTATTATTTTTTTCGCATCGAGTTTTCGAGAAAACTCACCAAATGTAGAATCGTAGATCTTGTATTTCTCGATGAGAAGCTTTCTGAGAGCCGAATATTCGGCCAAACGACCAATCGGCAATACGTATTTTTCCCAATCGTCGTACTTGGCACGAAGTCTGTCCCGGAAGCTGAGATAACGACTGCTCGATATTTTGTTCGTTCGGTCGCTGTGATCGCCCGTGAGCCACGAGTGCAACAGACACTCGTGAGCCGTCATGCGTTTTCTAGTAAAAAAAAAAAAAACAATGAAAAAACACACAAGAAAATAAATTAGTGATATTTTTTTACAATAAAAAAAAAAAAATTTCAGCAAAAGTTTGTTGGAATTTTTTTTTTCATTTTCAATTTTTTTTTCAAGGTCCCACGTACTCTTTGTTCTTGACCAATAGACGTCGTATAAAGTCCTTTCCTTCCTCGGAAACGTCGCGGAAACTTTCCTCGTCAAAGTCCCAATCGCAAGCTTTAACGTTTTTCAGAGTCTCGATGTCGTTGTCACCGGCGAATGGCGAAAGCCCACTGAGAAGCACGTAAGCCAGGACACCGCAAGCCCACATGTCGGTGTAAAAACCAACGGGTTCGCGTTCGACGATTTCCGGTGCTGCGAATTCGGCGGTTCCGGTGCTTATCTTGACGACCTCGTTCGGATCCAATTTCGTTGCCAAACCGAAATCGATGAGTTTCACGTTCGTGCTGTTTCTCGTTTGGCACATTATGTTCTCGGGTTTTATGTCTGAAATTTTTTTTTTTTTTTGGATAAACATTACAATCGGGTAAAATTACAAATTTGATCGATATGAAAAATCAGATTTTTTTGAATTATTTTGATTATATTTATTTTTCCTTGTTATATTTGTTTTTATCGATTATATTTATTTTTATATTCGATATTTGAATTGATACAAATTATAAGACAATTATAATTTCGATTCAACAATTTACAACCCAAATTCATAGACGGTCATTTTTTTTTTGTTGTCATTTGAAAAAAAAAAAGTTTGAATACGAAAGAGAAAATTATTGAATATATGGATTTTTTTAGTTTTCATTCTCGTTGAATTTTCGTTTTATTATTATTGTGAATATAAAGTTGGAAATGTTGTTTGATCAATTTTTTTTGTTTTATTTTTGCACGTGGCAATAATTGGGACTCAGAGCGGTGGCAAAAAAAAAAAGAAAAATCTTCAAAATTACATTTTGAAAAATTACATTTTTCGATACTTTTTGCAAAATCAAAAATCCTTCAGGAACATTGAGCGTCGTCGATTTAATATGAAAGAAGAATCAAAATTCGGTCAACGCATGAATGAGAATAATGAAAATTCAATCCGAAAAAAAAGTATGAGAAACAAAATCGAACAAAAGATGAAAACTACGAGAATAAAAAAATAAATAAAATAAAATATTTAAAAAAAATTGACTCACCAAGATGAATGATATTCTTCTCGTGCATGTGCTTGATGGCTTCGCATATCTGTCTCATGTAATTGATAACCTCGGCCTCGGACATCGAATAGCCCTCGGCGGTTATTCTCTCGAACAATTCCCCGCCCGACAAGCTGAAAAAACAAGAATCCCCGAAGAGTCACGTAAAAAATCATAAATCGCATCGAACAAAAAATTCTCACCCCCCCGTTCGGTCGAAGAAAAAAAAAAAGTTGTTTCAAAAATTTCAAAACAAATTTTTTTCTAAAAACAATAATCAGAAGCTGCTCATCAAACCCAATTCGACGCCATTTTTTTTTACTCGTCTTCGAAACTCTGAACTCTGATCACGATCAAATGATAAAAAAAGGCAACAGAACTTTTTCTATTTCGAAACGAATGAAAAAAAAATGAAGCTACACGCATTGGACCTAATTCGACGCCATTTTGTTTTCACTTTCGAGCCCCCGAACCGTTAAACACGATCTAATGCCAAAAATACTCAAATTTCAATGCGAATTTCATCTAAAAATTAATGAAGCTGCCCATCAAACCAAATAAAATAATTTATTGGGTAAAAAAAAACCATCTAAAAAAATGATAATAAAATCTATAAAATCTAACAAATTGGGTTCCAACGATCGATAGAGCTCAGATAACTGTAAAAACAATTCAGCCACATCGAACCCAATAAAAAACAATTTTTTCTCTCTCCAAATCTCCGAACCGACGTCCACACCAAAAAACGCCCCAAAAAAAAAAAATACTCACAACTCGAATATCAGCACCATCTCGTCATCGTCCTCGAAGGCATCGTGAAGATTTATCAATTTCGGATGATGAAGCTGATTCATAATATCAATCTCCTTTCTGATCAATTCCTTCTCCATAACATGAGAAACCGGAATGAATTTAGCCGCGAATATATTTCCAGTAGCGCGTTCCCGACACCGATGAACAACCCCAAAAGCCCCCGTCCCAATTTCCTCCAGTATATCGTATTTGTCGTAAACCGATGTGTTTTTAATCTCCACAGGTTGTGGCACGTATTTGCTATAAATATCAAAAACAAATTGATCGTAATCCCGTACTTTCTCATCGTCTCTTCCCCGTATTTTCTTTCCGCTCTCGTCAAACTTGTATTCCCTCTTTCTCTGCTGTTTAGTCACGCTGCCTTTGGTGGTGACAAGCGGAGTCACTTCGCTCGGATCCGAACGTCCGTAAACGTTTTCCGCGGAAACGCGAAAATCGTACTGATGACCGGGGCTCAAACCGCTCACAGCGATTGAACAGAATCTCGTGTTTCCAACCCTTATCCAACTGCTCATCGGATGTTCGCGTTTTTCCACGAGATAATTCGTTATATTGCTGCCACCGTCCCAAACCGGTGGTTTCCAAGTCACAGCCAATGAATCGTGTCCGACATTTTCCACCTGCGGGAATCTCGGTGGATCCGGACGATCGCTTATCTGTATCTTTATTATCGCCGAATCCTGACCCAATTCGTTTTCCGCGGTTATTCGGTAAGGTCCGGAATCCATGCGACTGCCGTCTCTGATGGTCAGAACAGCGTGACGTTCCTTCACCTCCACCGAATAATGTCCACCGGATTCAATAGTCTCGCCCTCTCTGACCCAAGCCAATTTAGGTTTGGGAAATCCGGTAAACGGCACTTTTATCACCACGTTCTCACCCTTGTCGAAGAACGCGGTATCGCGGAATCTCGGTGGCACGTTCAAACGCGGCGGTGTCATGATGAACAATTCGCCCTTGGTCGATTTGTGACCGCCCTTGTTGGACGCGCGACAGAAATATTCGTCCGCGTCCTCGCCGAAAACGTCGTGAATTATCAGAGTGTGACAATCGCCTTCGGAATATATTTCAAAACGGCTGCCGTTGGTTATTTCACGTGATCCCTTGTACCAAGTTATCGTCGGTGCCGGACTGCCGGAAATTATGCACTTGAATTGCGCGTTATGATTTTGTATGCAATTCACGTTCTTCAAACCTTTGAGAATTTCCGGTGGTTTTGATTCTTGCGGATCTTTTATCTTGACCGAAGTCGAAGCCGTGGATTCCACGCTCAATCCTGCTTCGTTCTGCGCGAATACGCGAAATTCGTACTGTCTACCGTCTATGAGATTGCTCACGTTTATCTGATTGGTCGGACACAATGCGGGATTAACGCGTTGCCAAGCTTGTCCGCCGACCTCGCGTTTGTCGATCCAATAGCCCTGAATCTTGGCGCCACCGTCGTTGGCGGGTCTGTCCCACGAGAGATTCACGAAATCGCCGCCGATTTCCGTGACTTTGGGCGTGCCCGGAGGTCCCGGAGGATCGAACGGTGCTTTGGCCTTAATCGGATTCGCGCCTTCCAACGGCGGTCCCATACCGTTTTCATTGACCGCCATTACCCGAAACAGATATTCCTGACCCTCGGTCAAACCTTGTACCGTGAAACTCGTGTCCTTGCAGAAACTGGAAACCAACAACCAATGTCCGTGAGTTATCTCGCGACGTTCAACCGTGTAATGCGTTATCCGCAGACCGCCGTCGAATTTCGGCGGATGCCATGACAATTGACAGGTGTGTCTGTTTACGTCGGACACGTCCAGAGGTCCGATGGGCGGTCCGGGAGGTCCGGTGACGAACGCGCGGAACGAACCGTTTACACTACCGCTGTCGTTGGTTATCGACAATTCGTAAATTCCCTCGTCGTCCTTGTTTATGTCCTTGATGAATACGATCAAGTATTCGTCGAAAATGGTGTATTTTATGTGTCCGGATTCCACGATCTTCGAACCGTCCTTCTTCAATTTTATGTCCATCGGTTGATCGCCGTTGTAATAAATCTTTATCTTCGTGTTGTCCTTTTCCGGAAGATAAACAACGTCGGGCATGCGTTCGATGCGGGGCGGTGTGCCGATTTTCAATCGAACAGTCGTGGTGGCGATGCCGAGCGGATTCGAAGCCTGACAACTGTAATCACCGGTATCGGCTTCCCAAACTTCGGACACGACCAAACGGAAAAGACCGTCGTCGCGGGATTCCGCGCGGAAACGACCGCCCATTGTTATCTCGCGACCGTTTTTCAGCCATCTGGGTGTGGGCATGGGTTTTCCGGTGGCTTCGCACTCGAGCACGTAAGTCTTGCCCAACGGCACGCCCTGACTCACGGGCAACGGTCTCGTGAATTCCGGTTTTTCACCGCCCTCGACCTCGCAAACTCTTACCGGTGTCGTACAAGAACTCGGTTCCGATCTTCCAGCCGCGTTGACCGCAAAAACACGAAATTCGTAATCACCTCGTTCGATCAGATGCAAAACCGAATAATCGCAATCGGTTACGTTGTAATCGTTGCATTTGTGCCACATTGCCGAACCGATTTCGCGTTTTTCAATGACGTAACCGGTAATACGACTGCCACCGTCGCTGGTCGGTGGTTCCCAACGAAGATCAACGTAATTCTTGCCGACTTTGGTGACTCGGGGGGTTCCCGGTGGCGACGGAACGTTGAATTTGCTGCGGAGTTTGAATTGTATGGACGGCGGGCTGGGACGGCTCAGACCAGCAGCGTTTTTCGCTCGTATGCGGAATTCGTACTCGTGACCGGATGCCAAACCGTAACACACGAAACTGCGATCCTTGGCGAGATAGTCGTTGGCCACGCGCCATTGACCGTCGTCCGTTGGATCGCGGAATTCTATCTTGTAGCCTTGGATGCGTGAACCGCCGTCCGAGTGCGGACGATCCCAGGACACGGTTATGCTGTCGGAATCGTAATCGGTTACTCGAGGTTGGCCCGGCGGTTCGGGCACGGTGAACGGGAATTTCGCCGTGATCGGCTCGTCGCCCGTCAACGGTTCCGACACGCCGTACTGATTTTCCGCTCTCACGCGGAAATTGTACTGACGCGTCGGTTCCAAACCCATCACGTCGTAATGCGTGTTGCGCACGAAACTGCTTAGTTTCACCCAATAACCGCCGTAATCCAATTTTTCGACAATGTAATTTGTGACCGGCGAGCCACCGTCGTCGAATGGCGGTTTCCAAGCCAGGGTACAGGTTTCCGGAGTCACGTCCGATATGTCCAACGGACCTTGGGGATGCGACGGTTTGTCGACCACCAAAACTTTGCACGTAGCCGAATCCGAACCTATCGCGTTTGACAGGGTTATCGTGTAGTTGCCCGTGTCCGTTCTTTTGGCTCGACGATTCGTGAATTTCGACGCGATTTCCGTTGTATCGAATTTCACGCGATCGTCCGTGTAAACGTCCTCGCCGTTTATCGTCCAGTGGGGCTTGGCGATCGGGTGGGACGCGTAGGGCACGGTTATCGTGAAGGGCTCGCCGGCTATCACCGTCATGTCGCGGATGCTCAGGTCGCTCGTTATCTTCGGCGCGACTGGAAAATTGAGACGGGAAATAATTAACGGGGCTGGATCTGCGGTTTGTGGAGAATCGATTTTTTTTTTTAAATTAATTTTTTTCTTTCTTTTTCATGGTTTTAATTTTTTGGCGAAATGATTTTTTTTTGTTTTCGAATGATTAAATAATAATATAATAATAATGAAATAATTAAAGAATAATAAAATGATAAATTGATGAAATTATGGAATAATAAAAAATTGATAAAATAATGAAATAATAATAAAAATTAAAAAAAGTATCGAGGATGTTAATGTAATTCAAAATGAATATAGTGTGTGTGTGTCTGTGTGTTTTTCTTTTTTTTTGTAAATTGAATGAAAATAAATATTGTTTGTTGTGGAATTGCTTGACCACTTTTTTTTTTTTGCTGATTCTGATTTTTTTTTTTGGTTTGTCTCGATGTGTGATTGAAGAGTCCTTGATTGTCAATGTAGATTCGTTCGAATGAATTGTATTTTGAATGTGACTGAGTGAATTATGGATAATAATGGCTATGTTGATTGTCGGAATCCATTTTGAATATAATTGATTTTTTCGAAATTATTCATAATCGTTTTAGCAATTTGGGAATTCTGATTGATGGCGAATAATAAGGTTGATCGAGTGTCGGGATTCATTTTGAAACAATGATCCATCAATAAATATTTATAATTATAAGAGAACTGTAAAAATTTCAATTAATCGTGGATTCTCCATACAATATTACAATAAATTTTGTAACGATAAACCATCTCAATTATTTATAATCGTAAGAGATCCACGACAATTGAAATTGATCATGGATTCCAACGAAAATAAGCTACCACGATTCATTCAGAACCAACGATTCAATGTTTTTCAAATTCATTTTGAACGAATAAATCAAATTAATCATAATCGTCACAGAATCAATCAGCTAATCAGACAATCAATCGATACGAAAAAAAAATACCAAACTTCATACCAAAAATCTGGAAAAAATCATGAATCAAGCTCAGAATTTCTATTTCATGATAAAAATTTTAAATACGAAGTTTCCGGAATTTATTTCATTTAATTTCATTTAGAAAAAAAATTAAAAAAAAAAAAAAAAAAACAAATACAATGATCAAATGAACTTCTGGAAAATGCGAAAACTTTGCAATTTTTGACCGGGTAGAATCGACATCACGATACACAAATAGCGTCAACGAACTCGTTTCGTTTCGTTTTGTCTTGTTTTTTATTTTTTCAAAAAAAAAAAAAAAAAAAAAAAAAATGTTCATTCGTCGTGGCAGAAACGAATACTCACAGGAAGGTGCACTTGCACGAATGGCATCGGAGCTCGAGCTCCAGGGTCCTTGACCGGCCGCATTGACAGCCGCGACCCGGAACTCGTAGTCACGATTTTCGATCAATCCACCGACCCGGTGAGTGAGATCGGTCACGTAAGCCTGGGTGGCCTTGATCCACTTGTCCTCGTTCAGGAGACGTCTCTCGATAACGTAACCGATAATGGGCGATCCACCGTCGCTTCGGGGCCTCGTCCAGTCGATGGTTATGCTGTCCTCGGTAGTTTCCACGCCTCGCGGTGCGCCAGGCGCTCCCGGCGCGTCGAACGGATGTCTCGCCTTTATCGGATCCTTCGTCGTTACGGGATCCGACGTTCCGTACTGATTCTCCGCCATAACCCGGAATTCGTATTCCTGATTAACCGTGAGATTACGCACGCGAACGAATGGCGTCGTGACGTAGCTGCTTATCTGCAAAAAAAAAAATTAAGAAAAAAAAAAAAATTGTAATTCATTTTTCGGAAAAATTAATTTGCGAAAAATTTATTCGTTCAGGCATATTTTCATAAAGCTTGGGGGAGCTTTCCTTAGGGCATGGATGTCAAATTTGAATCGACGAAAAATTGTTTGAAATAATTTTTTTGCAGAAAATAATGATAATAATTCATTGTTCTGCAAGTTTGTGAAATATTTTTTGATGTTAACATTTTTTGGATATTATAGAAATTAAGGGTTTAAAAATTTTTTAGATATGTTTTTTTAATTAAAAAATGTTTAATCTGATAGAAAATAAGCGTTTAAACATTTTTTAGATATTTGTTTGTATTAAGAAATATGAAAGATCATAAAAAGTAATGTTTAAAAATCTCTTCAAATATTTGTGTAGAAAATTGATAATTCGGATGAAAGAATAGATTTGGAATCGTTGATTTGAAAAATTGACAATTGATTTTTGGGTAATTTTTTTTTTTTTCTAACATTTAAACATTTTTGAGATATTTTTTTATATCGAGAAATATTCAATATTATGGAAAAAAATGTTTAAAAATATGTTTAAATATTTGTGTAGAAAATTGATAATTCAGATAAAAGAATAAATTTGAAATCGTTGATTTGAAAAATTGACAATTGGTTTTTGTGTAATTTGTTTTATTTGTTAATTTTTTTTTTAATTTTGAAGGATGATGAAAAAAAAAAAATCGAACTTACCTTCGCCCATGTTTGTTCCCTGGGTTCGCGTTTCTCGATAACGTAATTCGTAATCTCGGCTCCGCCGTTGTCCTTGGGCGGGGTCCAGTAGAGGGTGAGAGCGTCACCCGCGAATTCGTCGGCCCGAAGATTTTGCGGTGGTCCCGGACGATCGAGAACACGAACGTTTATGGTCGCGGTGTCGAAACCGGAAGCGTTGCGAAGCTGAAGACGATACTGTCCACCGTCCGTGCGCTTCGAGTTCTTTATCACGAGACTGATAATGCACGAAAAAAAAATATATATTTATTGCAATTTTTTTTCCAAATTCTCAAAATAGGTGAAAAAAAGATATCTCAAATTCTACTTTACGGTGTTTAGGATTCCCGTAATAAAAAAAAATATGAAAAATTCGTTTTTCGTATTCCCCTTTCGAGGAAATTAAAAAAAAAATGTTACAACGATTGTCTTTCCTTGAGAAAAAAAAGAAAATATATATTTTTGCATATTTTGCCCTGAAACGGACGTTAGACTTGCTCAATAAAATCAAAATCAATCCTTATCCGAAAGGCAATAAAAAGACGCGTATTTTCGTAATTTTACAAATGCAAATACATCAAATTCTGCCAAAGACACAGACATTTCAATGGAAAAATAGAAGAAAAAATGGTTATCAACGAGAAAAAAGTCAGAAATTTTTACAAAAAATTTCAACACTCGGTGATTATTTTTCAATGAAGTAAATCGATATTTCAAAATTATCTGTGACATTTCTTTTTCACTGGCTGAAGTGACAAGGATACATATATATTTTTTTTCATTTGAAAAAAAAAAATTTTTTTTTCATTTTTTTTTTCTTTTACCTGGCGTAATCGTCGGCCAATTGCAAATGTATTCTCTTGTCTGTCTCGTCGAGAACGACATCGTTGGCGAGCCAGGTGGCCGTTGGTCTTGGAAAACCGATGTAAGGCACGTGAATGGAAAAATCTTCACCGGCTCGCACGGTAATGTCTCGCACACCGCCGAGATCCATGATGGGTTTGTTGGGTTGTTCGGTGATGACTATGGGATTGCTCGAACGGCTGGGATTGCTCTTGCCAATGTCGTTTACCGCGATCACACGGAATTGATACTCGTCGCCCTCGTTCAAATTTGGAACCGTATAAACGTTTCCGGATATTATTGAATCGTTCACGTCCGACCAATCGGGCTGATCCTTCTGCTTCTTTTGGAGGAAGTAACCCCGAACTTTGGCACCACCGTCGTTTCTCGGTGGACGCCAGGACAATGTGACCGAGTCTTTGGTGATGCGATCGGCCTTCGGAGGCTCCGGAGCGTCCGGTCGGACTGTAATTATTAATTAGATTTCAATTTAAAAAAAAATTTAATTTAAATTTTTTAAATTTCATTTTTTAATTATTTAAATTTTTTAATAAATTTTTTTTTTCATAATTAGAGATATTTGAAGAAAAAAAAATGGATAACACAATAGTAAACGGTTATCAGGCTAAAGATTTTACGTTGAGATTCGATTTTGAACAAACCATTTTTTGTAATTCAGCAGAGAGTTCGTTTGAAAGATAATGATAAAATGGTAAACGATTATCAGGCTGAAGATTTTATGGTGGACTGTAATTATCGATTCACTATTTTTTTATTTCAATAATTAACAGTACTTTTCGTCCAGTCCATATTTTTCACAAAATTTACGAGCTCACCTCGAGGCAAGAATGTCAAAATAAATCAACGAATAATTTATTTGAAAATTCACTTTTTTACTAAAAATAATGATTATTAATAATTCGGAAAGACTTAAGAATATTTTGAAATATTTATTTTATATTGAAAAATATTCAATAATATAGAAAAAAAAAGTTGAAATATTTGTTTGGACGAATACAAATGATTCACTATTTTTTCTATAGTAATTCTTTTTTTTTTTTTTCAAAAATTTAATAACGTTTCGATAAAATTTGATAAAATTTGATAAGACTCACGTCGTTGGTGACCAGCGACAATGGGTTCGGTGGGTCTGCTTGGATCACCGGGTCCAGCCTCGTTAACGGCAATCACCCGGAACTCGTAACGAGAACCGTCGTGAAGATCTTGAACCGAGAACGTTGTGTTCGGGGTCGCGTAATTGTTGCACTTGAGCCATTCGCCTCCTCTCTCACGCTTCTCAACGTAATAGCCTTGAAAAAATACACAAAAATGTTTTAACATAACTTAAAAAAAAAAAAACATCAACAAATGAACGAAAAACATGAATATTTCATAATCTTGTATAAGATAAAACGTAGAATATTGCATTCATCCGAAATTATGTTAAGGATATTAAAAATAGTACTTATTAAACTATAACGCATACATTGATACCATTCGATCATTATTCCAGTAGGTTTTTACATGTTTTCTCATTGTTTACTCTCATTTTGACATATTTATATGAAATACGAAAAAAAAAAAAAAAAAAAAAATAATCGTACTTCATAAAAACACTGAACGAAAAAACGCAAATATTTCATAATCTTTTAAGAGGTTAAACGTAAAATCTTGCATCTTAAATGCCAATAAAATAAAATAAAAATAACATAAAGTAAAATAAAATAAAATATAATAAAATAAAAATAACATAAAATAAAAATGAGATAAAATGAAATAAAATGAAATAAAATAAAATAAAATGAAAATAATTAAAAAATAAAGTATTAAAAAAATTGTTTATCATTTTATTTCGACATATTAATACGAAATAATGTATATCTCACCGGTGATGGGTTTGCCACCGGTGTTTTCCGGTGGATTCCACACGAGTGTGCAAGTATTGGGCGTGTAACCCAAAATTTCGGGTTGGCTGGGTGCACCGGGCGGATCGAACGGGCTCTTCGCGCAAACGGGTTTCCCATCGAGTGGTTCGGAAACGCCGTAAAGATTTTCCGCCCTTACGCGAAAAACGTAACGTTTGCCTTCGTTCAATCCACGAGCCGTGAAACCCATTGTCGGACAATAGCCCGGCACTTGGCGCCAATTGTCCACACCGAAGTCGCAAATTTCGACGATGTAATTGGTGATGGGTGCACCACCGTTGTCGGCCGGTGGTCCCCACGAAAGTGCAACGGATTCGTGAGTCGTTCCCGAGTACAAGAGCGGACCCTTCGGCGGTCCGGGTTTGTCAACGACGATTACCGTTATGTCCGCGCTGTCTTCGCCGTACTCGTTGGTCGCGGTTACCGTGTAAATTCCCGCGTCTTCGCGAATCGATTTTTCGACTTGTAGAGTCGTGTGATCTTGCTTCGTCTCCATCTGAAAAAAAACCCCGAAAATCACAAAAATTACAAAAATTGTTTTTTCAGTCACTTGTCAAATAATTATTTATTTTATCATTCGCGTCACGGATTTTGGCTTTCGTGAGTTTTGAGATTTCAGATTCGATGATTGTTTCATTATTTTTTGATGGAATTTAAATTATTTTTTCGTTTATTATCCGAGACAGTCAGTGAAAGTGGAAAAAATATTTATTGAATTGAAAAAAAAAAAAAATTAATAAATAAATGAATGAATAAGGGTACAGATGCGTTGACCGATGATATTTTGTTTTTGAGATTTTGTTGTTGATTAGCTTTGCTCATTGTCGAATCTTTCGAAACTATTCGATCGTGCTCATCTTTTTTATTCGCATCGATTTTCGTCGATGAAGTTATTCATTGAGATCGAGTGAAGCAATCATAAATCGACTGGTACCATCAAATGATAAATCATAGGTTTTGATACTTTGATGTAGTGAGACTGAAGAAATATCAACGAAAAAGGTCATAGGAAAACATTTTTGTGAAAATCAACATCGTCGAATAATTAATTTTTATAATAATAATAATAATAATAATAATAATAATAATAATAATAATAATAATAATTGTTATTTTCCAAAGATTGAACGTGCAGACGAAGGCCTCTGTGATAATACGAGGAGCAAAAAAAACATTGTCACCAATGACGAACAATGCCGATGCATATTATATAAGAAAAAAAAAAAAATCAATTTCATTTTCTCGACTCACCGAGACACGATAATTCGAATCCAATCGATCGGTGCCCTTGATCCATTGGATCCTCGGGGTCGGAGCTCCGGATATCGGTATATCGACGTTGATGGGTTCTCCGGCTCTGACCTTGATCTTGCGACCGATAAGACCGTCCAAATGAAGCTTCGGTTTTTCCTTCGACGGTTTTGCGGTTATCACCGATGAAGTTTCGCTCGGTTTACCAGCCCCAGCTGCATTCACGGCGGACACGCGATACTCGTACTGATGTCCCTCGGCCACGTGATCGTCCTCGTATTCCACGCCCTTCATCGGTTCCTTGTTCAGTTTGATCCAACGTCCGGTAGCTCGATCGCGACGTTCGACGTCGTAACCGATTATCGGCGATCCTCCGTTGCTTATCGGCGGTGTCCATTTTATCTTGATGTAATCCTTGCCGGCGTCCAGGCATTCCGGTCTGCCGGGCTGGCCCGGAGCAACTGCGAACATGAGATAACGATTTTTTAACGTTTTTTAAAAATTAGTTTTTTAATTAGTTAATTAATTGTGGTTTGAAATAAAATTCGATTGTCAATGATTCGTGAATAATGTTTGAAGTTTTATGTGAAGTCGGTGAGGCAATTCTGATCCTTGGAAATTATTAGCCCGGTAACACTTTAAACTGGGTCGCTGGAGACCCAAAGGATTTATTTCGTCGCAGCTCTTGGAAACCTAGCACGGGAAGAATACCTATCACCACTCTAAAAAATCTTTAGAAGGTAAGGACTCTCTGCCCCGAGTCACGTTTCCCCAGTGCATTTCTGGCCTTTGTGGTAGGCAGTTGGATTTCATTTCGGGTCCGGAGCGACCCAGTTTAAAGTAAACTATGGTGCAAGCTTCGGGACTGGAGCGACCCAGTTTAAAGTGAGGTCTGTTGCGAAGCCGATTTTTCATAATGATAATACCAGTCGACTTCGAAGAATATTGAATCGTTCCTTTGGACCTCCAAATTTCGACTTTCGAAAAAATTTCAACTTGGCACCACAAACTCAACCGTTTCTTCTACTTCTATCAAGTCCGTGAATTTTTCCGTGAAAACACGTTTCTTCAGCATCATTATGCATTTAAAAATTTCCAAATATCTCAATTTGTTCGAAAGTTATGAATTTTCAAGTGAATGTCTGCATTTTCGGTAGGTTGCTGTGTTTAAAAATAAAAATAAAATATTTAAACAATTTTTCTCGCGGTCTTCATGGTGTGCCCTCAAAGCACAAGTGTTCAATAGTATACACGAATTTTTTCAGACATTTCTATTAAAAATTACGTGTTTCGATAGACCGTGGGTCTCCAGCGACCCAGTTTAAAGCAATGAGGTACCCAAAAGATGTTCAAAGCGATCGATCCAGAATCGAAGAACGAAACAACTCACCGAATTGATTCTTGGCAACGACAGCCTTGTCCGTTCTGAGCGGTTCGGAACGACCTTGAAGATTTTCGGCAGACACGCGGAATTCGTACTTGGTGCCTTCGAGAAGTCGTGGCACGGTCGCGTATGTCGATTTTGGATTGACATAATTCACAGCTGGTACCCAACCACCGCCGTGGGTGAGATCGCGTTTTTCGATCACGTAGCCACTGAAATGAAAAATCAATTCATAAATTCATTGCTGTCTGAAACAATGAAAAATGCGCTAGCAACGTATCCCAGTTAATTTTGACAAAAGTGCGGTTGATGGACTCACGTGAGTTCGCTTCCACCGTTGTCCTTTGGAGGTTTCCAGGACAACGTGACCGACTGGCTCGTGATTTCTTCGTACTCGAGCGGGCCCTCGGGTGGTCCAGGCCTGTCCAGAACTATCACGTTGAAACTGCCTTCGTCTATTCCACTGTCGTTCTTCAGCAACAAATGATAAACCCCGGAATCGGTTCTCTTGGCGTTCACCGTGTGAACTATCGTGTGATAACCGATGGCCGTTATTGTCGTACGCTCGTTTGTCGAAAGCGGTTTGTTGCCGATGCTCCAAATTACTTCGGGAATCGGTTCCCCAACGAAATCTATGTCGACGTGGAACACCAATCCGGCCTTGATGCGAATGTCTTCCAGCGGGGTTTTGATCTTGGGTGCCACTGTAATTAAAAATCGTTAAATCGTTGGTTCATTCTGATATTCGAATTGACGATCGACAGCTCGACGATCATTGATTCGAAAAATTCGATCGGTTGGAATTATCGATCGAAGGTTTGTGAGTTCGATGTGCGCTTACGGAATCGAGTCTTAGCGATGACAGCGTCGCTGGGTTCCGAAGGTTCGGATTGTCCGGCAGCGTTAACGGCAATAACACGGAACTCGTATTCCTGTCCCTCGGTGAGATCCGGAGCTGTGGCTTTGGTCTGTCCGGCCGGTACGTGAACCGCGTTTATCCAGTACGGACTACCCTTCTCCTTCTTCTGTATGATGTATCCGGTTATCGGTGAACCTCCATCGTTCTCCGGAGCCGGCCATGTCAGATCCACGTGATCCTTGTCCCAGTCTGTGATGTTTGGTCTGCCGGGGGCGTCGGGCTCATCTGTTTACGCGAAATGTTTCGAATTATGGGAATTTATAGAATTTTTCAAGTTTTTAGAATTTCGATAATTTATAGTCTTTTATAGAATTTTGTAGGATATTATAGAATATTATAGAATATTATAGAATTTTATAGAATTTTATAGAATTTCATAGAATTTTATAGAATTTTATGGAATCTTATAGAATTTTATAGAATTTTATAGAATTTCATAGAATTTTATAGAATTTTATGGAATTTTATGGAATTTTATAGAATTTCATAGAATTTTATAGCATTTTATAGAATTGTGTAGGATGTTATATAATTTTCTAGATTCTTCGAATTCTCAGAATTCACAGAATGTTATAGAGTTTTCAGAATTTTCTACAATTTGTGGAATTTCTAGAACTTATAGCTTTCTTTTTAGAATTCATAGAATTTTTAGAATTCTCAAAATTTCAGAATCGTTAGAATCTTTAGCATTCTTAGAGTTTTTAGAATTTTTAGAATTTTTAGAATTTCTAGAATTCTTAGAATTTTTATAATTTTTATGATTTTTAGAATTCTCAGAATTTTTATAATTCTTAGCATTTTTAAAATACCTCGGATTTTCAAAATTCATAGAATTTTCATAACTCTAGCATTTATAGAATTGCCTGAATTTCGAAAATCCTTAGAGAAATTCTCTGAGTGTCCACCATTTTTGGAATCCTCTGAATTTCTAGAATTAAAAAAATATCGAAATACCAACCGAATTCGTTCTTGGCAATGATGCTCCTGGTAGTTTCGAGGGGTTCGGACTCTCCCACATGATTGACGGCCTTGACACGGAAGTAATACTCCTTCTTGTGAGTCAATCTGTAGACATCGTGATTGAGAGTCATGCTCATACCGGCGTCGGACCAAGTGCCCCGTGAAACATCCATCTTCTCGATGATGTAATGAAGAATGGGACTGCCACCATCGTCTAGAGGCACCTCCCACGAAAGATGGCAACTCTCCTTGGTGACGCTGCTGACCACGAGAGGTTTCTCGGGTGGCGAAGGTTTGTCGAGAACCGTGACAGTCGCTCCGGCCGTCATTTTGCCAAGATCGTTGACCAAAGTCAACTTGTAATGACCGCTGTCGCTGCGCACGGAAAACGGTATCTCGAACGTGGTGTTGGTCGTCGTCGTGAATATCTCGTGACGCAGATCCGCCTCTATGGCGGTATCGTTGATGGTCCAGTACGCCGTGGGTTTCGGCGAAGCTTCGATCGGTAAATCCCACGCGATCTTTTGACCGGCTTTCACCGTAAGATTCTTCAACAACAGTCGATCGAACTTCGGGGCTTCTATATCGACAAAAAAAAAAAAAAAAAATAATAATAATAATTTTCATCAATATTTTCCAGTATTTCATTTTGTTTTTGATGATCAAAAACAAAGGTGATAGAATTCCGGATAAAATATTTTCATACTTCGTTGAATGTTTATAACGTGCTTCGACGAATCGACCTTGAAGATGCAATTTCGTAACATTATTTTCCTCTCTCGGTTTTGAGACCGAGAACCCTACCTTACCGATATTATTTTTTTCTTTCGCTTTTCTATATTCATCTCATTAAAATTAACCCTCAGTCCGCAAACGTTTTTTCGGCACCTTCAATCCTCAAAACCAGGGTCGTTTTCGTCGTTGCCGTTTTTTTTTAAACATTCAAACAGCTGCAAAATAAAATCTGAAAAAAATCACCCAGGTTCTTCGAGCCTCCAATTAAAAGTCTCAATCATAAAATTATGAAAAAAAATTCATTGTTTCAATATATATTCTTCATGCAAAAGATGATGCAACCCGGGACGACATTTGATTATCGTCAGGACGAAAACGACCCTGGTTTACGGACTGAGGGTTAATCGCCCATTCAATTGGTCAAAATTAACGAAGCAACATTCTTCTATCAATCATATTCTTTGATACAACGAAAAATTTTTTTTTTAATTAAATCGTGAAAAAAAATGTTCACGATTTAAAAAAAAAAAACTTTGCTCACGATTTTTCGTTTTTACGTCTTATCGGATTGGAAAATAATTTTCAGTTGCTTACGGAATCGAGGTTTGGCGATGACCGGAGCCGAAGCTTCGGAAGGATCGCCGGGTCCGCCCTTGTTGACGGCGATGACCCGAAACTCGTACTCCTGTCCCTCGGTGAGATCGGGCACGGTACCGCTGCAAGCTTTCCCGACGAGTTCCACGGCTTTTTCCCACTGTCCGAAACGCGGTTTTTTCTCGATTATGTAACCGGTTATGGGCGAACCACCGTCCCTCTTGGGCGGTGTCCATTCCAAATCCACGTGATCCTTGTCCCAATCGGTGGCCACGGGTTGTCCGGGTCTGTCGGGTTTTCCAAACGGATCCTTGGCCGTGATCTCGTCGATTCCGGTGAGCGGACCGGATTCGCCCTGTTTGTTAACCGCCCGCACGCGGAACGTGTAATCGTGTCCCTCGATCAGATGATCGACCTTGCAGCTGCAAAATTCACACTCGGCAACGGGAACCCAACGCATGCTCTCCGCATCCATTTTTTCCACGGCGTAATGAAGAATTTCGCAACCACCGTCGTCCCGCGGAACCCGCCAGCTCAGTGAACATCCGTTTCTGGTGACGTTATCGGCTTTGAGGGGTCCCTCGGGCGGCGACGGTACGTCCAACACGATCACGTTCAACGTGGCCGTATCCTTGCCATTCGCGTTCTTCGCCGTAAGCGTATAAACCCCGGTATCCGATCTGTGAGCGTCCATGAAACGCACTTTGGTGTTGTAATCGGTATTGGTGATTTTAATGCGATCGTCGTTGCTAACCGTCACACCGTTAACGTCCCAAATTTTTTGCGGCGGTGGTTCACCGATAACCGGAACGTCAAAGTCGAAGAAACCACCGGCTCGCACTTTAACGTCGAGCATGTATTTACGATCGATTTTCGGCGGAAGATTCTTCGGTCTGGCAATGTGCGGTCTTGTGGCATCCGAAGGTTCACCGGGTCCGGCTTTGTTGACGGCTTTAACGCGAAATTCGTACTGCGTGCCTTCGATCAGATCCGGAACTCTTCCCACATTCACGTTTCCATCGATTTCCGCGCATTTTTCCCAATTAGGACTGAATTTGTCGCGTTTTTCTATCACGTAACCGATTATCGGTGATCCACCGTCTTCGGTGGGTCTGATCCACTCGAGTTCCACGAAATCACGATCGTAATCCTTGATCACGGGTGTTCCGGGTTTTCCGGGTTCGTCGAACGGATTTTTCGCTTCTATGGCTTGCGACATTGTCAGAGGTTCGGATTTTCCTTGTTTGTTGATAGCTCGTACGCGGAATTTGTACTTGTGTCCGGGTATAAGACCGTCTACGTTCAAATTGGTTTCCGGTCCTTCGGTCTCGCCGGCTGGAACCCAACGACCCGTCGCCTCGTCCATCTTTTCCACGATGTACGACTCTATGGGCTGTCCACCGTCGTCCAGCGGTGGGTTCCATTTCAGCGTACAACCTTCCGCGTGAACGTCCGACGCTCGAAGCGGTCCTTCAGGCGCACCGGGCTTGTCCAGAACGATTACCGTCACGCATGCCTCGTCACGGCCGCTCGGATTTTCCGCTATTATCGTGTACTTGCCGGACTCCGCGCGGGTCGCCATTCTCACGTGAAGACTCGTATTGTAATCGACGTGTTTGACTTTTACGCGATCGGACGTACGCACGTCGCGCATGGACAATTGCCAGATAGTCGTTGGTGGGGGCTCGCCCGTTACCTTGACATCGAAACCGAAGTTTTGTCCGGCCTTGATCCTAATGTTATCGAGATTGGTACGGTCTATCGTGGGCGGGAGATTGCGAGGTTTTGCTATTATCGTCGGTGTGGCGTTAGACGGTTCACCGGGTCCGGCTTCGTTGACCGCGCGCACCCGAAATTCGTACGGTTGTCCCTCCATCAGATCCGGAACTGTCGCGAATGTCATTTCGGCCGGGACTTCGATGGCTTTTTCCCACTCGCCGTATTTGTCCTTTTTCTCGATTATGTAACCCGTTATGGGCGAACCACCGTCCGATGTTGGGGGCTTCCATTGAAGATCCACGTGATCCTTGTCCCAATCGGTTGCTTTCAGGTCACCGGGCTTGCCGGGTTCGTCTGTTCAACACCGGGGGGAAGAAAAAAGAAAGAAGTCAGGAAATTACAGGCTGTCAGGAGGGTGACACGACATTTCAATCGCGGACAAAATAACCGCGACAAAATAAATCGCGACATAATAACCGAATTTCTCGGACGACAAAATAACCGAGACAAAAACAACCGGACGACAAAATTGTTGTTGGTTGAAATGATTTCGATGCATTGCATTTCGAATTGTTTTTTCTTTTTTTTTTTTTTTCGAAACTACGACCGTTCGAAAGTTTGTCCGGTCGGGATTAATGGAATTTCGTAACCGTGCGAGGTCGAAGCATTGAAAATTCGAATACAAAAAAATGTCGACCTTATGAACCTGCGAAACATTGAAAATGTTGGTGGGTCTTTGGCAATTCGTCTGTATCAAATATAACAATGGCGCCGGGTCAATGATGCAAGCATCAGAGGGGGGGGGGGATTGCTTACCAAATGGATTCTTGGCAATGATTGTCTCCTCGGCAGTCAACGGCTCCGATTCGCCTTCGGAGTTCACGGCCGATACGCGGAATTTGTACTCCTTTCCAGGCGTCAAACCCGTCAAGTCGATGTCTTTGAAAGAATTTGAAATAATATATAATTAGTAATTAATCGTGTGTAGAGGAATCATTTTTTTTTTCGATAATACTAATTTGTCGGTGGGACTGTTTTGCATACAGACATTTATTTCAAAATGAAAATCGTGTTTCAACAGTACATTATGACACTAGTACGAAAAAAAATGTCATAGACGTTTCGATAAGAATGTTTCAATAAGTTTCAATGTTGGCGGTGAGAATCGAGAAATCGACATTCATGAAATGAAAATCTGTATCTACAAAATCAAATATTTTTCAATCTAACAATTATGATTAATTTTTTTTGACGTCATAAAAGACGTTTTTTTTTCACAAAATAACTCTGATTAATTATCGTGACCATTAAAAACAATTATCACAGAAACTTAACGATATTAATATATATATATTGTCACGTTTCTGTAATAATTATGAATAATCATTTCACAATGTCTCACAATATTCAAACAAGTAAAGAAAATAAACATTTTTATTCGAAATACTTTTTTTGACGAAATAAAAAATGGATATCATCGATTAAATGATTATGGACATCATTATGGATGTAATTTTGTCAGAAAATACTATTTTATCATACTTTTTTCATTTTTCAAGTGATTATCAATTTTTTAAGATTTTTATTTTATTTTTTTTTTTGGATATTGAAAATTAAACATTGAAAGCAAATGGAAACAATTTTGTTTTTTTTTTTTTTGTACTCACTGGGATCGACCGAACGACCGCACGGTATCCAGCATCCGGTTTCGGGTTCCATTTTTTCAACCTGATAATACTCGATCGGTGTGCCGCCATCGTCGATCGGACGTTTCCACTTGAGTTTGCATCCCTCTTTGTGAACGTCGGAAATTTGCAGAGGACCTTCGGGAGCCGTGGGCTTGTCGGTCACGACGACGTTGACGGTGACGCTGTCCTTGCCGGAAGTGTTTGTCGCGAGAACGTGATACTCGCCGCTGTCGCCCCGCGCGACCGGACGTATCACGAGCTTCGTCTGATACGGCGGATTGTCGATCTGCACGGTTTTGCTGTTCACCAGGGGTTGACCGCTGCAACGCCAGTCAACGTGCGGGGGCGGTTCGCCGATTATGTTTGCGTCGAACTTCAACGTCGAACCGGCCGAAAGCGTGATGTCCCGAAGATTTCGTCGATCGATCTTCGGTGCCACTAAAAACAGAAAAAAAATAAACGAAAATCAACGAAAATGAACAATGTCGATCGATATTATTATTTTTGTCGTATTAATTTTTCATTACTAAGATTTGTTTTTTCTTTTGCTATTGATTTTTCGTTATTAAGATTTTCTTCATCTTTTTGTTATTAATTTTTCGTTATTGAGATTTGTTTTTTTTTTTGCTATTGATTTTTGGTTATCAAGATTTTTGTCGTATTAATTTTTTTCAATATTAAATTCAAACAGTTCAATATTCAATATTATCTTTCCACCAAAAATTATACATCCAATTATAATTATACACTCACGGTATCGCGGTTTGGCGAGGAAAGTTTTGCTGCATTCGCCGGGTTCGGATTGTCCGGCTTTGTTGACAGCGATCACGCGGAATTGATACTCGTTGCCTTCGATCAGACCGGTTATGAGAGCCGTGGTTTTCGGTGTGTTTGTTTCCAAAGCTTTTTCCCATAGGGCGCTGTATTTGTCCTTCTTCTCGATTATGTAACCGGTTATGGGTGATCCACCGTCGGTGAAGGGTTCCTTCCACACGAGATCCACTTGATGGGCGGTCCAGTCCGTGGGTTCCGGTATTCCCGGAGGATCGGGCACAGCTGAAGAACAATTCACGAACGATTAATTTCATAATTCAATGATAAAAATAGCGAAAAATAAATAAATGAATAAAATGAATAAAATGAATAAAATGAATAAAATGAATAAAATGAATAAAATGAATAAAATGAATAAAATGAATAAAATGAATAAAATGAATAAAATGAATAAAATGAATAAAATGAATAAAATGAATAAAATGAATAAAATGAATAAAATGAATAAAATGAATAAAATGAATAAAATGAATAAAATGAATAAAATGAATAAAATGAATAAAATGAATAAAATGAATAAAATGAATAAAATGAATAAAATGAATAAAATGAATAAAATGAATAAAATGAATAAAATGAATAAAATGAATAAAATGAATAAAATGAATAAAATGAATAAAATGAATAAAATGAATAAAATGAATAAAATGAATAAAATGAATAAAATGAATAAAATGAATAAAATGAATAAAATGAATAAAATGAATAAAATGAATAAAATGAATAAAATGAATAAAATGAATAAAATGAATAAAATGAATAAAATGAATAAAATGAATAAAATGAATAAAATGAATAAAATGAATAAAATGAATAAAATGAATAAAATGAATAAAATGAATAAAATGAATAAATGAATAAATAAATAAATGAATGAATAAATTGATGAAAGAATAAAAAATAAATAAATAAATGAATAAATAAACAAATAAACGAAAACTCACTGAACGGATCTCTGGCGATAATGGAACCATAAGTTTCCAGTGGTTCCGACTCTCCCTCGCTGTTGATTGCCTTGACACGAAATTTGTACTCGTGTCCCGGTGTCAAACCTTCGACCTTCATTTCCGGACCGGATGTTTTTCCAACGGGCAACCAAATTCCCGTATCCGGATCGTACTTCTCCACGAGATAACACTCGATCGGTTCCCCACCGTCGTCCTTTGGTTTTTTCCACTTCAACGTACAACCGTCCTTGTGAATGTCCGACACTTCGAGGGGACCTTCCGGTTTACCGGGTTTACCTTCAAAACATCAACGTTCGGTCAATTCAACATTTTCTTTCCTCAGAACAAATTTAAAAATCGGTTCACTATTTTTTTCGTTTATTTTTGTAAATTCATTTGTAGAAAATATATTGAAGAAAATTCGTGATTTAGTTAAGAGTTCTTTTCTTTTTTCGTGGATTGTGAATTTTGTGAGGATTGGAATTTTGTTTTTTTTTTTTTTGTTTTTTTGGGAACTTACAGATGACGATGACCTCGACCTCAGCGGTATCCGTGCCGTACTGATTGATCGCGGTTATCGTGTAAATTCCCGTGTCCTTTCGTTCGGCTCTGTCGTTGAAGAATTTCGTGTTGTAAGGTTCGTTGACGATTCTACGATGCGTAGTTACTTGAACGCTCTTGTCATCGATGACCCAAGTGACATCGGGTGCGGGTTCACCGGACACCTTAACGTCAAAGTGGAAACGTTCGCCGTCGCGAACCTGAACGTCACGAAGATTTCGTCGATCTATCTTCGGCGGAACTGCAAAAAAAAAAAAAAAAAACAAAAAAACAAAAACAACAATAAGATCGAACTATTTTTTTTTTTATCACCAGACGGTTTCAGTTTTTTATATTTTCCTAACAAATGATCGGAGACACGAATTTAATTTCTTTTTCACTTGGAACACGATCATTAAAAGGTGTAAAAACAATTTGACAAGATTATACAAATTTGTATGATTAATAATTTTTAAGGGGATACATTGAATTTATTGTCTCAAATTGAGTCTTAAAAATCTTGTTTCAAATATTTTTTTGCGTTTAGTGGATTAGATTCTTGATTTTTGATTTTTATTTCATTGTATTTTTATTTTTTATTTTTTTTTGTGATTGAAGAAATGTGAAAGATTGTGAATTACCCTTTCGGCTCTTGGCCACGATGGATTTGCTGGTGTCCGAAGGTTCACCGGGACCGGCCGCGTTTATCGCTCTCACGCGGAACTCGTATTCCGCGCCCTCGTCCAAATTTTCGGCCCGGCCTTTGCAATCGTCGGGTCCGGTCTCGCCGGCTTTTACCCAACGTTGCGAGCCCTTTTCACGCTTCTCGATCACGTAACCGGTGATTGGAGATCCGCCGTCCTTCAACGGTGGGGTCCATCTTAAGTCAACGTGATCCTTGTCCCAATCGGTTGCCTCCGGACGACCGGGTGGTCCAGGTTCGTCTGCAATTTTAATTTACAAAAAAAAAAAAGAACAAAAAAAATGAAGGAATAAATTAATAACAATTCATCAAAAAAATATTGGAACCATAAAATAGACTTAGTAGACGATTCGATGGCAAATTTTTTAATAAGATTCAATATTCTTAGTAAGAATCGAAAATCAGCATTCACAAAATGACAATATATCTAATATATCTAATTTTTTTTAACAAATAACTATAATTTATTATCAAGCTAAACAAAACATTCTTGAGGTGGTATCCTACAGACTGTAAGAGTCAAAGCAAGTATCATATACAAGGATACTCGATCACGACCAACTCCTCATATAAACTGTATTTTCCCCATGTTTATTCGCTTATCATTATCATCACAGTCTCCCGATCTCTACTGTCAAGTGCCCAAAATGTTGTCCGAATATTCAACTTGCAGCTTAAGTGTTTTCATTAAAATCTGACGAGGACTTTTCGTATTACATCAAATTGACCGTGATTCTCCATAAGGTTCCATGTTAAACGTTTCAAAATAAAAGTGTCGATATATTTTTTCTCGCGCTCCGGAAAGCCATACAAATTTAACCGAACCTTCTTCTCATCGATACCTACAAGTACGCCAAGTTTCATGAAAATCTGACGAGGAACCTAACCTCAAGTATCTAAAATAATTCTAAATAATTCTGAACAATCATAATTTCACATTAGACCCAAAATATTCCAAATAACTCTAATCGTCTGTCACAACTCAGTCCCAAAAGTATTTTCCATAAACTCGAAAATGTCGAAAAAAAAAGATTAAAAAGAAAAACAAAAAGAATGTTGAAAAGTTGCGACAACAATTCCTCACCGAATGGATTTTTGGCAATGATGCTGTGATCGGTAACAAGAGGTTCCGATTCGCCTTCGGCATTGACAGCAGCCACCCGAAATTTGTATTCCTGTCCGGGCACAAGATTCTCGACCTCGAAGTTGGTGTCCTTGGTACGTCCAACGGGCACCCAACGTCCAGTCTCCGTGTCCATTTTTTCCACGACGTAATGCTCGATGGGTTGTCCGCCATCGTCCTCCGGAGGATTCCACTTCAACTGGCATCCTTCCTTGTGAACATCCGAAACCTTTAGAGGACCTTCGGGTTTTCCAGGTTTATCCAGCACCATTATATCGATGGAAGCTTCGTCCTTGCCCGAATCGTTTTCCGCCTTTAGCGTCAAAGTTCCACAATGAGCTCGGCTAACCGCTGAGATCACGAATTTCGTTTTGTAATCCTCCGTCTCGATGGTCACGATGTCCTTGTTCTCCTGTTTGACCTTGTTGAGCCACCACACCTTGGACGGCGGTGGTTCTCCGCTCACCTTGACGTCCAATTTAACGTGATTGCCCGCTTTGACGGTGAGATCACGCAGATTGGTGCGATCGATTTTGGGAGCCGCGTAACGATCCTTGGCCGTTAAAACGTCGCTCGGGTCGCTAGCCGGACTGATTCCGCCCTTGTTCACGGCTTTTATGCGAAACTGATACTTCTGTCCCTCAACGAGATCCTCCACAGTGCCCTGAGTCTGATTTCCCGGCACTTCGCCCGCCTTCTGCCATTTTCCATAAGCGTCCCGTTTTTCAATTATGTACTTTTCGATCGGTGCGCCACCGTCGTTCTTCGGCGCCTTCCATTTAAGATCAACGTGACGTTTGTCCCAATCCCGGAGTTCCGGTTTGGACGGTGCATCCGGTTCCTTGAACGGATTCTTCGCCGTGGTTGGCACATCGGTTTCCAGGGGTTCCGATTCACCCTCCGCGTTAACCGCCTTCACCCTAAACTGATAATCCTTGCCTTCGTTCAAACCACCGATTACCGCTTCCGGAGTCTTGCTCGTACCGCAAGGAACCCAACGCCCAGTATCCACGTCCATTCGTTCGATCACGTAATGATCTACCGGTTCGCCACCGTCGTCGTCCGGTTTGTTCCACTTTAATTTGCAACCTTCGGCCGTGACTTCGGACACGTTCAACGGTCCTTTCGGTTTGCTGGGTTTGCTCAATACTTGCACCTCGATATCCACCCGATCCTCCCCGCTGTCGTTCTTCGCGATAATCGTGTAACTACCAGCGTCCAATCTCTTCAATTTGTTCAGAGTGAACAACGTGTGATATTCCTCGTTGTCGATCGTCAAACGATCCACGGTTTTCAGCGTGACATCACCGAATTTCCAGGTTATCGATGGCGGCGGTTCACCCTGAATATCCGCCTCCATCCGCAACATCTGTCCCACCCGAAGAATCTTCTTCTGCAGATTCTTGCGATCTATGCGAGGTGCCAAAAATCTGGGTTTCGCGACTACGCTCTTGGAAACATCGCTGGGATCGCTCGGACCGGCTTTGTTAACGGCTACCACGCGGAATTCGTACTCGTGACCGGGTTCTATGCCCTCCGTGACTTTGGCGTTGTTGCGATCGCCAACTACCATCGCAGCGTCGATCCACTGTCTTCCGTCCTTGTCGCGCATCTGTACGATGTATTTTTCTATGGGGGCGCCACCGTCGTCGCTCGGTGGCGACCACTCGAGATCCACGAAATCCTTGTCCCAATCCTTGATCTGCGGACGTCCGGGTTTGTCGGGTTCGTTGAACGGATTTTTCGCTATTATGGATTTATCGGCTTCCAATTCTTCGGATTCGCCCTCTTTGTTCACCGCTTTGACGCGAAATTTGTAGGGTTTGCCTTCCAGCAGACCGGTTATGTTGGCCTCGGGTTCCGTTGATCTGGCGCAAGATATCCAAGCACCGGATAGCGGATCCAAACGTTCGATCTCGTAATACTCGATCGGCGATCCACCATCGTCGTCCGGTCTTTTCCATTTCAATTTGCAACCGTGTTTCGTCACGTTTGACACGTCCAGCGGACCTTTGGGTTTCGTGGGTTTGCCCAGAACAGTTATGTCCACTTCGGCTTCGTCCTCGCCCACCTCGTTCTTCGCTGTGATCACGTATTTTCCGGTGTGAACACGTTTTGCTTTCATTATCAAAAATTTCGAATTGTAATCGATGTTATCGATGCGACAAGTATCATCGGTTTTCAATTCCGTATCGTTGAACGTCCACGTGACTTTTGGCGGTGGTTCGCCGATTATGTTCACGTCCAGATTAACGGTTAGTCCGACTTTGACGATGATCGGTTGTAGATTTGTGCGATCGATGTGAGGTTTGAGCCAACGTGCTTTAGCGGTGTGAGGATTGGTGGCTTCGCTGGGTTCACCGGGTCCGGCTTTGTTTACCGCACGCACGCGAAATTGATACTGATTGCCTTCGACCAAACGTGGAACGATGCCCTCGCATTTTGGTCCCGTTGTTTCCGCGGCTTTCACGAAACTCGTGCCGAATTTTTCCTTCATCTCGAGAATGTAACCGGTTATCGGTGCTCCGCCGTCTCTGATGGGAGGTTCCCACTTGAGGGTGACGGAATTTTCCGACCAATCGGTGATCTCCGGCAATCCGGGAGCCGCGGGCGCGTCGTAAGGATTCTTCGCGACGATAGCACCGTCCGTGTTCAACGGTTCGGACTCGCCTTCCTCGTTCACGGCCTTAACCCGAAATTCGTACTTGTGACCGGGTTCCAAACCCGTCACCGCGTGTTCCGTCTTGTCCGGATCGCATATTCCAGCTGGTATCCAACGTCCCGTAGTCGCGTCCATCTTCTCGATCACGTAACTCGACAGTGGCAAACCACCGTCGTCTTTCGGTTTTTTCCATTTCAATTTGCAACCCTCTTTGTGAACGTCCACGACTTCCAGAGGACCTTCCGGTTTTCCGGGTTTGTCGAGAATAATTATTTCCACGTCCGCTTCGTCCTCGCCCGAATCGTTGACAGCTTTTATCGTGTATTTGCCAGTGTCCTTTCTCGTTGTGTGTGAGAGTAATAATTTCGTGTTGTAATCCTCGTTTTCGATTTTGGTGTTTGCGGAATTTTCGAGGACTTTGGTTTTGAAGGTCCAAGTGACGGTTGGCGGGGGTTCACCCTTGATGTCAACGTCCAGTTTGACGTGTTGACTCGCTCGTACTTTTACGGTTTGCAGCTTGTCGCGGTTTATGTGAGGTTTGAGGAATCGAGCTTTGGCAACGTGGGGCTTTGTCGGATCGCTGGGTTCCGATGGGCCGGCTTTGTTCACCGCTCGTACGCGAAACTGATAGGTCGAACCTTCCTTCAGACCGGAAACGCGACCCTTCGGTTCCGGGGAATCCGTGACTACCGCTTCCTCCCAGTGAGTCGAAAACTTTTCCTTCTTCTCGATTATGTAACCCGTTATGGGAACTCCACCGTTGTCCTTGGGTGCTGTCCATTTCAGATCTACACGATCGACGTCCCAATCTTCGAATTCCGGAATTCCCGGACGTCCGGCAACGTCGTAAGGATTTTTCGCAACTATTCCGCCGGATGTGGTTAAGGGTTCGGACTCGCCTTCCTCGTTCAACGCTTTTACCCGGAATTCGTACTCGTGACCCTCCGTCAGACCCTTCACGTCCAATTCCGTGTCGCTCGTTCGACCGACCGGAACCCAACGTCCCGTTGTCTTGTCCAGTTTTTCTATCTGATAACCCGTTATCGGTTTTCCACCGTCGTCGTCCGGCTTTTCCCACTTTAACTTGCAACCGCCCTTAGTCACGTCCGACACCTTCAACGGTCCCTTCGGGGCCCCTGGGGCGGCTGGAAGGTTTTGAAAGATTGGAAATTAATCTTTGAGATTGGATTTTAGTTTTTGGGGGAGATTGTAGGGAACGTCTGAAATGTGGAACGTCTACCAGTCGGCGCGGTTTTCGACGTTTCCCGACTTTCGACGTTTCCCACGCGTAAATTATCGAAGTTAGGTGTGTGCCGTCAGGGACTTTTTTATAGGAAATTCAATTGTCTACAATATTGTTTATGTGAACTTTTGGTCTATATAGCGTTGTTTGACCAGCGTTTGGACGGGAAGGTAAAAATGTATCGATTGTTTTATTTTTACCTTCCCATCGAAATGCTGGATAAACAACGCTATATAGACCAAAAGTTCACATGAACAATGTTATAGAGAATTGAATTTCCCATGAAAAAGTTCAGGACGGCATGTATCTAACTTTGATAATTTACGCGTGGGAAACCTCGAAAGTCTGTACTCAGAGTAGCTTCGACAATTACAACTTTTTTCTTTTGTGAAATGCCAGGTTTTAATTGTTGTAATTCAGGAGGCCAAGAAAATTTAGATAAATCTACGGTGGCTGTCAATAAAAATCTAGAAACAATATTGCGAACGATCGAAATTCCACGCAGCTTTCTGTTTCGATTGTCTTTGTAATTTTTCTGCATTTGCTTGTGGGAATTCGATGAAAACTCACAGAGCACGGTGACCTCGACCTCGGCCTCGTCCTCGCCCGATGCGTTCACGGCCTTGATCTTCCACACACCGGTGTTCTTGCGCAGGCTGTCGGTTATGCTGAGTTTCGTGTTGTAATCGATGTTCTCGATGGTTATGTTGCCACCGTGTTTCACGAGTTCGTTTTTGTGGTACCAAGTTATTTCCGGTGGAGGTTCGCCACGCACGTCCACGTCGTATTTTATCAGTTTGCCCGCTCTCACGATTATCGGTTTCAAATTCGTTCGGTCGATTCTCGGCTTGACTGTAGAAAAAAAAATATAATAAGTACATAAAAATTGTATTTTCAATATCTCAATGAAAACAATGTCATATGGTGCATCGAGGGCGATAAAAAAAACTGATTTTGGAGATTGCGAAGTTGCTGCGCATGCGCAATCGCCTCACGAAAGAAAGAGTCTGACGAAAAATAATTTTTCGACCATGTAGAAATTAATTTTCCTTGAAATTTTTTTTTCTTTTTTTTTTTTTTTTTTTTTTAATTCAACTCACGAGCTTTGTGCTTGACCATCTGCATCTTGGACGCATCGGACGGTGGCGAAGGACCGGCCTTGTTCACCGCAATCACCCGGAATTGATATTCCGCACGATCCTTCAAACCCATGACCTTGGCGACTAATTCGTCGGTCGCCGGAACTTCCATCGCTTTTTCCCAATCCGGTTTGTAACGATCTTTCTTCTCGATTATGTATTTTTCGATAGGTGCGCCACCGTCGTGATCCGGTGCGGTCCATTTCAGACTCACCGACTCGTTGTCGTAATCCGTTATCAGTGGGGTACCCGGTGCGTTCGGTTCATCTGTGTTAAAAAAATAAAAAGATAAAAAAATTGTACGGAAAAAAAAAATTACAAACATTACAAACTCTCTTATTGTGCTTATTCAAATTCCAATTGATAAATATTCAGTAGTTGCTATGCGACTGCTCAATTCTTCATCAATGCTATTGCCAAATTAATTAATTAAAGACAATAATGAAAAAATAAAAAATGTCATGGAAATTAATTTTTATAAATAACAAATAATACATTAATTTTTATGAATGAAAAATGCGAACAAAATTGAATTTCAATTTTAATTTCAAGCAGTTTATGAGCACTGGCATCGATAAATTGTTTCAACAATCACGCAGCATCCCAATTTTTCACAATTCTATCATTTCTAGAATTATTTCGATTTTTTTTCTTCTTTCTTTTTTTTGGAAAATGTTCATCAAGTGAAATGAAGAAAAAGGTTAAGAAATCGTGCGAAATTATAATAAATATAATACGATAAATATAATTATTTGCTATAATACTCTGCTCATAATTTTTTACTGACAGAAAAACCAACAAGAACCATTTTCTGGTTATCCCTGTCCGACTATTCAAATTAAGGATAAAAAGTGCCTCAATATATATTTTTTTTTATTGAAAAGAAGTCGAAGAATAAAATAACAACGATGATAAACATCATTCACGTTTTATCGCAGTGCGAATGCACAATCGTGATCAGGAATGGGCATTCATTCAATGAAATATTCAATGAAGTATTTCAAATACTTTTCTGACCGAATGATAATCAATTTTTTCCAGATTCACCAAATATTTCAATTAATCGTGTCATAATAATTCGAACAATAATTTACTTAAATTACAGCAATGTAAAAATATTTCATTATTCATTTTTTGATGATAATTAATCATAGTTATTCGGTTGAAAAGTATTTCAAATACATATCCACTGAACGATCGCCCATCCCTGATCGTGATGGCGATCGACTTACCGAACGGATTTTTGGCGACGACGGGACGTTCGCTCGTGAGCGGTTCGGAATCGCCTTCGTCGTTAACCGCGGTTACCCGGAACAGATATTCGCTTCCGGGATTCAATCCGGTTATCTGAAACTCGGTGTTTGGCGAATCCCCGGGAATCTTACCGACCCTCACCCACTTGCCGGTCTTCGTGTCCATCTTTTCGATCTCGTATTCCTTGATCGGAACCCCACCGTCGTCCTCCGGCTTCTGCCATTTGACCTTGGCCGTGGTATTGGTCACGTCGGACACCACGAGCGGACCCTTCGGGGCATCCGGTTTGCCTTTGAACCACGAAAAATAATCGTTCGATCATTCAATTTTACGAATTACCGATTTTTTTATTTTTCAACATTTTTTATTATTTTTTTTTCGTATCTGTAAAATTTTTGTTAGTCGGAACTGACCGAGAACCGTGAGTTCGACGGTTTCGGTGTCGCTTCCGTTTGCGTTCTCGGCCGTGATAGTGTATTTTCCGGTGTCCTTGCGAGTCGCGTTTACGATGGAAAAATCGGTGTGATAATCGACGTTGTCGATCTTGATGCGATCGGTAGTCGTGAGGGGAATGTTGTCACGCCATATCCAACTTATCGTTGGCGGGGGCTCGCCGATCACGTCCACCGACCATTTGTGCGTACGTCCGGCTTTTATTATTACCGATTTCAAATTCGTTCGATCGATTCTCGGTTTCACTGAAAATAAAAAAAATGAGGAAACATTTTTTTTTAATCGATGACGATAACGATATTGATTTTACTTGGTACTTGGGGCAAGAAAAGGGTTGGTGTTGATTGAAAATAATTTAATCTGACCCGTAGAGGTCACGTGGGGTTCAGCGAACCCCACTCACAAAAACCGAACTCATCTGCGTTCTTTCTGATGGATCGACTTGAATCTTGCGCCAAAATTTAATTTAACATGTTTTCTACATAATTTGATAGTTGTTGACTTCTGTTTGAGATTTTTGAGTAGTCAAAACACGATGGAAAAAAAATTCACGAAATCTGATTTTTTTTACAAAAAAAAAAAAAAAAAAAAAAAATCGTGAAAAAATTAATTTTCGCCATATGCTAAAGAACTTTCACGCCATTTTACTCTTGAGATATTATATTTTCAAGATAAAAAAAAATGGAGCATTGATAGACTTTGAAAAAAAAGTATGTTTATTTTGAATTTTGAACTCAAGACTTTTGGTCGATGTCGAAAAATGGAAGTGGTACGTTTAAATGTACACCACAACATTAAAAAAAATATATTTTTATTTCATAAATACCACAAAGTTGGCGTTAAATCAAAAGCGACGGGTTGAATTGAATAAAAATTCGTTCGATCGGATTTTCGATTTTATTAAAAATAAAAAAAAAGATAATAATGAAATCAATGATAATAATAATCTTAATTTCATTTGATACTCGAGGCAAAGAGCCCTTCTCTCTCCAGGCTATTTCAAACTTCTGTTAGATAAGTTTCAAGACTGTTAGATATAACCAAAAAAAATTACTAGCAATTGTTATCAGTAATCCTATTACTAATAAAAATTCATAGTAATTTTTACTAATAGTAAAAATGATAGTAATTTTTTTTGTAATAATATTTCTAATGATACCAGCTATGCATTGAAATAAATGAATTATTCGGACGATCGGTAATGAAGACTCACGATTTCTGTGCTTGCATATGTGATTGTCAGTGGGTTCGCTGGGTTGTGACGGTCCGGCCTTGTTGTGAGCCCGTACGCGAAACTGATAAACCATTTTTTCCTTGAGACCCTCGACCTTGACCTCGGGATTGGCGTCGGCTGTTTTCGTGACCTCGACCCAATCGGGCGAAAATTTGTCCTTCATCTCGACGGTGTAATGGGTTATCGGTCTGCCACCGTCCTTGTCGGGTTTCGTCCATCTCAATGAGACGCTAGCGTTGTCGTAGTCGAAGATTTCCGGTTTGCCAGGAGTTCCAGGCTCGTCTGGGAAATAATAAGTAAATTGTAAAAAATCACGTCGTAATATTGAAGAAAATTTCGTTGATGAAGCAACGAAGCTTTTTTGATGTTTATATTGACACTTTTGCTTCCTGATGAAGGAAGCTGTGTGACGATGGAAATTTTTTTTTCCGAGATTTTCGTGGCACCATGTTCAGAATGTGTGAAAAACGTCGAGGAGACACATTTGGAGAAAATGTGAGGATGTATGTGTGTGTGTGTGTGTGTGTAATGGCCTCCCAAAATTGAAACGAGTATAACTCGAGAACGGTTTGAGCTACAGCCCCCAAATTTCACACACATGTGCAGCTCCACAATCCCTTCTTTGTCCGTAATTTTCGCGATGATTCAAGCTGCGACTCGGATTTCACGTCGTTTTCAAATTCCCAAAAAAAAGGGCGTTATCACTGTAGCGATCGCAAATTTTGAGATACTCGTCCAAATAGTTGTCGACAAAGAGATGTGTATCCGAGGTTGGTTGGTATTGCATTTGGGCCAGATCCATCGATAAGTTTTGATTTTACGATATTTCGAATTTTTCCAAAAATCAAATTCGTCGCTGTAACTTTCGTTAACTCGGACCAATCGATCTCCAACTTTACAAAAGCATAGAACATCGTTCAGCCGTGATGTGTATGAAATTTGGCGGAGATCGGTTGAACGGTTCGGATTTGACAGGAATTCGAGTTTTTCGATTATGAGCCTGTGCCGATTCAAAAAGCTGCAAGTTGAAACTCGCAATTTGCTTCCTCCGAATTTTGAGTAGTGAACGAAGATTCCTTTGTGAGGAAGCCAAAGCAAAAATGCTTTCTTCCTCATAAGGGAATCTTTGTTCACTGATTACAATTCACAGGAAGCAAATCCCAAGTTTCAACTTGCAGCTTTTTTTGTTTCTCTGTTTTCGCGACAAAAGCATCGGAGGACAATTATTACCGTAAGGATTCTTCGCGAGAATGGCTTCGTCGGTGACAAGCGGTTCGGATTCGCCCTCTTTGTTCACGGCTTTGACTCTGAGTTTGTATTTTTTATTCGGCGTCAGACCCGAAAACGTGAACGTGTTCTCGTTCGGTCCAACCTCGCCAGCGGGAATCCATCTTCCGGTATCGACGTCCATCTTTTCCAGCGTGTAGCCGGTTATCTCGCTTCCACCGTCGTCCGAAGGTTTCTTCCATTTCACGGTCACGTGATCCGCCCGCACCTCTTCCACCTCCAACGGTCCCATCGGCGGTGTTGGCTTGTCTGCGAGACAAAAAAAAAAAAAAAAATTTTTTCATCAACTTTCCGTCCGATATCGAAACTTAAAATCCTAAAGTTTCCATTGGCAACCAAAATAAATTTTATTTTACAACCAGTTTCCTCAATTTTGGCAACAAAAAAAACTCATCTCATCGAGGGCTCTTCTTGAGTTGACTCAAAATCCAATTTGAATTATTTTCAACATTTTTATTAATTTTTTTATCAAAAAAAAAATTTCATTTTTTGAAATTATATATTTTTTTTAGTTTCTCAAAAGTGCTAAATTTTTCATAAATGTTATTGCTCGATGGAGAATGATGGTAGATGTGATAGAAATTAATTTTTACAAATTATATAAATTCACAAAATAAAAAAAAAATAGATTTTTCTTCAATTAAAATTTTTAAGTATTTTTTTTTTTTTTTTTTTCAATTTTGATTCTTCGTAGTTATTCGAGCTTTCGTTTAGCGTAAGCTGTAGGAAAGAAAAAAAAACTTAAAAAGCTCAATTAAATTAATCGATAAATGTATAAGATGTTTAAAAGAGAAAATATTGAGATAAAAAAAAAAAAAAATAAAAAATATAAAAAAAAATCAATTTGAATGATTTACCGAGAACGACGACATCGGCAATGCTCTCGCAAGTTCCCGAACCGTTGGTAAGCACGAGTTTGTACTTTCCGGAATCGGCTCTCGTGGTTTTACGAACTGTCAACACGGTATTACGTTCGTACTTGTCGATGGTTATTCTCTCGGCCGCGTCCTGAACGATTTCCTTTTGTCCCAAGAACCAATGGACTTCGGGTTCGGGTTCGCCCCCGTATTTCATGTCGTACTTTATCACCTGTCCCTTCTTCACCACGAGATTCGTAAGTTGATCGCCGATAATGAAGGGTTTGACGAATCGACATTTGGCGATTATCGGTTTGGTGGCGTCCGATGGTTCGCCGGGACCGGCTTTGTTTATCGCGCGTATGCGAAATTCGTACTGGGCGCCTTCCTTGAGTCCGTCGATGGTCGCCTGGGTCACGTCTCCCTCGATCACTTTGCCCTTTTCCCATTCCTTGCCGAATTTCTCTTTGAACTCGATCACGTAACCCGTTATCGGAGCCCCACCGTCGCTCTCCGGCTTTGTCCATTTCAAATCCGCGTGATCTACGTCCCAATCCGTTACCTCGACGTTCGTCGGCTTTCCAGGCTCGTCTGTGAATTTTTTTTTTATTTTTTATTTTTTTTTCGAATTTCATTTTTCATCGTCGTTGCATTTGATTGGATCGCATTTTTTGACTTCTCAAGTAAAGAAAATTATGTATAGTCTATGTAGACTATATATAGTTTATATATAATCTATGTATAAATTATATATCCCCAATTTTATATATAGATTATATATATATATTTTTTACTTGGTTTTGGGGTGATAAAAAAAAGCTTAAATGGGAATTAGTGAGCTACGAGATTTTACGATTTGCATAGTTTTAGAAGATTTCAACGGATTTTTTAGAAGTTACCGAACTTTGTTACTTTTGTGGTTTGTTTTGTGTTTCTTTTTTTTTTCGTAAAAACGATATTCACGAAATTTTATATATTTTTACAACATTTTTATTAATTTTTCATACGTCTCAATCACAAATTTGTGATCATCTTTTAAGAGATTCTAATATGCGGTTGCTGTTGTTGAAATATTTTTCATAGCTTGAATATTTTTCAATTAGTGTAGTCGACGTATCAAGTATAGATAAAATGCCAATCGAATTTTAATTTTGCAAAAGATTTAGAATGTTTTACCATATTATGAAAATTAGTCAAATTTTTTATATTTTTTTTTGCAAGCACAATAGATTTCACGGAATTTCAAGTGTCTCGACGAATTTCGGGGGCATTCGATCGGACATGTCATTGAAATTTTATTCAATAGACTTTCCAACATTTCAACAAACTTTTTTCAACGACTGTAACAAAAAACTGACTTTTGCAATATCGATCTGAAAAGATTATAAAAATAATTCTGCCAATTACGAAAAGATTTGAAAATAAAAAATAAAATCTTAACAAAACCCTAAAAATTAATCAATTGATTATGTAATTAATTGTTGTTATTATCAATACGAGATATTAAATAATTAATCATATATAATTAATTTATTTTCTCAGGACAGAATCTCGATACGTAAAAAAATCATAATTCACAAATGACCGAAATGAAATCTTACCCCATGGATCTTTGGCCAAAACGGGTTTGCCGAACAGTGCTGGCTCGCTGTTTCCCAATTTGTTGACCGCGAGAATGCGAAATTTGTACTGTTTCTTGGCCACGAGATCCTCGACCTTGTACGAACATTTTTCACCGGGCATGACCTCGCCCACGTTGTCCCACTGCGATTTAAGACTCATGTCCAGACGTTCGATGACGTATTTCAAAATGGGAGAACCACCGTCGTCGGCCGAGGGTTTGAATCCGACGACGCAAGACGTCGCAAAAATTTCCGTCACGTCGACGTCCGTGGGGGCTGACGGTACGTCCTGCATCACTATGTTCACGTCCTTCACCTCCTCGCCCTGTCCGTTTCCAATTTTCACCTGATAAATTCCCGACTGATCTCTCGCAGGTTTTTTTATCTTGTAAGTGATCTTGTCCTCGCCCACGATCACCTCCACGTCCTTCAACGGCAATGCTTTACCGTCTTTCATCAGCTTCGCTTCGACCTGAGTCTGTTTCGTACCTTCGACTGGAAAAAAAAAAAAATTATTTATAATTTTTCATAACCAAAATTTGTAAAATTCGATTTTTTATTGTCACGACACTTTTTTTATTTTATAATTATGTATAATAATGATTATTATTGTACAATGTAAAATAATTCAACTATTGTAATGAGATTTTAAACTATTTTTTTTCTATGGAAATATTATTCAACATTCTCTTTATTTGACCTGCCGAGTCAAATAACGAGATTGTTCTTCATTTGAAACCCCATTTCCCCGATAATTTGGTACACACTGGGTCGTAATGACCCTGCCTGACTTTGGTGGACCACCATTCTGAACGAATGAGTTAAAATTGATCTGGAATAATTCAGGAATGAACTTTCTCTATCTTGGAATGTGATTATGTAGTTTGAAAGTGTGCATTTTATCATGGATTTTAAAGATAAATTCTGCATAAAAAAACATTTGTTTTGACCAGAGTCGAGGTCTGGGTCAAACTGACCCGGTGAATACTCGGCGGGTTAAAAAAAATAAGTTCTCGATGGTTGTTCGAGATTTTATGTTTGAGACTTTTATATCTCCAAGCAGTATATATATATATATTTACATTAGGGTGGTTCTTTCATCAAACCTTTTTTTGTATTAAACCTCTTTAATATGACATGAACGATTAGAAAAACTTTGAAATGAATTCAGGAAATGCAGATGGTGAATTTAAACATCGGAGAAAAATATAGGAAATTTTTTTTTCATGGTCCAGAATAATGTGGAAGGTGGGTAGCGATATTTTTTGTTCCAGGCCAAATAAGAAGCTTCATAATGTAACATAAATAAATCTATACAACATAATGTTCTACCATGAGACAAAAATCTACAATGAGACAATACAATTTTCTATTAATTTTTTCTGTTAATTGTTTGTCTGTTGATTTTTGTTTTCGTCAATTATTTGTTCCAGAATTTCGTGAAGCATAAGTAGAGTAGTGCAAATCGGTGGACTTGGCCTCTAAACAAAAAACCCTGCAGGACAATCCGACCATTCAATGCTATAATAACAGCTTATAGTTAATCACTGGAAAAGCTATATAAAAAAAAATATTAAAAAAATTTGTGGAAGTCATTTTTTTTGTTTTTTTGTTTTTTAAAATATTTTTTGCTGTTGCTTACTCTTGAAGGGTACGACGAAGACGAGCGGTGCCGAGCAGGGTCCCTCGACCTTGTCCGGAATCTCGGGTATCGGTTTGCTCTCGCCCTTGTTGACTGTGAGCTTGCAGCTGCTCGTCAGTTCGCCGCTCTTGCAAGTTATCTCACCGTCGTCGATCATGTCGACCTTGTTGAACACAAGCTGGTGCTTGCCACCCCCGAGATTCTTTATTTCGATTCTGTCGTTCGGCTCGATGGGTTTGCCATTGAAAAGCCATTCGGCCGAAGCCGTTTGATCCTGAAGCTCCACGTCGAGCACCAATTTTTCGCGCTCTATCGCGACCGTGTCCTTGAGCTTTTTGTTGAAACGATTCGCATCTGTTCGATCATATTTTGTGAATTCGTTAATTTTTTTTTTTTTTTCGTCGATCACACATTTGTAAAAAAATGAAAATTAAAAAACATATATATGTATATATGGAAGCTCACAGTTTATGACGATTTCGGCTTCGGTTTTGTCGGCGTTGCTCACGCAAGAGTAAAGACCGGCGTCGGTGACCTTCGCGTCTTTTATTATCAACTTCCTCTTGCGACCTTCTACCTTGATTTGGATTCTACAAAAAAAAAAAATACCAATTAAGTTTGAATAGAAAAATAATGCAATTTTGTTGTAATCATAAAATTGCGATTAATTTTTTTTTTTTTAGTGGGAAATAAAGAAATTAAATTTTTATCTTATCAATTTTGTAAAACTGAAAACATCAAATTGTCGGCATTCATTCAATTTTCTGTTTCTAATTTCAAAAACGCATAAAGTTCGAATAGAAGAATAATGCAATTTCGTTGTAATTATAAAATTATTATTTTTTTTTTTTTTTCAACGGAAATAGAAAAATTAAATTTTTGTCTTATCAACAATTTTGTAAAACTGAAAACTTCAATTTGTCGGCACTTGTTTACTTTTCTATTATTAATTTCGTCATCGATAGAAATATTTTTCGTCATAATTTCATTAAAAATAAAATTTAAATGAATGAAAGTTTTAAAAAAAAATTAGTTTAGAAAATATTCGATTGATTACCGTTTGTCAGCGGTGATTTCCTGATCTCCCTTGAACCATTTGACCGCACCAGCCTCGTCGTCGAGCTCGCACAGCAACGTCACCGTTTCCTTCTCCACGAGTTGCTGGTGCTTCAGCACCTTGACGAATTTGTATGGGTACTCTGAAATTTTACGTAAATTATATTATCATCATCATTTATTTGATATTATTAAATATTCATTTTTATTTTTATATTATTATAAAAAAAAAAATCTTCAACAATTAATTAAGGGGGTATTATTTGTGTAGATTGACGAAATAATATGTGAATTTTAAGAATTATTAACTCAAAAACAATTCTTCCGTTCGGACCAACGGTTATTGATCTAACTATTCCCAAAATTCACCTATTTTTTTAACAATTCACACAGACGTAACCCCTTAAACAATATCTCTCCTTCATTTTAAATCCTCATTATTCTCGTGGACGTTTCGATTAATTTTCATTCTCATTTTCTTTCATCCTCAACGATACATACCTACGATGGTGAGCACCGTTTCCGTCTTTTCCGTCTGTTTGCTGATTTTACAACAATAATCACCACTGTCGTCCATCTTGGCGTTCTTTATGGTCAGTCGACACACACCGGACATGTCCTTCGATATGCTGAACACATCGCCGTCCTGCAATATAAAAAAAAAAACAACCCGAAATAAATTTACAACAAAAAAAAATTATGAAATTCGCGTTTAAGTAGTAACGATCGATATTCGGTCAGACGGATTCGTTAAAATAGCGATTCTCACTTCGAGTTTCGTTTTTCCTTTGTACCAATTGACTTGGGCCAAATTCGAGCTCACTGTACACTCCATGTAGGCTTCGTGATCGGCGAAACCGCTCGTTTTCTTCGATAATGGCTTCGTAAACGTGTACGAAGGATCGGGCTCTGAATAATAAAAATTAAAAAAAAAAATAATAAAAAATATAATAAAAAATCAGTGATCGACCAAATCCAACATTTGAATAACTTTTTTATTTATTTATTATTATTATTATTATAGTATTTTCTTTATGTGATGTTATTATTATTGTTGTTATTATTATTATTATTATTATTATTATTATTATTATTATTATTATTATTATTATTATTATTATTATTATTATTATTATTATTATTATTATTATTATTATTATTATTATTATTATTATTATTATTATTATTATTGATTAATTAATCAATTAATTATTAATTACCATCAACGTTGAGCAAAGCTGTGCTGGAAACTCCACTTATCTCGATCGTGTACTTTCCCGTGTCCTCGACCTTCGGTCCTAAGATTATCAACTGATAAGAATCCTCCTCGTTCTTGAATTTGTACTTTGCCGATGGAAAGAGTTCCTGCAATCGTAATTTTTCGTTTTTTTATATATATATTTTTTTTTTCAATTCTTTTTATTTTTACGAATTGTTTCGACGATCCTGGAAATTCGTTTGAATTGTCGAATAAAATCTAGAATTCCAAAAAAATGTGACTTTCGAAGGACTTACGTCTTTGCGGAATAGCCATTTTGGTTTGCAATTTGGTTTCGAGAAATTGGCATCGAACACGACCTTCTTGTCCTTGCCCTCCTTGGCGTACTGGTCGACCAACGGTTTGAGGAACGAATCCGCCTTCTAAAATTCGTCCGAAAAAAAAGAACGAAAAAAAAAAAAAAAAACAAACGAAAACTTTTGTCAGTTAAACCTTTGTATTTTATTTTTTAACCTCCCCGTGAAATTTGCGTTTCACGTCATCTCCTCACGAGTTGATAACATAAAAATGAATATTCGAGAATGTATGTACATTGAAGAAAAAACAAAAAATTGTCTTCATCTGTCTGTGTGTGTGTGTCTGCGTGTATGAAAAATAAATAAACAGATATACGAAGAAAAATCAAAGTCGGTGAAAACAGGAAAAATAAAATATTAAAAAATAACTCTTCGTGTCCCGCAGAGTGATCGTCTGAGAAAAACAATTTTCCAAAAATATAGAAAAAACAAATAAAAAAAAAAAAATATATAAAAAATATCGCGCTTTTAGCGTTTGTAAAAGTGCAAATAAAAAAAAAAGATTTTTTTTTAAAACATTAATAAAAATCAGCGTCTCCCAACTCTTTGACGACAAATTGCCGATCGAAGAGTCGAAGATCGGTGATTCGATTTCAGAGCAAAAAAAATGTACCCTCGGGGCTAGAGATGTGTGTATGTATTATTATCGTTGCCTGAAAATTCGATCTCGTGTACCAGTGAATCGAAAAAAAAAAATTTTTTTTTTCATAAATAAAATTATGAAAAAAAAAATATAATTCAGTAACTGAAAAAAATATATACATATATTTTTTTCATTTACTGAAAAAATGTACTGAAAGAATATATATATATATATATATATATATATATATATATATATTTCAATACAAAAATAAAATTAAAAAAAAAATATAAAAGACAAAGAAAATAATCGAAAAAATAATAATAATTCACTTTGTAACAGAAGAAAGAAGAAAAGTAAAAAAAAAAAATGAAAAAAAAACACGTAGCATCGATCGAGTTCCTGAATGATCGAGGCCTCCTAGATATACACATGCTCGATGCTGTTAGACGAGTCAGAGTTTTATCTGGGTGGTGAAGGCTTTACGGTGGAATAAATCGTATTAAAAAAAAATAAAGAGGGGACGACGAGGTCAATCTCCTGCGATTCCCTCGCGTCTCAAAGATTCACGGATGAACAAACGAATTCATCACCATTATCATTATTATCATTATTATTATTATCATCATCATCATCATCATCATCATCATCATCATTATCATCATCATCATCAACACCCGATGCCACGGATAAATAGACAAAACGTACATCGTGCGAGAAGCGGTTGCAGCTATTTTGTCGATGCAGCTGACACGACACCTACAAAACTAAGTCATCGACTAACTCATCGAAAACGACGTTCGTCATCGTCATCGAAAAACAAAAAGAATTAATTAAATCATATTTCAAAAGACAACATGGAGAGGACGATAATTCGAAAATTTATTTGGTGCAATTGAAATGCAAAGAGTGCAATTAAAATGCAAATGTTGTCGTAAAACGTTTGATGAAAATGTCTTCGAAAAATGTTCGATGTCCATTAAATGAAAATGTCTTCGAAAAATGTTTGATGTCAATTAAATGCAAAATTATTCGAAAAATGTTTGGTGCAATTGAAATGCAAAGAGTGCAATTAAAATGCAAATGTTGTCGTAAAATGTTCGATGAAAATGTCTTCGAAAATATGTTTGATGTCAATTAAACGCAAAATTATTTGAAAACTGTTTGGTGCAATTAAAATGCAAATGTCGTCGAACAATGTTTGATAAAAATGTCTTGGAAAAAAGGTTCGATGTCAATTAAATGAAAATTTATTTCGAATAATGTTCGTCGCAATTAAAATGCAGATGCCTTCGAAAAATGTCCGATGAAATCAAATGCAAATGTCTTCGATAAATGAGATTCCGGTAAACGGAAAAATGGCCGAGCATCACGAAAGAAAAGAAGACGAAAGCGAGACCCAAGAATAATTGACTGTCGCAATGGGGAAAGAAACCAAAATATTAGAATGGCATCGAAACTTTGAAAAATGTTGCACGGCCGATTAGAATGGATTTTCAAATGTTATTACAACGACAATTGTTGAAGAACTTGACCATAAAGATGTGTTAGAAAATAAATTTAAGTTTTAATTAATAATTAATAGAAAGAAAATTAATAGAAAAATTTCAATTATTCCATAATCCGAAATTAAATTGTAGAAAAAAAAATTATAATAATCATTAAATGCAATTTATCATCGTCTGGAATGAAATATAAATATGTATTTATATTTATATTAATTCAGAATGCAACGTTTGGGGAATGCGATGAAACGTGCAACAACGACGATCGAAGCACGACGACAATGTATTCGCGTCACAAAATTTCATATGCTCAACGACAATTATTGTTTTTTTTTTTTTTTTTTTTGTTATCACGTGTGGCGTGTAAACGGGATACGGGGGTGCGAGTCCCGGTAGTTTTCCGGTTTGCGTATGCTCCAACCTCCGTCTTGCTGAAGTGATGAAGAATCGGCCAGTCGGGTATTAACTCGGCAAGGGAGGGCCTACGAGATCCACTAGGCTAGAAATAACAAATGCCCCACCACATTCATTCGACGTTTCATCGACGACCGTAATTGCGAATAAATAAATTGCAATTCTTTTTTTTTTTTTAATCGAAGAACAATTATAATCGTTGTCTGTGATTGATCGTTGGAAAGAACGAGATTATCGTGCCAGTGAATTGATGGATTGACTGATGGTATTTGATGATAAGACGCTTTTTCTTTTATTTTGTTCAATATGAAAACGAAGCGAAGAAAATGTGACGGGAAAAAAATTAATAATAAAATAATTAATGAAAATATGAAACGGTTGGGATTTTTTTTTGTCGTTAGATCCGATTTCAAAGTGAATTAATTAATGAATAAATGAATGAATAAATAAATAAATAAATAAATAAATAAATAAATAAATAAATAAATAAATAAATAAATAAATAAATAAATAAATAAATAAATAAATAAATAAATAAATAAATAAATAAATAAATAAATAAATAAATAAATAAATAAATAAATAAATAAATAAATAAATAAATAAATAAATAAATAAATAAATAAATAAATAAATAAATAAATAAATAAATAAATAAATGAATAAATAAATAAATAAATACGATTGAATCTGTAAATGAGTGAATAAATAATTGAATTAACACGAATGGAATGAATGAATGAATGAATGTTTTTTTTTTAAGTGAAATTTTTTTTTTTTTGCACATCCTTTGAAAAATGTTCTACAATTTTCAACGGGGATACATCGGCGGTAAAAAAAAGAAAGAAAAAAGAAACGAAAAAAAAAAACCCGTGCTAATCGCAAATGCCCAACGATTGTGATACGCAATCGCGGATTTTCCCGGAGTTTCCGAGAAGTTTTAACGAGAAATTCGAGTCCTCGAGAAATCCGCAAGCAGCCTGAGACCGATCGGGTCGTTGGGGCTTGGGTCATCATCAAGCCATACCCAAAAGAAGAACAAAAAAAAAAAAAAAAAACCCAAGAAAAAAAAATCCAACGCCAACAATCTCGTAACGCGAAATTGCGTTTTGTTTTTTTGTTGTTGTTGTCTCTTTTGTTTTTTTTTATCTCTCGCGTGCACTTTTCGGCTTCTCGCAAATTCGTTTCAATTTATCGAACCTTATCTTTCGATCGGGGAACTAGCGTCGGCCAATCTTCTATCAATTCCTGCAAACTCGGCCTCCGCTGAATGTCGAAGACGTCCTGCGTATCCCCCAAAGTTCCGCGCACGCGCACGAGCCCCCGTCCACCCACAAAAAATTACTACATTAATTTTTTTTTGAAGAAAGAAAAAACGAAGGAAAAACGGAGAAATAAAAATTCTATTTGAGAAAATATTTTTTTTTTGCGCGAAGGACTGACGCGTAAAACAGTGGACGAAAAAAAAGGAGATTCGATGAGCCTCCACATGAGCTCTGTTCATTAAAAAATAAAAAAAATAAATAAATAAAAGAATAAATAGAATAAAAAAAAAAAACCAACCCATGAATCCCTGGCAAATCGAAGAATCATGATACATGATAATTACATTGTCAAAATTATAATTATATTGATAATTATATTGTAAAAATAATGTTGGACGATGAGTCGTCGATTTTTTTTTTTTTTCAAAAACGTTCGCACGTGACATGACGACTAAAAAAGGGCTGTGGCTCAATCACGACACGATAAATAAACGTCGACGTGATGAAAAAAAATAAAAATAATAATAATAAAAAATTAGGGACAAGGCAAAACGTTCACGCACGAACGAGAATAGAAATCGGTGTGCAATCGAACGGGGGACATGACCGCGAATGAAAATTTTGATTAAATTGCGTCACTCATTGTCGCGTCAGAGCCCGTCGATCAACGAGAATCATGTGGAAACCTCAATTTCGTAATTTTTTTAAATGAAAAATCGTCGAATCGTATTTGAAAAAAAATTTCGTTGATGAAAATTCGTCGAATTTTATTGAAAGTGCAATTGAAATTTTTCTAATCAAGAGTTGTCAAGAGTTTTGAAGGCTCATCGATTGGAAAAAAAAAATGTTGGAAGATTTCAAGTTTCTTATTTGACCCGTTGAGGTCACATCTCCGAGTAATGAAATATCGGTCACATGGGGTCCGAGTCCCACTCGCAAAAATCGAACCCATCTGCGTTCTTCTTGATGTATCGACTTGAATCTTGCGCCAAATTTCGACTTAACACGTTTTCCAAATAATCCAATAGTCGTTCTCTCCTATTAAAAATTTTTAAGTAGTCAGAACACGATAAGAAAAAAAATCCACGAAATCTGACTTTTTTACAAAAAAAAAAATGTGAGAAAATTTTAATTTTTGCCACATGGTAAAAAATCTTACGTCGTTTTACTCTTGAGATATAATATTTTTGAGAAAAAACAAATAGAGCTTTTATGGACTTTGAAAAAAAGTATATTTATTTTAAAGTTTGAACTCGAGACTTTTGGTCGATGTCGCAAAAATAAAAGTAGTGCGTTTAAATGGACAAAATAATGTTGGAAAATGGTATTTTTGCTGCATAATGACCACGAAGTTGGCCTGGGGTCCACTGGATCCCGAATGACCGAAACGAGTTATAATTTCGTTTTTTTCTCGTTTCGAATTAATTCGAAAAAATAAAAAATAAATAAAAATCTTAGACAACCGCGTTTGCAAATTTATAAAGGACGTAATGGGGTATCTTGCGTTTTTTTTTTTTGTTTGTTTTTTTTTGTTTTGAGACCTTTAGCCAGCTCCAGTTGGCCGAGCCACGCCTGCCTAACGGTATACGACGATCGGGTTCGCCCTCTGTCAAGATCACTATCTCATCGCCATCTTGGTACCAGCTCTTTCCGTGAACGTCGATACCCTCAGCCCCCACAGGCAGCTGCGTGATAAACGACCGATAGAGACACGGTTTACGTCGTACTTTCTCAATTTCATTCGCAATAAATTATTTATTTCATTCAATTTTTCTAAAGGGGATAAATCCGTGTGGATTGCCGGAAAAATAGGTGAATTTTGAGAATTATTATCTCAAAAACTATTCGTCCGATTGAATTCAGGTTGGTTTTAATCGAAAGTATGTACATTGAGGTACGTTGACGAATTTTCGTTTGAATGTATAGCGAATGGGAGCGCTGTTATTCCGGCCGGCGTGAAATAACTTTTTCAAAGTCGGTTCCCACTTTTTTTTTAGATAACGGATTGACCGATTCCTTCAAAATTTGGACACAATATGCACGGATAGCTAATGAAGTTCGGCACGTAGAATTTTTTCATCAAACTAATTTATTTATTTTTTTATCAATCAACAAAGGTCGTAAATTTAGATTTAAAAGTGAATTTCAACTTCGATCAAGCGCCATTTTGTGAAAAAAAAAATCCTGCGTGCCGAACAGCTCGAGACGTTACACTTTAAGAATCTTCTGGAAATTTTTGTTTCGGACCAACCGAATGCCGGAAAAAGTGGGAACCGCAAACCGTGACCGACGACAAAGTTATTTTACGCCGGCCGAAATAACAGCTCTCCCATTCGCTATACATTGGAACGAAAAATTCGTCAACATACCTCAAAGTATATACTTTCAAACAAAATCAACTCGAATTCAATCGGACCAATAGTTTTTCAGATAATAATTCCCAAAATTCACCTATTTTTCCAGCAATCTAAACACACCCACCTCCTTAAATAAACAAAAACAAAATAATAATAAAATAATAATTCAACACCGAGAATTGTTCGTCTCGTTGAGTGGGCATCCTCAATACATTACGTGGCAAGTGAACAATCGATTAAATCACGTTTTTCGTCTGGACCCCTCGTGAAAACGCGTCATTTCGTGCTCGCTAGAACGGGCGCAAACTGATCGCATTTCAGTACGTAGCTTCACGCCCATGAAACTCTTCCTCTTCAAGGGAGGTCGTAACAATCACGTTTCAACATACACCAACGTATTAGTCACGATTTCTTGTTGTTCTCTCTCTCTCTCTCTCTCTCTCTCTCTCTCTTTTTTTACTTTTTAAATTTGTTTTTATCTAAATTTCTATCATACTCATTAATCACTGACGACAAAAGTCTGACAAAAATAACAAAACAAACGAAAAGAAAAAACTTTGGACATGTCAAATAACGCAACGATTAAATCAACATTGGTAAACGTCGACGTGTGTGGTAATGAAAAAAAATAATATATATATTTAGATTTATATAAATATTGACGTAAAAAAAATAAATCACACACACACACACACACACACACACACACACACACACACACACACACACATACACAAGGACGTGATAATCGACGACGATGTATGCACGATGGTACAACACGAAATTCGGGTGAACGTATACGAACGGAATGTTGCAACGGACTTGTGACATTTTGATAAAACTTGCACGAGCGATAATACTCCACTCGATGGGAGGGGGGGGGGGGGCCCTCCCTTTGGTTCGATTATTTTTCACGTTCACCACTTACTTGCCGTACCGTGACTCACTTATTACGCATAAACGTCGTAAAAAAATTGACGGGGAATGTGCACGAAGACCTGAAGCCCGATCCGCAGTCGTTTGAAACGAGATTTTATCATAATTATTTTTATTGTATTAATTTATATATATATATATATATATATATATATATATATATATATATATATATATATATATATATATATATATATATTTATATATATATTTATATAGATTGTGAGATAGATTTCTATCTTTTTCTGTTCACCTTGGTTTTTTTTTTATGTTGTATTTATCTAATTTTTTTCCTTTTCTGTTTTTTTTTAGAATAATAAACGAATAATGAAAAAAAATGTGAGACAAAAAAATACGCACCCTCTCGACTTTCTTGAGGGCCGGCATCGGCTTTTCCGTCTCCTTGAGATCGACCTTGGGCGCCTCGCTCTCGTCGCGGGCCCATTTTTGGTACTTTCTCTTCTTCAGCATCGCACGGAAATCCATTCCACTCGCGTCTGTCATTATTATTGAAAAAAAAAAACGAAAAAGAATGGTGAAAACAATTTTTTCTAGAATTAATCATCACAATTTGTCAGATTTCGGATTTTCGTTTGGATAAATATAGTTGTTTTTAATGAGTGTGAGATTTTTTTGGGATTGTTAGTGTAGATGTTTTTTGGTTTTTGTTTTTTTTTTTTTTTTTTTTTACCGGAAACGTAGAGATTCATCTCGGCCGAATCTTCGCCGTGACAGTTGCTTATGACAATTTTGTATGCTCCCTCATCGTTCGGTTTCGACTTCCTCATGCAGAGGGTGATCGTGTTTGTTTCGGAATCCGTGAGGAACTTGAAACGTCCGCCTTCGATGATCTCGGTCATGCCCTTGTAGAATTTGAAGGTCGGAGCCGGATTGCCTTCCACCGCGACGGTGAGATACGCCGTCGAGTCTGAAATCGTGTTGTTAACATTTTTTGTTTTTTGTTTTTTTTTGTTTTTCGTTTTTTTTGATTTTTTTTTTTTCAAAATTACCATTCTGCAAAACCTGTCATTCATTTATTCGTGTTGAATTTGAAATTTTCCATAGTCATGCATCTCTCTGACGCGAATATTTTGCACCGGTTAACGCTTCAAAATATTCATACGAGACTCGAAGAGGACTTAAATGAGGTACTCGAAGAAAAAAAAACATTTTATTTCACGTATCATGTGGGGTATCGTTTGAAAGGGCCGGCTGTGCGAAATGCAAAAATATTTTTTTCAGATTTTTGAAAAGCGTATTCAAGAAGATATGCTGAAAAATATGCGAAAATAGAGCGTTTCCCCCACCCCGCCGCCCTTATTTCCGAAACTGCTGATCCGAAAAATTTCAAAAAATCAGGAAATATCAAGCCTTGCTCGAACTTTACCGGAACATTATAACCAAAATCCTGGGTTTCATAGATTTCTGGAAATTAATTTTACAAATTAATTTAATTCCATGAAAATTTTTCTTCTTTCGTTTGTCACACCGAAAAAAAAAAAAATATGATACGGAAACCCTCTGGGCGCAAGTTATACTCTCACTTGACCCTCTTTTTTCTTTATGCCCTTCCCAAAAATGTGCGAAACCCTTAAAAAAAAAAAAAAAAAAAAAAAAAATTAAATTAAATTAAATTAAATTAAAAAAATGCAAAACTCACCCTCGACAGCGGTATAGGATTCCTGAACGTCGACGATGGACGGTGGTCCTTCGGAGCCAACATCTCGTAGCGGTGTGCTAGGCTGGTTGATCTTATTCTCAAGGTCCGCCACGCTGGGTCTCCTCACGTCCGTGCTCGGACGACGTCGCTGATCATCGGGAAAAAAAAACAACACATCCGTCGTCAGCAAACCGCGAAACTTATTCGCCACAAAAAAAATCCCGATCGAAATTATCACACGCGATACTTTCGATCTGAAAAAAAGGGATCGCTCCTTCGCCAATTTCTTTTTTCATCGGCAATTAACGTCAAATCCATGATTTTCAAAGATTTCATCTTTATCGACTTACCTGCGTGTATTATTATTATTATTTTTTAAATAATTTATTGGCAACTCGATTGACTATTTCTTTTCAACGTAAAAAATAAAAATTAAAAAAACGAATAAACAAGAATGGAGGATTTTACTTGGAAAACTTGGAAAATCATGGCTGACTCAGAGTTAACAATTAAGTCACAGAATTAAATTTTTTTTTTTTTTAATTAAAAAAAAAAAACATCACAAACGTATAAACATAATGCGTTAAAAACAGCGTTAAGTTGAACAAACAGGATTGTTAACGAACAACATGTAGACGAGTAGGACAAATCACATGTATTATCGACACATTTAGCAATGAGGATGGTTTTTTGTTTCTTATTTTTGTTGTTGTTGTTGTTTTTTTAGCGACACAATATATTATACATTGCACAGTTGCGAACATGGTGGAACGAAGTTGGAATGAGATGATGGATTAATACAAGTATCGATGAGTTTAAAAAAAATATATATATATATATGCATATACATATTACTTAAAATTATTTGAGGCTTAAGCGTGTGAGCAGTTTCATGAAATGGAATGGTGCAAGTGCGAAAATGATTTTGAGCGTATCTGCAATGGTTGGTGATGGGATGCACGAGTGATTGAAAAATTATAAATACACAATTATGATTTAATTAATGAACATGGCGAATTAGATGACGATTTATGATTGTTTATGATTATATATAAATATATATTATATATATGTGGTGTTTATTGATTACGATTGATTAAGAGAGTTGTGAGAATAACGAAATGAATAATTAGCAATTCAATATTAATTATTTGAAGTAATGATGAAATTGTGTGAATGTATTGATAAAAAAATGATAATAAAAAAAATGAACCGTTTCAACGAGTTTGAAAATAAAACAAAAATTATGTATCACTGAAAATTGTCAAAAGTGGCGAAATTATATAACGAAGTATCATTTCCTCGAGTGGACAAATCCTTCGATAAAAATTGAGGTCATCACAAAGAAAAATGAAAATAATAAAATTAAAAATATTAATAATAATTTTAATGATAATAATAATAATGCTAATAACGATTATGATGAAACGAAAATTGGGACAACGTCCAAATAGATTCGCTGAAAGTTAATCAAAAATTCGTTGTCATAATTTGGCAATGTTTCAGACGATAGTTGAGAACGTTGAAATTTTCGTGATTACGATAAATCAATCTCCGGTGGAATTTCGCGTGTTTCTCGTGCAATATGTGGTCGAGCTGTGACAGTTCGGTGTACTGTTAATTGTGAAAAGTCTCGGTGAAACGGTAACCGGTTGATTGGAACGTGACAACAGTGATGATGAAAAATTGGAATAGTTTTTTTTTTCAATTTAAATTTAATTGAACCATCGAAAAATAATGAATTAGGGGGAGAAAAAAAATTAACCAATGGACCAACGAAATTCGATAGTTCATACCTTGAAATTCTTATCGGTTGATTTATTTTTCAGAATTCGTATTGAAATTCTATATAATATTCCAAAAGAATCGATAATCAAAAATTCAGAGACAAAAACTACTCTTGATCTACTGACTTTATAATTTGTGAATCAATATTTGAATATTAGAAAGATTATACAAATATAATGAATTTGTATGCTGTTGTACAAGTAATGAATGAATTAGCATAAAATTAATATAAATCTGAATGAATGAATAATGAATAAATATAAAATTAATATAAATCGTTGTATAAATACATTTGATTAATCTATGAAAATATTTCTGATAATTTATACTCTACGTCCCACAATATATTTTTTTTTCCACAAAAACGAAAAGCCCAAAGCTTGTTGTCTCGTGGTCCATTGATTTTTCTTCTCCTCTGATAAATGATAAATCACGACGAAAAATGTTTTTCGAATAGATGGGTGGTGAAAGTCTCTACTGGGTGACAAATGTATGAATATATGTGTATATATATACAATATATATGTACAAAGTCGTTGATGACCATTGTCAGGTGGATCCTTCGTCGATCGGACTCCTCCCTCTCTCTCTCTCTCTCTCTCTCTCTCTCTCTCTCTCTCTCTTTCTAATCTACGACATTTGGATTATTCACAGTAAAAGTATTCAATTGGCTGAAGGATTTGCATATTTACAAAACTGTCGGACATGACGTTGCATTACTAATTCACAAAAGAAGAAAAAAATACACACACATAATTATTCTCTTAAAAAAAAAATTATCGATTCAGTGAGAAATTTTATCATTTTTTTTTTACAATCAAAATCGTTGATAATAATTTGAAACAATGATAATCCGACGATTCGACGTCATGTCCGCAGCTTATTGGGATCTGATCTGCACAACGAATTGTCGAGCAAGTGTTTTACATTACAAAGTGTGAGCACGAATCATAAAAAAAAAATAATAAAAATAAAATGATAATAAAATTGTAAACAATGTACTACTGCTATATACACTACTATGTACAAAACGAGGTAAATCTACTGTACACGAGTCTCCATGGACCCTCGAAATTAACCACAATTATAACGACGTATAGACACATAATTATAACGTGTGATGATGAACATGTATAAATGACATATATATATATGTATGTACATATAAACATATAACGACGATTGTACAGTTACAGAAAAGCGTATGAGCCACATTGACACACAGCTCATACATCCTTCCGACACAAAATCATCGAGATATGTGCAAAAAAATTTAAAAAAATATTTTTTTACAATAAAAAAACACTTGGAAAAAAAAAATAAAACGTTCAAGAATATATATGTATATATGTACATGTATGTGTGCACACGTTGAGGTATCCTAACCTGTTTATCTTGCACGACACCTGGACGACCGAGCCTATTCTGCTTTCCACGACGAGAAGAAGAAAAAAAAGAATTGCGTGTGGTCAGATTTTACGATCCTATTGCGCGACTAACAACTAATTTGGGAACAATAGATCGGTGTACATGGGAAATATGAAAAAAAATATATTTTCATTACGAAAAAAAAAAATAAATAAATAAAAAAAAAAAAAATTAAAATAGTAAAATGAAGAAAGAAGAAGAGAAGAGATGAAAAATGTTGAATAACACTGAGAGATGAGAGAATAGATGAAGATAATATGAATAAACAATCGTGAATAAAAAAATAAATTGTTGTTTGATGAGTAATAAGTATAAAAAAATATATATATATATAAATATTGTATATAATGCAGTCAATGATTAAGTTTTTTGTTGTTGTTGCTGTTTTTTTTTTAAATCATTTCATAGCGTATAGCGGAGATGGTATAATCAGCGGCAGCGTCAACAGCGTCAGCAACAGCAGCGTCAGCTCCACAAGATTAGCTAAAAAATAATTTTAATGTTTCTTGTTTTCTTAAAATTAATAAATTACGGTTTATTGAAAAATCGTATATTATAAAAAATAAAAAAATTATTGTAGTTATTGTCGACCGCGAATCATCATTCAGACGATTCTCGATGATCGATCGTATCGTATCAATTGTTTTAAGAATAACATTTCATTCATTGTTTTTTTTATTCGAAAAGAAAAAAAAATTATTGGCTCATTAATAACGTCGGGTTGATAATGATAATAAAAAGAAAAGAAATAATAGAGAAATCGACATATATGGGAATATCGCGTTGTTTCGTGAACGTCATTGTCATGGTGCGTCGTAGAGGGGGCGGGGGGGGGGGTTGGGCTGGCAGATGACAGGGAGACAATTGGGGTAAAAAACATTGACGAAAAAAAAAATAATAATAAATTCAAAGAATATAAATTATATTGAAACAAATGAATAAATGAATAAATCGAAAATTATTTTTTGTCAGGGAACGATGATAGTCGTGGCAGGTAAGCTTTGTGTTATAGGCGAACACAAATCTCACCTTGGCGTCAAATACCTCGCCGGGTCGTAATTTTCCCGCCTGCAAAAAATTAATCAGACATGTGACATCGGAATGACTATTTTTTTTTTAATTTTTTTTTTTTACGCCATTGCGTTTTATCTGGTGGCATTTGACAGGAAAAATTCGGCTTCCGGTGACTGTCCTTGAGGAAGAGATGATGAGACAGATAAAAAAAAAGAAAAGAAAAAAGAGAAAAAAAAACGAAACATTGATGAAATCGTTGGGGGGGGGATGCATCTTACTTCGGGGCGGGTGTGAGAGGGTGAGACGATAAAAAATGAACGTCACCGTCGATCGTTTTTTTTTTGTTGTTTTTGAGCTTTCGACGTGATGTGATGATGAAACAATTGTTGATAGTCGTTATTTGTATAAAATAATTATCAAAAGTTTGTTTCATTGTTGATAACTATTCGATAATTTCAACAAATATGTATATATATATTAGACTGGCCGTTGAAAGATAGATTTTCGATTCTTGTTCGAAAATCGAAAGTTGATCTCGTAGAACTTTAGTTATCGAAATTTGAGCCCCTTGAAAATTATTTTTATCGACTTATTATTATTATTATTTGTTTTTTTTTTTGTCAAGTTGAACAATTCGAAGTTGGTCTCAAAGACAACCAGTTCTTCAAATTTCAGCTGTCTATCTCAATATTAAGGCGTGCCCGTAAATTTAGTTTTTTTAACTTTTTTTACAAATTAAAAAAAAATGTTATTTTACTTATGTTATTTTCTTTATTTACAAAAATTTGAATTATTTTTGTTTCTTTTGAATAACACAATTTCTCGGCAGTGGACGATTGATTAGACACGTAAAAAATATAATTTTTACGATAATGATTATTACTTGAAAATGAATACGAATTTTTACGCAAATAAGAATTTTTGTAAAAACAGAACTTTAGTTCTACGAGGTCAACTTTCGATTTCCGATGGAAAAATATCAAAAATATATTTCTTAACTTCCAATTTGATATGCATATATACATAGCTGTGAGGCGCGAGCTATCGATTAATATTCTCGAGATAAAAATTCTTCGAATAATTTGCAAATGGTAATAAAATTTGCAATCGGCTCAAATGGCCGATCGAGCCCGTCTAAAATAAAACATTTTTTTTTCGTGACGATACGAGAATAATTCGTCGATCGTACGACGATTCGGAAACATTCGAACGGACACGCAAATTATCAGCCATGCGAGCTAACCGAACGAGCGCAAAAACGTTTTGTGTAAAATCGATGAGACCGAATGTCGCAGTCGTCGAGTGACGTGATTAGGGGTTTTTCAACTAGTTTCGTACAACTAGTTAAACTGTTAACACGACGTGCGATACAGATACGCGAAATCGGCTATTCTTCAGGCTTAATGGGCGGCGCGTGCGCGCGCGCACAAAGATGGCGAGCGTGTGACATTTCGCCCGTGTCCGAGTTGGAATATTCTATCCAACCGAATTTCGAAATATACACGGTTAATCCATTGCCAAATTCAGAATACAAGAGCGTTTCGGGCTATTGCCAGAATGCTGTTAACGATCGTATGAGGTTGAGAGGGCTTGTTAACGATGACGAGACACGCCCGGCTAACACAATCGCGGATAATTCGAATACTGTTATTCGGTCAGCTGGGAAAAAAAAGAAAAAAAAATCGTAACAGGCATTTCACGAGATATATGTAAAAATTGTAACGGGTGGTCTGAATTTGGAAATAAAAAAAATATATAAAAATGTACGTTGGGGTACTTGTTCGACAAAAAGTATCGCTGCCCACCTTCCAAATGATTCTACACCATGAAAAAAGAATTTTCATATTTTTTTCAAATTTTTAAATCTATACTTTGCATTGCCTGAATTAATTTGAAAGTTTTCTAAATCATTTTTTAATTTTTTTTTTTTACGAAAAGGGCCGGGAAAAGAGATCGCAGAGAAAAAGTATCGCTACCCACCTTCTAAATGATTCTAGACCATGAAAAAAGAATTTTTATATTTTTCCCGATTTTTAAATCTATCCTCTGCATTGCCTGAATTAATTTAAAAGTTTTCAAAATATTTAATCTTGCCACTAACCTTCCACAGTTTGCCATTCAAACAACATCGTGTCTATCAAATTTTAGAACTTTCCTTTATCACATATGGAAGGCCTTTAAACCGGCAATTTTTGATATCTTCAAAATGAAATTCAAATTAGCAATGATTGTATAAAATAAGTTATGAGTTAAAAACGTGCAATAAAAATGTTCGTATATGTTAATATACTACATGATCTTTTTCCAAAACCATCCAAACAAGAATTGTCACATCAAGTTGCGTTTTCAAAAAAGATATAGAACATTTTGTCAACCGAATATCAAAATCGTCTCGAGGTCGCCCAGTCGTGTAAAAAAAATCATTTCGAATTCGTGTGTGTGCGTGTGTGGCGGTCCGGGTGTCCCGCAATTAGAATCGATGATGTTCGTTCTCGCCTCGCTCGGAATCCCAGTCGCCAAATCATATTTCAATAAATCGCGAATAAGAGCCCGAAGACCATTAGCGCCTCGAAATTATTAAACGACGGGTCACGTGACAAAGTAAGAGCGGCAGTACGAGCGGGGGGTGGGGACGGGGGGGGGGGGGGTTTGTTTGGCCAACCCCCAAAAAATCGAATAAATTAATCAACGACCTCACGAGTCTCATCCGCGGCCTTAATTTTCTAAATTCGATATGAGATCGAACAAGATCGAGCAGAATGACGATGCGGGTTGGGCTCGAAATTCGGAACGCCCAATGTTTCGAATGACAATGCTCGGAACGGTCGAGATTCTGAACACGCGTATATATAGGTATAGTTCAGTACCTCGTCCGCCGGCCGCGAGACTACATTGCCCGACTTTCGAGCTTTCCCACGCGTCAACCATCAATGTTAGATACATGCCGTCGCAGACTTTTTTGTAGAAAATTCAATTCTCCACAAAATTGTTCATGTAAACTTTTGGTCTACATAGCGTTGTTCAGCCAGCGTTCGGCCAGGAAGATAAAAATCTATTCGTCGACTCAATAAATTTTTATCTTCCTGTCCAAACGCTGGCCGAACAACGCCACATAGACCAAAAGTTCACACGAACAATGTTGTAGAGAATTAAATTTCCTACAAAAAAGTCCGCGACGGCATATATCCAACATCGATAGTTAACCCGTGGGAAAGCCCGAAAGTCGGGCAATGTAGTCTCGCGGCCAGCGGACGAGGTACTCAACTATACCTATATATATACACGCATTCAGAATCTTGACTGTTCCGAGCATCCAAACATTGGGCGTTCCGAATTATGGCCTTTCCGAACATTGCTCGGTCCGAATTCCGAGCCCAACCCACCGACGCGCCAATGACACGACCGTTGATTCCTTAACCGGCCAATAACTGTCCGATTCGGTCCTCAGGAGCGCAATTCAACGAATTTCGTTCGTTGTTGGGAATCTGCATCGCGAAAAAAAGATTAAAAAAACGATTCTCGCAGGGTTGAAGGAGGGGGGGGGTTTGCAAAATGATTCACGGTACATTAGCGAGAGAGTTAAAGGAGATCGACCTGCCAGATGGCAACTGCAATATCTCGGACGTGAGTGGGGCTCACGAGATCGTCTCTCATCCTCCTCCTCCTCCTCCCCCCCCCCCTCCTCCTCATCCCCCTTCGGTGTCCGCTGTCGCCGGCGTTCGCGAAATTTTCGCTCGCCCGACTAACATCTTCCAACTATTTCTGAAACTATATTTTAAGAATTAATTACCCCGGGGGTTCGGGCGGGTTATAACACTCGTGAGCCGTTCGACGCCAATTCGCGCCTCCTCATACCTCGTCGAGTATCCCTATCTCTCTCTCCCTCACTGTCTTTTCATCTTTTTCCACGCTCCTCATTTCTCTCTCTCTCTCTCTCTCTCTCTCTCTCTCTCTTGCCATCTTTCTCTCTTTCTCATTTTCACACCGGGTGAATATTTCGAGAATATAATTTTTCGACAGCTCGTCATTCCTCTAGCTCGATCGTCTATTATTATAATCATCATCATCATCATCATCATCATCATCATCATCATCATCATTATCATCAATTCAATATGTATATAAAATACGATGATGGTATATGTCATCATTATAATTGTACTGTCGTCATCGTCGTCAGGGGCACCCTCATCATCGCGATTAGAGAGCATATAATACAATAATACATATATGTATATATATGGACATATTATACATTTATATATATATATATATATATGTATATGTACGATAATTGTAATTATTATTTATATTATTCTTTCAATTATTATTATATTGATGTACCGTTTATATATATACATATATTAATATATATATATATATATATATATATATATATATATAACAGTATGTACCCTGTTTCATGCGCTTTAATGTATCGCGTGCTCGAGCCTATGTTGCAGCCCTTGCGCTCTTTCGTGCCTGATGCAATGTGCATTATTATCATCATCATCATCATCATCATCATCATCATCATTATAGTAATTGTAAATATTAAGATTATTATTATTTTTTTTTTATTGCTCGATCACATTGGCCAATCGTGGGCTGGCCCGTGGACTAAAATACGGATGAGAAATAAAATAATATTTTCATTATTATGTTTTTTTTTTTTTTTTTTTTTTTTTTTTTTTAAATCAAATTAGGTGACACGAAGTCTGAGTCAAACGAACTGCGACTAATGTCGGGTCGGTCGGGTGCGAATGAACGATATTTTCACTGGTTTTGAGACGAAAGGGGGTGAAGGGACGGGGGGGGGGGTTCTCGACTTGACCGGGCGATAAGAGGATGTTGAAACGATTATTAATATCTCTCGGTAAATGAGAAACCCGCGGCGGGTTAGCGCGCTCGGGTGTCGTCGAAATTCCCGAGGACCGTACCCAATTATGGGACTCGATAATACACGTCATACCGAACACGTCTCTATGATCCAAATAACGCGACCCCACTCCTCAAAAATTTGGGACGTTTGAAAAAAAATTTCGTTTCTACATTTCTAATTTTATTTTTTGCAAATTTATTCGTGAGTTTGTCTGTGAGTTTTTTTGTTGTTGTTTTTACGATTCGATGGATCGTTGAATGCATTTTTTTTTTTTTGGGATTGAAGGTCCTTGAGGTGCCAACGATTGGACCGTGATTCGAGCCGTTCAAGGGTAGTACAGTTACGAGCAGGCATAATCGTTGCGCACAAGCCTTCACCGTTACTTGAAAATCTGTTGTAAACATATATATATATATATATATATATATATATATATATATATATATATATATATATATATATATATATATATATATATATATATATATATATATATGCATATTTGTTTCTTTCATTTTTTTTAAATTTTTAGCGAATTTTTTGTGACATATTTTTTTTTAATTTAATATTATTATTTTTTTTCATGATAATTTTTTTTTTCTTTTTTTCGACCAATCGTTCTGTCTCAAAGTGGTGGCGAGGCTTTTGCGTTACGAACGTGCGCCGTGAGTGTCGTGCGTGCGAGAAGTGTGATTGTCGTGTGAACAGTGAGTATAGAGACAAAAAGTGAGAAAAAAAATAATTAAATAAATAATTGAAAAAAATTGTGCAGTTATCGAACGGTGTGAAATAATTTTGTCAGTCGTTGTCGAACTCGTTGATCAAAATTGCGTCGTGATTATCGAATTCCTCGAGTTGTGGTTGACCCAAAAAAAGCATGTAAACATTTCAACCCCCATCATCCCCTCTGTGCAAGTGATCGAACGAAAAAAATTAAAAAAGGTCGGACGTTATTCATTCTCCCGATGAGAACATTTTTCGAAACATTTTTTTAAAAATGTTTTTTCTCATTCAATAATGATAATTTTTTTTTCAGTATTTCTTTTTCTTTTACTTTCGACAATATCGACAATTTTGCTCGCACGAGTTCGACAACGCAATGCAGTGCTTGGATACAATTAGATTCATAAAGAACAAAAGAAAAAAAAAAAAGAAGTAATGGTAGTGCAATATTGGTAGTCGATAAAATATATTATGATGAGTTTCGTAGCCATTCCCTTTAATTTTTTAATTTTTTTTTGTTTTTTTTTTGCTCGTCTCCTTCGCCCATCGTCGTGTCTCACCTTGCGCTCGTCCAACATCTCGCCTGGTCGCAGCTTTCTATTCTCCTACGAATGAAATCGTTATCGCACGATGAAATCGTTATTACGTATGTGTGTGTGGTATAAAAAATTTTCCGTGGTGGGTAATGTAACGTGTGTGCGTGTGGCTGTGCATGCTCGCCCCTTATCAATCGCATCTTAATTGCAACAAACACTCTCTTCAACTTTTAACGTTGAAGCAAAAAAAAAAAATAAAAAATAAAAAATAAAAATAATGATAAACAATTTTCCATTCGAAGATGATTATTAATTCAAATAAAATTGATAATTGATATTAATTCAAATGAAAAAAAAATCAAAAGATCAAACAAATCTTCGAATGAATTTCAACGTCAAAAGTTTGTATTTGTATATTTTTTAAAATTTAATTCCTTTTTTTTTTCTTTGGGTTAGATGCATCTTCGTTCGTCGGCTTCGATTACATTTTTCTCGTTGATCATCGTCGGTTCTAAAATAATCCTGCAAATCGCGAAGACTCGTTCCCGTTCGAATCAAGCTGATAAATGTTGAAAATTAATGTGAAAAATGAATTTAAAAAAAAAAACGAAGAATTCTCATAGTTGTGTGCAACGTGACAATTGCATATATATGCATATATTATCTCTGGTGTTCAGGACGATGAAACACTGAGATTATTTGTATTTGGCTGAGGCTACTGGACTGGACGAAAAATCTGTCAAAGGATCGAGGGGAAAGGGGGGGGGGGCGTGTTGCTCGAAAGCTAAATTCTCATCACACAATGTGCATGACTAAATTCTAAAGTGAAGATGGACAAAAGACGGTGCAAGAACGACGAAAATTGAACATGTGCTGTACAGAATAATAAAAAAAAATAAAAAAAAATAAAAAATTCAAAAAAAAAATAGAACAAACAAATAATTGTAAAAAATGACAAAACACGCGTACAAGGGACAATCGACTTGGGTGGTGAACCGGCAAAAATCGGTCGCAAGACAGGACAAACTGCGAATTTCAGATGCTCACCAGAAATCGAAAAAAAAAGAATTAAAAAAAAAAACAAAATCTACGTAGAAAAAACTTCTATGAGAAAATCGTTCTTCAAAAAGCTACGTGGTAAAAACAAAATTGCACAAAAAAAAATCCAAGATACAATTGCAACTCCATGTAAAATTGACGAGAAAAAAAAATAAACATTAATAATAATGAACAAATAGAACGAAGAAGAAGAAGAGAAAGAAAAAAAAGAGAGAAACATAACGAACGAATGACAGGGCGTAACGCAGGAACGAGTAATCTAACCCACATCAAATCGAAAATTGAGCTACGACGCTTTTTTTTCTATTGTTCGAGAGAACAATAAAAAAAATGAAAGAAAACATTAAAAAAAACACAAAAATCGCGTCACGATCGTACGAAACAAAAAAGAAAGACAAAACTTTGTACTAATTTGCATTGCCAGAGGACAAACTAGACTTCTCACACGTTTTTTCCTTCGCATAATTCAATGAGAAACGTTTGTTCCCCCCAAAAAAAAAATATCACAGAAAAAAAAACAACAAATTTACATAAAAAATTCTATTCAAGATAAAAATACGAAATCGTTTTAAAAAATTGACTTTTTCTTCATTCAATTGGAAGTTCATTTTTTCTTCATTTAATTGAAAATACATTTGTTCTTCATTCAATTAAAAATTCTTTTTTTTTTCATTCAATTAAAAATTCTTTTTTTTTCATTCAATTGAAAATCCATTTTTTCTTCATTCAATCAAAAATTTCTTTTTTTTTCGTGGAAAAGAGATGGAAAATAATTTTTTTTTCTTTCTGCAAACGTGATCCAAAAAGAAATATCGAACGAACGTGTGATCGATCAGGTCGGACCTCGGACAAAACGAGCACACTATGTAATACCTGCGGGATGAATAAATACATCTCCGCGTAACATACCTCGTCGCTGATGATAAGACTGGGTCTTCGGCCCAATTCCTCGGGCGGTATGAGCGATCCCCGACGGCTGTTGGTACCACTTCCGGGCACGATTGAAGATTTACGACTTCCCACGGGGGTCGATTCACGGATAACTTCGATCTTCGGCGCTTCGGGTGCCTTTATTTCCGGCAATTTTGGCTATAAAAAAAAAACAAAAAAACAAAAAAAATGTGATTTCTCAGAAATCATCCAAAGAAACAAGAAAATTCAATTCCCAACAATTTCAATCACCCTCATTCGCTTATTACGATATTAACAATTTTTCATGTGCCAAGCGATTTTTTTTTTTTTTTTTTTTTTGCGGAAAAGCGAGCCAAACTGCGTTTTCGGGACCTTAAAGAAAAAAAAAAAAAACCCCAACTACGTCACGATAAAACTCACTGCAAGCTTTTGGACTTGCGTTCGAATCAAAAATAATAATAATAACATTTGAAAAAATAAACAATTAAGAAAAAAATTAATTTGCTTATTATATTTTTATTATCTCCGGCAATTATTATTATTGTTATACGTCGTTATTATTGTTATTATCATTATTATTATTATTATTATTATTATTAAATATGCCCGACGTACTGGCGAACGTCGTGTGGGACACTTTCGAATACGTTAACCGATCACGAAAAAGCTACGAGGCCTGAGACTGGGCCGAAAATCCATGACTGGCCACGACTTACCCTACCCACCAGAATCGACCTGCCAGCCCCCGGTTCTCTATCCTCAGTCACCTCACAAACCTCTCCTCTCTATTAATGCGTGTGTGCGAACGTAATGATCGACCGAAAATAGCAAAACGTCCCTGTCTCGGTTGCTATAAATTTTTGGACAGAACGAGAGATCGTTCGAGAGCGTGAGATCCGAAGAAGGGCTGCGACAGGGGGAAAGGGGGGGGGAGCAATCACGACGAGGTGGAAGAGAGAGAGAGAGAGAGAGGGGGATGGACGAAGAGAAGAAGGTGAGAGAGTGAGAGAAGAAGGATTTTCGATTGAAGCTGGTGTAATAATTCCGGTCGGATAGTTCGAGACGTTATAGCTATAACGATATAACGAATTCGGTGGTGGTGGGCAAAGTGGGAACCCCGATCGGACTTGTTAGAGATATGGCTAGGTTTTTGTATGCTAAAATAGTTTTCCACGCGTGGCATTCATCGGTTGCCAAACAGACCGTGATGACGATGAAGAAGAAGAAGAAGAAGAAGAAGAAGAAGAAGGTGGGGAATGAGGATGAAGACGATGATGACGATGAAGAAGTGAGAGAAACCGAGTGACTGATTAATTGGAGGGTACAGGTGCTTTCCCCGATGCCGAAGAACGTCACTTTAGTTTTCTGCGAGAATTTTGTGACGGGACAATTTTTTTTTTTTATTCTTTACAGATGACGTTGAACACGGCAGCAATGTCGAAAAAGGTAAAAATCCCGAGTGGGTTCGGGACATAGTCATTCGAAGCGCAATGTTTCGAATGGGTATGTCCTGAACGGTCAAAATCACGAATGAGATTGTGGCGAACGTAAAATATGTGGAACGTTTAACCAGTAGACGCGGTTTTCGACATTTTCGGACTTTCGAGCTTTCCCACGCGCAAATTATCAGAGTTAGATGTATGCCGTCGGGGACTGTTTTATGGGAAATTCAATTCTCTACAATATTGTTTATGTGAACTTTTGGTCTATATAGCGTTGTTTATCCAGCGTTTGGATGGGAAGGTGAGAAGAAGAAAATCAATACATTTTTACCTTCCCGTCGAAACGCTGGTTAAACAACGTTATATAGACCAAAAGTTTACATAAATAATGTTGTAGAGAATTGAATTTCCTATAAAAAAGTCCCCGACGGTATATATCTAAGTTTGATAATTTGCGCGTGGGAAAGCTCGAAAGTCGGAAAATGTTGAAAACCGCGCCGACTGGTGGGCGTTCGGCATATTGTACGTTCGCTACAATGTCATTCGGGATTTTGACTGTTCGGGACATTGTCGTTCGAAGCATTGGGCGTTCGGGATTTTTGCATTTCTGGACATTGCTCGTTCTGGATTTCGACCCTAACTCGAAAATATTTCAGGAAATATAAGGGAGAAAGCCTACTCTGGAGGAGCGAGTGAAACTTGTAGCGCCCCCTGCGGTCGAACGGTCAAACCTCAAGGTCTACGCAGTCACGAAGCAGCAGCAGTAGCAGCAAGAGCAGCCGAGCAGCGAAAGCAATTTTTCACCAACGAAATGACATTTTCGTAACTCACCTTCGATTCGATCTTCTGCAGGAACACATGAAAACGAAAATAATTTTCAATCATCAATCAATAATAAAATAATTATTTTATTGAAATAATAATTATCGACAAATAATTTTCAATCATCGATCAATTATAAAATAATTATTTTATTGAGATAATAATTATCAACAAATAATTTTGAATCATCAAACTCAAAAATAAACGAAAAAAAATAAATTCTCTATGTACGATGATTTGGAAAAGAAAAAAAAACTATTCGCAAAACGATAGTGATGAATAAAAAAAATGTTTAATTAGAAAAAATCAAATTGATCAATCGTTCGATGAAATATTTCATTCATTTTTCTTGCGAGAAGAATTTTTCATAAAAATTTCAGATCGGTGATTGTCGAAAGGATTCGATTGTTTACCTGTGACGACGGTCTTTCCAATTTCGTTTTGTCGCGGCCGGCGTACTCGCCGAAATCGAATTCCTGCGGTTTTTCCAATACCGCACGTTCGTAATCCGGTATCTCCGGTAGCTCGTAACTCGCTTCCTTCGAGGCCTTCGAACTCTTCACTTTTTTCACCTCGAGCTTTTCGCCACGCTCGGTTTTCTGCAAAACACACGCACGAACATTCGCCATTGTCTACAATTGTCACACTAAAATTTTTTTGTTAAATACATTTCTTTTCGAATTAATTATTTTTTCAGCGAATGACAGTTACGTGATTAAGCGATTGTTTTATCATATTTCTTATTTTTTTTTGTTCGTAGATATAGACGCCAATTATTATCGATGCAGCAGTTGGTGATGGTTCAACGATTATGAGTCTAGGCGATGATTATCGTGCATAGATTTTTTTTTGTTTGCGATGGTAGCCGATGATCCAATGTCTTATCAATTATTGTGCATTTTGGTTTCTCAATTATTATTACGTTTTGTTTTATTATTATTATTATTATTATTATTATTATTATTATTATTATTATTATTATTATTATTATTATTATTATTGGCAACGTTAATTATTTGCTTTTTATTGACGAGCTGTTGAATTGTGTTAACTTGTTGTTTGCATTTGTTACGAGTAATGTGTATATATATGTATGTATGTGTGTTTAACGATTTAATTTCGAATACGACGATGATAAGCGAAGAGACTGAATGCCAGAAAATAATATGACCAAGATAAAGTTCGATAGAATGAATAGAAAGTTAATTAAATAAAAAAAAAAATCCATTTGAGAAGATGAATCGAGAAACGATGTACTCGACAAAAATTCACGATGCAGCTGTACGACAATTCGTTCAAGCGAACAAAAATTCACGAATCGTTTTTTTTTTTATTTTTTTTTTTGAATTTATTTATTTTCCACAGCCAGATTAAAGAATTTTGTAGCGAAAAATAAAATGAAAAAAATTGTCTTCCGTAGCCAGATTAAATAAAATATGTAGCGAAAAAAAAAAGAATTTTCCATCATAGCCGGATTAAAAAATTTCGTAGCGAAAGAGAAAAGAGAAAAAAATAGAAAGAAAAAGTATGAAGATTGAATTTTGATGTCCCGTTGTTCGGGTACCTTAAGTTTGACCGTGTCATTGTTCTCAGCCTTCTCCGGTTTTTTTCCCGACTTGGTTACCGGTTTCAGAACAATTGTTTTGAAGTTCTCGACTTTAGCCAAACATTTCGGAGGCAAATTTTTACGCAGTATCGATTTCGCATCTTCCGCATTCGCGGACTGTTTGATCGAAATATTTATTGAGCGCGTTTGTCAACGCGTGTTATTTTTTTTTTTTTTTTTCGTTTTTAATGCGTGTTTAAAAATTGTGTGAGTGTGTGCGGGTGTTGAAATTGGTCCGGTGATGTTGACGACACGCGAATTGGCGCGTAATTTTGAAAAAAAAGGGAAAAAAAATAATAATAATGATGAATTGTTTTGTTGATGTCGATAAATTACATATTTACATATCTATATATATACAATGCAAAATAATAATTTCTTTTGTAATTTGTCACGCTGGCTTTCGTCAAACTCACCTTAAGCTCGACCTTGTTCAAACTTTTCTTCTCCTCCTCGATCTGCAATCAAACAAATTCAATTTTTGTGTTTTTATCATTTTTTCTAAAAGTCGTGAAAGACAAAAATAATTAATTTTCACGATTCTTTTTCTTTTAGTTTACCTTCGATACTGATTTCAAGCTGGGCTTGCGAAATCCTTCTTCCTTCTGTGAACAAACAGAGAACATTTTTTTTTTTTTAGAAATCAATCATCGAATGTGAGAACGATTTTTTAGAGTTGCCATTCCTGTTAAAAGTTAAAATGCTCGTTATACCATTGGATAACAATTAGTCGATTATGATTGTTGTTTTTTTTTTTTTTTTTTTTGCGATGAGACGCGTGAGCGTTGAGCGTGAGTGAGTTTTGCTTTCGTGTACCTTTTCGGATTGAGCGATAGTCGTTTTAGCGATTAACGTGGACTCATCGTCCCCGTTCTAAAAACAATATTATTAATGGGTTTTCGTTTGTTTGTTTAGCGCTAAGCTTATGTACATTATGCACTGTTTTTATTTTATTTGGCAAGCTTGCCGAGCGTTTTTTTAATTTTTTAAAATTTGTTTTTTTTTTTTTAATTTTTTTTTTGTACCTTCTCTTCGGGTTTTCCAAGAGTATATTTTGGTTTCTTGGGTTCTTGATTTTCATCCTTCTAAAAAATGGAAATGTTTTTTTTTTTAGGTTTGAATCAGAATTTTGTACTAGGTCCATAATTATTTTCGTCGAATTCAAGAACGTTTGCATAATTTTTTTTTGTTATGTACCTTAGTCGCTATGGGTTTGTCTAGAGCGGACTTGGATTTCGGGGCGGGTTCGTCCTTCTAAAAAATGATTCAGATTTTTAGTGATATGTCGGATGTAGATTTTGCATTGCGATAGTTTATAGAGTTGTGCAATTTCTAATTCCTTTTGTGTTATGTGTGTGTGTGTACCTTAGGCTCCTCGGGCTTGCCAAGGGTGGTTTTGGATTTCGGAGCGATTTCCTCCTTCTAAAAATGATTTAGTTTTTGAATGATATATCGAATGTGTGATACGAGATGTGTACGTGCGGAATTTCGTGCAGATTGTGATTGTTTTGTGAATTTCGTGTGTACCTTGAGTTCATCGGGCTTGCCGAGAGTGGTTTTAGGTTTTGGAGCAGGTTCGCCATTCTAAAAATGGTTTAGTTTTTAAGTGATATATCAAATGTGTGAGCTTGTGATTGTTTTGTAAATTTTGTGTGTACCTTGGGTACATCGGGCTTGCCGAGAGTGGTTTTAGCGTCCAGAGCGGGCTCGCCGTTCTAAAAATGATTTAATTTTAGAAAGATTTGTCGAATGTGCAATTAGGTACGTGTACGTGTCTGAGGAGTGTTTATTGTGATTGTTTTGTGAATTTCGTGTGTACCTTTTGTTCCTCGGACTTGCCGAGAGTGGTTTTGGGTTTGGGAGCCGGTTCGCCATTCTAAAAATGATTTTGCTCTTCAATGATATGTCGAATATGTGAATGAGACGTGTAATTGTATAAAATCGTGCGGGTTGTAGATGTTTTGTGAATTTTGTGTGTACCTTAGATTTGTCGGGCTTGCCGAGGGTAGTTTTAGGTTTCGGAGCGATTTCGTCCTTTTAAAAATGATTCAGTTTTAGAATGATATATCGAATATGTGAATGAGACGTGTGAGTGAATAAAGTCGTGTAGATTTTTAATGTTTTGTAAATTTAATGTGTACCTTGATTTCCTCGGGTTTGCCGAGAGTAGTTTTAGGTTTCGGAGCGATTTCGTCCTTCTAAAAATGATTCAGTTTTAGAATGATATATCGAATGTGTGATTTTAGACGTTTGCGTGCATGAACTTGTGCAGATTGTGTTTGTTTTGTAAATTTAATGTGTACCTTGATTTCCTCGGGTTTGCCGAGAGTGGTTTTAGGCTTTGGAGCGATTTCGTCCTTCTAAAAATGATTCAGTTTCATAATGATATGTCGAATGTGTGATTTTAGACGTTTGCGTGCATGAACTTGTGCAGATTGTGATTGTTTTGTAAATTTAATGTGTACCTTGATTTCCTCGGGTTTGCCGAGAGTGGTTTTAGCTTTTGGAGCTGGTTCGCCATTCTAAAAATGATTTAGCTTTTGAGTGATACACCGAATCAACATGTTACGACATGTGCGCATGTGTATATGTGTAATTATGTTTAAAGTTCTAAAATTGACATTTTTTTCGTAAATTTGGTGTCTACCTTAGGCTCCTCGGGCTTGCCAAGGCTAGTTTTGGATTTCGGCGCTGCTGTGTCCTGTAAATTGTTTTTCGTCTTTTAGAAACAACATTTCCATCACCTTATTTTTTCGATTAAAAACGCGGTTACGTATGTTAAAAAAAAAAACTTATTCGTGTACCTTCGGTTTCTCATCTTTGCCATCAACCGCCTCGATTTTCACCTCAGTTTTTTTCTAAAAAATTTTAATATTCGTCGTTTGAATATGCTCAATGATACGATTTAGAAATTTCAACGTCTAACGTGTGAAACATTGCAATATACCTCATCGTTCCTCTCATTCTCGATTTTCTTCTTGAGCGACGAACGTCTCTGGAAATCACGAACCAAAAATTTTTCGAATGGAGTCGAAAATTCATTTTCGCGTCATTTCAGATTCAGTTTCAAATTTTAGATTGCAAAAATTAATGCGAGATCTCATTATCCGAGTTTAAAAAAAAAACTATAAGATTAATTATAAAAATGTTTCGAATGTAGTTTTGGGTTTTACAATGAAAAATGAAAATTTTTTAAATCCTAGTACGAGTGTGAGTGTAATTGTGTGAGAGCAGTGTACCTTAGGCTCAGCAGGTTCTTCGATTGCCAGTTTGGATTTCGATGTTTCCTACAAAAAATATTTCGGTAACGACGTTTACGATGATTCTTCGGGTACTCAATATTGTTTAAATTATTTTTTGTACATTGTGAGATGTATTCATGTACCTTCTTGTTGTCGATTTTCTCGGTAGTCGTTTTACCCTTAACCGACGCGTCCTTCTACAAATTATTCATCAAAGTGTCCTCATAGAAATTGGCGAAAAAAAAATTTGTTTTCGAGGGATTGAAAAAATGAAAAAAAAAAAAACGTTAAAAATTACCTTTTCAGCAATGGAAGTCTTTCTACCGATCGTGGATGAACGTCTGCTCTCGCTCTTTGATTCCTCCTCGAACTGAATTAATGAAAAATGAACGTAAAAATGTAAATTGAAAGTTTTTCAGACATTCCATCGAGTAACGAATAATAATGAAAATATTAATTGATTAGAAAACTTAGATTCAGCATGGAACGTTTTTTTTTTTAACGATCTTCTGTATCCAAGATTTCGTTGGGTGGACCATACACGGAAGTGAAATTTCGAAAATCTCCGTTTTCGTTGGTACATCGAAAGCCAATTGTTTTCCGAATCGAATGTTGATTTTTTTTTTTTTTTTTTTTTTTTTCAAAATTGATTTTGGAGCAGATTTTACGGTGATCTGCAATTTTTTTCCGGTACCTTCTGAATGGACACACGCCGACTGGAAGGCGGACTGCCGTCCTCGGAGATCTACGAGCGAGGAAAAAGCACGAGGATGTTTATTTTGTTTTCGGTTTGAAAAAAAAATTAAAAAATAATTTTAAAAAAAATAATTTTTTTAGTATTTTTATTTTTGCGGGGGGAATGTTTGATTGTGCTTGTACTACAAAAATAAAAAAATGATTGACGGATTATTTACCGATTCTTCGGTGGTGACGAGGGAGCTTCGACGACTCTCCGTCTTCAACTCTTCCACTCGGCTGACCGATGATTTTCTTGTGGTGACCGTCTTCTCGGGCTTCGGAGTAGTCTCGCGTGACGCCTAATTGTCACATAAATGTTCATTTCGAATATAAAAACTCTCAGGTGAAAAAAAGATAAATTAAAAAAAAAAAATTTTTAATTAAAAAGCGACAATAAAACAGAAAATATTTATTATATCGAATAACTCACGTCCTTCGATTCCGGTTCCTTCTTCTTCACGATCTTCTTCTGCAATCAATCGAAACAAGACATGATCAAATAAAAATTTGAAAAAATGAATCTTCCATCATAAACAATCAATATAATAATATATCTATAATAAATTACCTTTTCCGGTTCTTTCGTGTCTTCCGGTTTCTTCTCCTCGATTTTTTTCTGCATCATCGAATCGTCGTTTTAATTCTCATCACACAATTTTTCACGCCATGAGGTGGACGAATTTTTATCATTTTTTTTTCTTTTTTCAAATAATGACAAAATAATTGGCGTAAAATCAATAAAAACAATTATCGTTAAAATACCTTGATGGACTTTCTTTCTTCGATCTTCTCAACATTGTTGGTCTCTTCCTCCTTCTTCTGCACGTTCGACGTTACGATAACAAAAATTTTCGGACAATTAAAAAAATAACATAAAAATAAAAAAAATAAAAAACACCGAAACAATTCGTCAACTTTTGAACACGAGGATGCGCATGCGATGCAACGAATAAAAATACAATCGGTGAAATGTGCAACGAAAGGGTTATCAGTTTGCCATGCAGATTGCCACATTTTGCCATTTATAATCGTAGAGATTTTTTTTTTTTTTTTTTTTTTTTTTTTTTAATTCTCGTCACATATTGCGTATGAAGACTGAGAAAGTACGTTTGCGATTTGCGATTTGATATGCTTTGGGGGAGTCTTACGTGCGACGTCCTTGCGACGAAAATCACTCGTTGAGCAATTTTTTCTACGAAGCTTAGATATTAATTAAATTCCGCTGCGCTGAGGAAAAAATAAGTAAATAGCTAAAAGCAATGAGTTATATATATCCAAATATATATATATATGTATATATAGCGATAGAAGCTTAGTAAAGAATGGAGATAGCGTGGGAGAAATAAATTCAGCTTGTCGTCGTAAGAGACATTGGGACGTCGAAGTTGTGCGATCGTGATTTGTGATCCATGAAATAATTTTGTTTTCTTTTTTTTTTTGTTTTCTCAAATTTCAAAATCTCAAATACGATCGAACAATTCGATCGATCCAACGTCTCTCAGATTCTCGACTCACCAAGATCTCCGTTTTCTGAAACGAAAGAAACATCGATTAACTCTCACGTCGAATGTGATCCAAGTTTAAAAATTTTTATATATTAACTATAAATGGAATTGGGCATATATACTTCACATGTAGGTTTTATATAGACTATAGATAGTCCATATAAAGTCTATATATGATCTATACATGAACTGTATATGTCCAATTCCATTTATAGCTTATACATCATTTTTATACTTGGGAAACAATGTTTTACGTAATAATTAAATTTAATAACGATAATTGTGTTTAACTATGACTATAGTCAGCGTAACTACGTAAGCATCGAAATAAAATGAATAATCTGTCGTTATGTCGTTATATAATTTATATATTTTGTCTGTCGAGGTTTTTTTTTTTTTTTTTTTTTTTTTTTTTTTTTTTTTTTTTTTTTTCAGTCGTGAGACGAAGAGGACAACAAGAGGACTCGAGTGAAACATTAAAACACTAATGTCAACATAAATGGACATCGTTAATTTCGAACAAACATATTTATTTTTCGTTTAATTTATCATCGAAATTAATAATTAATATTGTTTTCGTTCAAGTGACTCGTAGCTTGGATAATTTTATGTCCAATATTTTATTTTATATATTTCAAGAATTGATGAAATAAGATATGAACATAATTTCACACACTTCACGTCACTTGAATAAAAATATTACTAATAATAAATCATGATATTTCATGTTAAACGAAAAATCGTGTATATCGAAGTAACGATAATTGGATTCTGAACGATAAATTGGTGTCAGTGAGGAAACATTGATAACAAATTGGAAAAACATGTTTCGCCCGTAAATTCCGACGATTCCTGTTCAAAACGATATAGACCAGTGAGCTGTACGTGTGTGCTGTTCTGTGTCGTGGCAATTGACTCGGAAAAAAAAAATAAAAAAAATAAAAAATCTATAAAAAAACGAGAAGAAGACGAAGATAATGAAAGATAGGACATTGTGTTTGTGATTTACCTTCTTGGATTCTGGTTTGTCGATACCGTTTGTTTTCGTGTCCGGTTTGTCCTTAAAAAAATAAAATAAAGACAAAAATAATTTCGAGCAAAAAAAATGAAAATAAAAAAATATAAAAAAACTGGCAAAGCACTATAGACACCGCCATTGGCATTGGGCAAAAAGGGGTCGTTCGATGATCGATGAACAGCAACGAAGATAAATAACTCAACGAATCCGAATCAACATTTTGAATTGTAATAATTCAATCACTAAATCTTCAATCATTTTTTTTCTTTTTAATCTGGACGAATGTTCAGCGTTTGTAGATGTGTTAGTGTTATGTAAAGTATCTATATATAAGATTCGTGAGAATGTATTTTGTAGGTGTGTAAGTGTGTGGTGTTCAAGTGTACCTCGACGATAGAAGTAATTTTCGAAACTTCGGATTTCGATTCTTCGACGATTGATTCGGTGACGATGGACTCGCTAACCAGATCATCGTCGTCCACGGATTCCTCATCGTACTCGGTCTCCTCCTCCTCCTCTTCCTCCTCCTCCTCCTCGTAGCTCATCGACGAAACGAGCTTCTACGCGTTGCAATACGATTTTTGGTATTTGTTTTTTTTTTTTTTTGTGCGAATGTGAACGTGTGTGTGTATTTTTTTTTCGCGAATCGTCGGACAAACGAGGCAAATGTGCAGGTACATATTAACATATATATATATATATATATATATATATATATATATACCTATATGTCTGATTCAAGAATGAGCATTCGTTATTTTTTCATCAGTGAAAATGTATTTTAAATAATTGAATGAGTGAAATGACTATTGTCAAACAAATATTCATTGCAAAGATATCAATGATTGTTGCATAAATGTGGATAAGTTCAATTCTCACGTGATACTTGATCCTGTGTTCGAAAAAGTATTTTAAATAAATTTCAATCGGATTCTCATCAATCACAATTGAAATTTATTTATAAATAAAATTTCAATTTAACTCTCATAAAAGCGATCGGAATTTACGTGAAATACTTTTTCGAACACACGATCAATTATCACGTGACAATTGAACATTTCTACATTTATGCAATAATCATTGATATCGTTGGGATGAATATTTGTTTCGCAATATATTTTTATTTCTCTCATGAAATTGTTTGAAATACATTTTCATTGATGAAAAATAATGAATGCTCAGTTTCTGAATTGATTTCTTGATTCTTTCAATTGTTAATCAGGTAAGTGCGACTTGGAAGCGTTTTCTAGGTAATAATTGTGTTAGTTGAGTCAGTAAAACGTTGAATTTCTTTTTTTTTTTCTTTTGTTTTTGGATCCTCATAGAGAAAGCTTTGTTTTTCATTCTATTCATCGTCTTCTCTACCTTCTTCTCTTCCACTTTCTTCTCCTCGATCTTTTTCTCCTCCTTCTTCTCCTCCTCCTTCTTCTTCTCCACCGTTTTTTTCTTCTTCTCCTCCTCCTCCTCCTTCTTCTTCTTCTCGACGAGTTTCTGCAATGGCACAGGGATCAGGGGCATGCAAGACACGGAACAATTGGGCAAAATCACGTGTAAATAGTGCAGGTTTTACGAAAGGTACGATATTAAAGGACCGGTGTTAAAAAAAAAAAAAAAAAAACATTTTTATAAAAACAACATTTTTACAACTTGACGAATGGAAAAATTGAATTTCATGGGTGAAACTCAAGGACAGGAAATGGATTTGCATCGGTAATGCATTTTGTCGTGATAATAATTAATTAACATAGAAATAAAGGGGTCGAAAGTAAACGAAAAAAAAATGGAAAAAACAAACATTTTTAATCACGACAGGATAAATTGAAAAGGGCTTGGGAAAGTCTCTCGTCGAGGTCTAGAGTCCTTTCTTACCTACACTTCAATGACATTGTTTTTAAAAGAAAAAAAAATCATCTATCCTCGACGAAATCGTCTGAGAAACAAAAAAACCTCACCTATCTCCCTGAAAGTCGATCACCGGACACGAAGAATTTTTTTTTTCAATTGTTTCTCTTTTTTCTCCCGTCTATGTGAAAATTTTTCTCGTGAAAAATTCATCATCGAACTTACCTTGACCGTTAATTCGGCGGAAGACTCGTCCTTGCCCATTTCGTTGCTGACCACGACCTTGTAAGATCCCGAATACTCTTCCGTCGTGTTGTTTATCACGAGTTTCATCTCCATGCCGTTGAACGAGATTCTTATGTCCTTGGTGGATTTTATTATCGTTGAATTTCTATATAAAAAATTTTAAAAATGAAAAAAAAAAACGATTTTTAATAAAACAAAAAAATAATAATTATCGTGGGACGTTAAAATTGAATGATGGAATGAATAATTACGTACTTGTACCACTCGACCGTAGCTTTCTTGTCCGTCTGGGACAGAGTCGCCGTAAATTCAACGGTCTGGCCCACTTCGACGGTCTGAACAATGAAAAATGTACTTATTAACAGGTTGAATTTACGCATTATTGTTTATCATCGTAGAACTGATTTTATAGCAAGAAAAGAGAATAGAAACGTATGGTGAGGCAATAAAAAATGCACCGAAGAATTTGCATGAAGATCTGCTGTACCGACTGACGATTAATTATCGACAGTTTTCGCGTAATTTTTGGATAAGAGGTTTTTGTGCAATTTTTCTACAAAAATCTATGTTTCGTGTGCTTAGTATGTGAGTTTTTCTTTTCTTTAGAGATTGGATATCAGATTTTTCTCAATTAAACGATCCAAATATCGAAAAATCCATTTTTTCTACACAAATCTGCCATCTGTCGGTAATGAAATCTGTAATATTATTTTTTTCTCTCGCATTTTTTAGCAATCTGTTTGGATCGATAATTCGAAAATGTATAATTTTTAGCAAATCTGTTTCGATCAATAATTTGAAAATGCCGATTGGCCGAAAAAAGTCGTACCTGCTGAGACGATAAAACAGATTCGTCACGTTACCATCGAGTCGTCGTTAATTCATTTGTGTATTTATTTCTGTGTAAAACTCACCATTGTCTTGAGACCCGAAGCGATCTTCGGTTTCTCGATCTCTTCGGGCAATTCCATGATCTCGACGACCTGGGACGTGGCTTCGCCCTTTTCGTTTCTCGCCACCAATCTGTATTTGCCCTTATCGGCGGTCGATATCTGTTCGATCTCGAGTTTAACCGCGAATTCACCCTGCAACCGAAAAAAAATGATCACGTTGCGTTTGATCATCGTTCAATGGAATCGTCTCGATCGATTTTTCATTCGTAAATTTTATTCGTGAAATCGAAAGAGTGTCCTTGAACTCACCTCTTTGACCTTCTCGACGTGCAGCTTGTGTCTGCTGTCGACCTGCACCGCCTGGCTCTCCTTGAACCAAGTGCAATCCGGCGCGAATTTTGACATAACGTGACACTCGACTATGACAGTCTTCTTCTTCACGACCTTCACGACCTTGGGTTTCTCCTTGATCACCGGTATAACTGGTAAAATTAATTATTTCATCATTAAATCCAAATTATCTCAAGAGCAAAATAAACGAATAAAATATTTCTAAAAATAATTAACAAATAAAATAATTTTAAAAAATAATAAGCAAATAAAATATTTGAAAAAAATATAATAAACAAATAAAATATTTAAAAAATATAATAAACAAATAAAATATTGAAAAATGAAAATTTTTGAATTTTCTTACTTTCAACGTTGAGGGTGAGATTCGCGTTGAGTTCTCCAAGAGCGTTTTTGATGTTGCACTTGTACAGGCCGGAATCATCAGCGCCGGGATCGTTGAGGGTGAGTTTGATGTAATAAACGTCGTCCTTTTCCGCGACAATGCTGATGGAAATTTTTGTGGATTCGGTGACGACTTTACCGGCATGAGTCCAAACAATTTCGGGTTTGGGTTTGGCTTTTACTCGACAATCCATTACCACGAGTTTGCCACCGTCGTGCGATTGGATACGCGGCTTCTCGACGAAAGTCGGACCATCGCCTTCGGGCTCGGGTTCGGCTTCGATGTTGAGATTGAGATTTGCATTGCTCTCGCCGAATTCGTTTTTCACGTGGCATCTGTATGTACCGCCGTCCGGTCCCGTGGGATCCTGAAACGAGATATCACGATTTTTCAACATTTTTTTCGGTATGACGTTTCTCGAATGGAACAAAAAAATCGGAACCCTTGTATTGATTTTCTCAGAAACTAGAATTCATAGAATTCATATGATTCATATAATATATATAATTCGCATAATTCATAAAATCCATATAATTCATATAATCCATATAATTCATATAATTCATATGAATTCATATAATTCATAGAATTTATAGAATTCATAGAATTCATAGAATTTATAGAATTCATAGAATTCATAGAATTCATAGAATTCATAGAATTTCTAGAATTTCTAGAATTCATATAATTCATATAATTCATATAATTCATATAATTCATATAATTCATATAATTCATATAATTCATATAATTCATATAATTCATATAATTCATATAATTCATATAATTCATATGAATCCATATAATTCATAAAATTCATAGAATTCATAAAATTCATAAAATTCATAGAATTCATAGAATTCATAGAATTCATAGAATTCATATAATTCATATAATTCATAGAATTCATAGAATTCATAGAATTCATAGAATTCATAGAATTCATAGAATTCATAGAATTCATAGAATTCATATAATTCATATAAATTCATAGAATTCATAGAATTCATAGAATTCATAGAATTTATAGAATTCATAGAATTCATAGAATTCATAGAATTCATAAAATTCATAGAATTCATAAAATTCACAGAATTCATAGAATTCATTGAAAAATCATAAAATTCGACATTTTCATACCTTGATTTCGAGAGTGAGTTCGTAAACGTCTTCCTCAACGACAACGGTCTTGATCTTGATCTTGGACGTTTCCTTGACAACCGTGGTGCCCCGAAACCAGGTGACTTCGGGTTTGGGTTTGGCTCGACACTTGCACCTCATCGTGATCAGTGTGCCACTCTCGTTCGGAATAATTCGCGGCTTCTCAACGAACGACGGTGCGAAACCAGCTGCATCTTCTGCATCTTGGAACGATCCACGATTAGACGATAAACTTTGTTATCAATAATCCTCGTCTGGCACATGGCGAGACAGGCGCCTACGTTCGCTTTTCATTTCTCCATCAATGACCATACATTTTTTATAAAATGTTTTTTTCTTTGTTTCCATAACACAGATTTCTAATTTTATCACCGAAAAGAATCCAAAATTGAACTAAACGAAGCCTCGTATTTCCAATTTCGAAAAAAAAGTTCTCCTCTAAAAAAAATGAATTATCGACCTTTTTTTTTTAGTCTTCGAAAAATGCGAACGTCCTACTCAGTTGCAGGACATAAAAAGTCCGAACGTTAACGCCACTTGAGGATTATCAACAACACAATGTCATCTCAATAATTGAAAAAAAAAAATTGTTAGATTGAAAAATATGGGCTGCTTTTTTATTTGTTAATTAAAAGCCGAAAATACGAACAAAACGAATAAAATTTTTCCAAAACCATCGGAGTTAGTGATCGAGCGTGTTACAAATTACTCACCTGTAGTTCAATCTTACATTTCATAAATCATTCATTTACTTCGCATTCGTGATACAATATTCATATACATGCTATTGAACAAGACCCCGACGAGTGCCGAAAAAAAAAACAACCATTCCCAAACTCATTCGTTTCATCGTAAAACGCATACGAACGATTCGTGAATACGAAAATGAGAAATCGTGGAGAAAGAGAAAAAAATATATATATATACATATTGAACGTGCGATATATCGTAAAAAAAGTGGGAAACGAAGAAGAAGAAGATGAAGAATGTGGGGAGAAACGATGAAGATACGAGGGGGTTCAAAATGATGCGAGGACCAAGGTAGACAACATGGAATACATGTGGATGCATATGGGGCATTCCATGCAATTTCGATCAACTTCTGGCCATCATTCCTCCGATCGTTTTCATAATTTTTCATTCGAAGGTACTAATCGAAAAAAACGCACACCATTTTTTTCACATTTTTTCAAAATTTATTTTTCGAGATATATTTAAAATTTAAAAAAAATTTTAAAAAGCCCATTTTTTTTGCATCTGAAAAAATTCACAAAATTCTTAAAAATGATGAATAAATTTTCAAACGCTATTGCAAGACGGAGCTTTCGGAACTACTTCTTTACCATAGGTCGGAAAATATGAATAACTCTGTATTTTCTATTATTCATATTTAATAATCAATATTTATTGGCAAATTTCATCGATTTTCTTTTTTTTTCTCCGATTGTTTCAAAAGCTCCATCTTGCAATGACGTTTCGAAATTTCTTCATAATTCGCAACAATTTTGTAAATTTTTTCAGACGAAAAAAAAAAAAAAAAAAATTTCTTTAAAATATATCTCAAAAAATAAAGTTTGAATAAATGTGAAAAAAATTGTGTGAATTTTTTTCGACGAGGACTTTCGAATGAAAAATTGTGAAAACGATCGGAAAAATGATGACCATCATTTGATCGAAATCAGTTGATCGAAATGTCATGAAATGTCCCATGTATAATATATACGTCTATTTTTTTCGTTCGTTTTGCATCCAGGACGATTGACTTGCCTTGGAAGTTAAGTGCGATGTTCGCGTTACTCTCGCCGTAGTTGTTAAAAGCGTTGCAACGATAATTTCCACCATCGGCCTTTGTCGGATTCGATATCTCGAGGGTGAGAAGATAAGCGTCTTTGCCGGTCGCCTTGCGCGACATTTTCACCCTCGAACTGTCGCTTATTATCTTCTGGCCCTGGTACCAAGTGATATCCGGTACCGGATGGGCCTCCAGTATGCACTCCATTATCAGCAAATCGCCTTCTTGACGTATCGTCGGCTTTTTCGGAAAACGCGGCGCCTTGCCGTCCGGAATTCTGCGTGTGTTCGATTATTGATTTTTTTTTTTTTTTCATCTTTTCAAAATGATTTAATTTCTTTTTGCGAGTGGATGTGCAATTTTTTTTTTCATCTCCCTCGATCGTAATAAATCCTTCCATGCTTTTGCGAATCGGTTTTCACGTGCGTCAATCGCGAATTTATCGAGCATGCCGCATGCACTTTGAACTCGATCACGTGGCGAAGAAATCATATTTGATTTTTTGAATTTCAAAAAAAAAAGAAAGAAAAAAAAGAAGTTCAATATCGTAATTTTGTATAAAATAATAACAATGATTTGTCTCTATACAAATTTTTTTCTTCTCAAATCGAAACTAAATTTTTCAATCCAATTACAATTTCAAAACAAAATTCTCTAATTATTAAACCAAAAAAAAAAAGAATATTTGAATTTTTTCTTTTTTTCATCACAAGATCTTATTTTTGTTCTCTTTATTTCTTTCTTTATTTTTTTATTTCTCGTTTTAATGTCGTGAACCAATATGATGAATTTTATTGATTTTATTCGTAGAATCATGAAATTTGATTGCAACGCCACGTGAAACATTTTTTTTTTTTTTTTTCGTTGCGTACTTTGGTTTGTCGCCACCTTCGAAGTTCAGATTAATGGTCGCGGTGCCCTGTCCGTGTTTGTTCTTAGCGATGGCTCTGTACTCGCCGCTGTCCGCTTTCGCGACGTTGCTGATCTGCAATCTCGCCAGATAGTAGAGCTTCTGATCGAGCTCGAGTGACGTCTTGAATCTTCCACCTTCTCTGATCTCGTCGTTACCGTGATACCTGATCGCCATACAATCCTCGTCATATCGACAAATTCCTTTTTTTTTTTTCATCTCCTTTTTCCATCATTTTTTCTTTTCGCCCAATTTAATCTTTTCTCAATCGCAATCGGATTCGTTGCGTAACGCATATATCAAAATAATAATTCGATAAAATTTTGTGATATTGAAAAATTCGATAAATAACAAAAATATTAAAAATTATTTTTACACGAGCTTATAAATATTAATATGCATGATATTTATATCACATAAAAATATTTATAAATCCTCATACAAATATTATATATAACATTTATATAAATAAATATTAATATACAATATACAGCATATTTATACGAATATTTATTGTTTATGTATACTCGTAATAATATTTTCCTCATGAAATAAAATGAAAATTGAAGAAAAAAAGTCGAAATATTTGATAATTGATTTTAATAAATTGTTTCATGGATTTTAATTGTGTTTCAATTAATGAGAATTTTTTTTTTTTTTTTCTAAATTGCGTTTGCACGGAATCCGATCGGATTGTCTTACCACTTGACATTGGGTTTGGGATCGCCGACGCATCTGCATTCGAAGGTGATGGTGTTGCCGTCGTCGGATTGTCGGATCACGGGTCGTTCGGTGAATGTCGGTTTGATTCCGTCGTCGGGTACGGGTGCCTCGTCGCCTAATGATATCGCACAAACGGATTGTTGTTGTTTCTTTTTTTTTTTTGTTCGTTTCCTCAAAAAAACTTTTTTACTCTCTGCTTGCGTGTCACAGGGTGACGTCATTTGGATGTTATTCGACGCTATTACATTATTTTCACATAATAATGATGACACGAGGGATGATAATGAGGATCGATGAGAGGTCGGATATAACGATTGGAAATAAAAGAAGAAGAAGAAGAAGAAGAAGTAAAAGAAGATGATGATGATGAAGAAAAAAGAGTTTCGGGTCTTCTGTGTGATATTTTGGTCAACCTGTACCTCTGTTCGTCTATAAATTGTGATATTCAAAGTTTCGTAATTGCAGCTTCCTAGCTTCTGCCCTGCACCGAAAATCGTAATCAGTTTTTCCGGCTATGCGAATCGTACTCGGTCGGTAACAAAATTTAACTGATCCAAACTTTGAATAAATTAAGTTAACTTTGAAGTTAACTATACACGTTAAGTTAATACCTTTGAATTAACTATACAAATATAGTAGTTAACTTTGAAGTTAACTATACAGATAAAGTAGTTAACTTTGGAGTTAACTATACGAATCAAGTAGTTAACTTTGAAGTCAACTATACACGTAAAGTAGATAACTTTGAAATTAACTATACACGTTATGTAGTCAACTTTAAAGTTAACTATACGAATAGAGTAGTTAACTTTGAAATTAACTATACACATAAAGTAGTTCACTTTAGAGTTAACTATACACGTAAAGTAGTTAACTTTGAAGAAAAAAATATAATCACTCATTTCTATTCCACAAAAAAGAAAAGAATGTTCTTTTTTTTTTTTTCGAATCGATTGGTGATGTTTCAATGATTTTGGATCAGCGATTTCTCGTATGACATTCGACACCTCTGCCAACGACTGAATATAAGATGAAGTCGTGAGAAAAAAAAATATGCACATCTATCTTGTGAAACCCGATGATCCATTTTTTTTTTTTTTTTTCAAATTCAAAAAAACTATTTTTAACGTTTTTTACGACCGACGTCATCGCGGGCGCGCTGTTTGTTTTATTTTTATATCACGTATCACGGTAATCCGTCGTGAATCACGTGTCCACGTGTCCGATACTCGTCCTCGCGTTACCGAGTGATAAATCTGTTCGAAACGGTGAATCGCTGGAAACCTCGTAGAAGTATGTACAGCGAGTTAGAAATTTTCACACGAAAAATAACACGTTGAAAAAAATAAATAAATTAACATACCATCAGTGAGATGTTTACTGAATCAATACTAGTTAAGCGTCAGCGTCAGGCCAAATTGCCGATCGTTTTATTCTCGTTCTCGATCTTCGGGTCAATGCAAATTTCACGGTTCTTCTCCAGTCAAACTCGGAAATTCGACGGAATAGAAAAAAAAATTGAAAAAAAAAGAAACATCGACCGAAGAAATTTGAATCGATCGATCGACGAGTGAGAAATAAACTATCGAATTAATACGTCATTTAAGCAGCATTGGGTAATTACGTTATTCATGATCGTTTTTGCTCTACTCTATCATTATCTCGGCGTGTTTTCATAACGTTTTTTTTTTTCTGGTAAAATCTCGCTAATCCATCGCGGGCTGTATATCGTAATTTTATTTCGTTCAACAATTTTTTTATTTTTTTTTTAATTATTTTTTAATCGGCAAATTTTGTATTACGATATTTTTTCACTTCTTTCAGAAATTTCGATCGAGCGAGCTTTTTTGATATGCAATTTTTTCCGTGGGCACCATTGTGTACTATATAATATATACAATATATAAATATATATATAGCACGTGCTCCTTGACAAGAGCGTAAAATTCGTCAGCATTGAAGATTATAAAATAAAACATATGTAACGTGGTGCGTTTGTAGTGATTACGTGACTCGACGTCGATTGCGAAACGTGAACGTGAACGTGGAATATAGTACGAAAGAAAATAAAAAAATAAATAATAAAAAATAAATAATGGAAAAAAAAACGAAAGATAGAAAAAAAAAATAGAACAGAAAAACGATAATTGGAACGGAAAAATAAACAAAAATAATGATAAAAAAAAAAACGGAGGTCGATGAAGGATCGGTGATATCGATATACATCCCGAATTGGGGGTGACTGGTGGATTTCTATATTATCAAAATTATTTTTTTTTTTTTTTTTTTGCATTTGTTGGATTATTAAGTTGATGAGTATTTTTTTTTTTTTTTTTATTGTGATGAATGGAGTTTGCGTACTTACTGTCGAAATTAAGGGATATCGTTGCGTTTGACTCGCCGAGTTCGTTCTTCGCCGTGACTTTGTATTTTCCAGCATCCTCGACAGTCACGTTTCTTATCTCGAGGGTTGCGAAGTACGAGTGACCATCCTTGTCGACGGTCAGCTGTGAAAATAATGAAAAAATTTTGGATTTTCGTATTATCGATTCATCATCGAGATTGGGGGATGGATCGAATCCCTTGATCATTGTTGCGTCATCATTGTCATTTTTTTTTTTTATGATTTTACTAGCTCTTATATTTTTTTCCGGGGAAAACAAATTCAAGTGTCAAAAAATCGTCAGTGTGAAAAAATTTGCTTTATCACTATTTTTTTTTTATCTCTCAAGAAATCACGTCTATGGAAAATTGTGTCGAACAATTTTAAATTATTCATGTAAAATTGATTTGTTACAAAATATCGGATACTGTAATAATGATTTTTTAATCGTGAAAAACAGCTTTGTAGAAAAAAAATTGCAAAAAAAATAATGTGGACGGTTGATGTACCGTCCACATTTTTTTTTCTCAATTTTTTGCTCATTATTCTTATGATTTTTTTATTATTCTTATGATCTTATGAGATTCACAAAATTGTTCTCATTTGGAAAAATTTCTTTGATTTACTGGCACTGTGTATATATATGGATATTTCAAAAATGTAATAAAATCTAGAAGAAAACAGAACGAAACATTTTTGTGAGGGTGTTATAAGAAAATACTGTTGTAAGAAAAACAAAAAAAAAAAGAAAATTCCATACGATATTTCGTTTTACGAATGTGGAAAATTAATTTGAAATATGAAAATTGCATTGGTCCGAATAATTTTTTTTTTTTTTTTTTTGACACACAAATAATAATTTTCGACGGACCTTGTGTCTCGGTGAATCTTTGACGACGTTTCCATCGTGAAACCATGAGACTTTCGGCGTTGGGTCGGCAGTGATGCGACACTCGAATAGCAATCTTTTGCCATCGTCTTCCTGTCTGATGGCCGGTTTTTTCGCAAAAGTCGGTGCGATACCGTCGATTTGTCTGAAATATTCATCCAATTCACGTGAAAATTATTCATTGAAAAAACGAAAACAAACAACGATGATTAAAAAACGAAAAAAACACGTGAAAAACCAATCGCACATTTATCGAGGTTAAACAAAAAAAAAATGAAAATCGAGCATTATCACATCAATTTAAATAAATCAAGAAAAGTAAAACATTTGTTTTCTAATTTCCATTATAAAGAATTTTCGTCGGAGATGAAAAAAAAAAGAGAAAATTCATCGGAACAAATGTACGCCCGTGAGTCGCTAAGTTTAGAAAGAATATTTAGGCTGCAGCTGTTTTTGATGATTCTCGGTAGCGGACACCACGATCGTCTCGTGCCCATCAAAAGCTCGACCGTCGTCGTCGTCGTTGATCCGTTGTAAAATCTTCCATGGGACAGCTGTCCCAACGTGCAGTTATGCCAAATTCGCATTCGCGTTGTTAAAAAAGAAAAGAAAGACGGAAGGACAAAAAAAATATTATTCAGCAATTTTTTGGCTCATTAAGGTGTTTTTTGTTTTTTTTTTTTTTTTTTTTGTTCATCAAAATAATGCAATTGGAATTTTGTTTTTGTGAACTATTTGAGAAAAGATTGAAATTTTTGTTCATGAAATTGTGAAAAACATATTTGGATTTTATGAAAAGAACGTATAAATTTTATTTTTGTTATTTTTGTCGCGTCTATGGATATATAAGAAATTAATATTGAGGGGGCTGAGTCGTCAACCCAAATTTTTTTCGGTGTCTCAGCCCCCTCAAATACCCAAATGAACTCGTATAAATATATTAATATATCACATACGGTTCAAATACGAAAAAACTCTAAATTTCTCTCACACAGTTCACATACTTTGTTTTTTCTCCAACTTGAGAGACTATCAATTTTTAAAATGTCAAACAATTCATTTAAACATTGAAAAAAAAAAAAATAAATAAATAAGCGAAAACAATGAAAATAAAATATCCTTCCAGGAACAACTCTGCTTTTGCTTGCTCGATGATTGCCATGATTGTCAAAATACATACTCAAAAAGTTTCTCTTTTGTTTTGCAATTTCCAAAAAAAAAAAATTAAAAAATGTTTTTAAAAAAAATTATAATAAAATTTTAATAAATAAAATAAAAAATGTTAAGTCAATGAGTCGTGATTTAGTAAAAGTGTGATTTGGGAGCAAAACATCGTGAAATTATTGTCGAACTTTGTGAAATGGTGAAAAGACGAGTGGCGAAAGGTTTGGCGTACGAGAGTTCGCTTATCGGCGGTGGTTCGTGCCTCGGACCGTTCCGAAAATAGCGGACATTCCGCGACGGCTATTTACGTCAACGTGCGATCGACGAGAATCGAGTCGGACATTGTCAACACCCGGACTCCCCGACTACCGGTCGTATCATCGAACCCTCCGGGTTGTGCATATTATGCACGCGTTTCCTTATTTTATTCCATTGTTTTTTCCTATTTTACATTATTCAGACGTCATTGCCACAACAATCGTCACACTTGGACCAAACCAAAACACATCGGACAATCAAAGTTATCGTTAAAAAATCGAAAAAATCAATTCTAAAACATCAAAAACACAAAAAAAAAAAACAACAAAGTAACAAATGTTGTTCGTGAGATGAATGATGAAAAAACCAAAACACATCTGACAATTTAAGTTATCAATGAAAAATCCGAAAAATTAATTCCAAAACATCAAAAACACAACAAAAAAATGAACAAATGTTGTTTGTGACTTAAATGATGGAAAATGTATTAATAAAATGATTTCCGACAATCTAAATCGAAATTGAAAAAAAAAAAAAAAAAAACAACAACAACAGTGCCACAAGCACTCACCGTTTTGGTAGTGGCTGGATAGCTAAAATCATAAAAAGCGAGGAGGTGATAAGCAAACGAGCAATGCAATTGAATTGAAAGACAATCTTTTTATTTTCTTTTCTTTTAAAAAAAAAATAGCGAGGAAGGTGTTACAGCGAAAATGCGTAGTCTCGTGAATCGAGAAGCCTCGTGCGTGAAATTCGTGTATGCGATTCGATAATCCGAGCGACGAATCGCAAACGAGCAAAAAAGAAAAAAAAAAGAAAAAAAAATCAAGCCACTTAAAAATAATCAAAATTGTACATTCCACGTGGCGTAACTCCCACAAGCGTACGACTTACTTCTCTCTAGGCTCGTCCACGGCTGTAAAATATAATTTTTTTTTTTTGATTTTCGTCACAGAGCCCGATCGATTTTGTGATAATCACAATTTTTTAAAAAATTTCGAAATTATGTTAACTCGAAAGCCAACGAGATTGTATGGTATTTTTTAGATGGCGATGTGCCATTTGGGGCCATTTTCAGCCTCGTCACCCATTGAAGAAGAAAAAAAAAAAATTACACCCTTAAAACGTACTCGAAGTTTCGAGTACTCCGATCGATGAATTCGCAAATTCCATCGCTCGTTCTCTCTCGCGCCGCAGCGCGCGCCCATAGCTCCGTCTCTCTCGCACTCACTCGTTCCCCCAGAAAAATATTTTTCGTCAAAATTTAATTTTTTTCCCCAGTAACTCCCGAAGCTGACAACAACACGATAACAAGAGACTACAAACGGCCAATTTACTCGACGATTTTCCATATTCTCGACTGGCTGATCGTTCGGAATCATTAAAAAAAAAAAAAAAAAAATCAATAATCTTGCTTTCCAACGAAAAAAATATGTAAAAAATAAAAATCCACCATTCGTACATATTTCCAAACAAATATACACTTCGTACTCCTAAACATCAAAGTTTTTTCCGTCATCGACGAACCGAATCATCCAAAAAAAAAAAAAAAAAAAAAAAAAATCTTCAACAGCGAGGGGGAAAAAAAAGAGGAAACAAAAATTGAAAAAAAAAAAAACAATAAAAAGTAACAAAAAAATTTCGAACTTACGACTGAAGTTGAGGTTGATGGACGCGGCGACCTCGCCCATCTTGTTCTTGGCCTTGACCTTGTAAAGTCCGGCGTCGGTTTCGATGACGTCATCGAGTTCGAGAACAACGAGAAACTTGTTGGTTCCCACGCTTTGTATCTTGAAATTCGTTCTTGCATCTTCGCTGAGTTGTGTTTCACCCCGAAACCACGATATCTCGGGTTTGGGCGAGCTCACAAGTTGACACTCGAATATCAGTCGATTGCCCTCGTCCTCCTGACGCAGTTGGGGCTTCTGGGTGAAGCTCGGCGCGAAATCATCGGCGACCCCCATTTTAGCGGGGTGCCTGATTTCCTCCTTTGTCCACTCGCCCTCTGTCGCACCTCTTGCTCGTTGTTATTATTCGATTTTTTCTTTTTTCTTTTTTTTTTTCAATTCTTTTCAACGAGTCACATACACGCACTTTTACGAGACAATCCACTTTTATCGATCTCGTTGTCACTCGGTACCGTCGTACGGAACCATTCGGACGATTTTTTTTTTTTTTGGTTTTTTTGTTTTTTTTTTTTACAATTCGTTGCTTCTTCGATACGCGACACGAGAAATTTTTCCAAATCAAATCAGATCCCTGAAACACAAACGAAAAACAAAATTATTTATGCGAACGTTCAATCGTTGATTGTTCGTGTTTATTATGACGATGCGAATTATTATTATTATTGTTATTATTATAATTATTATTGTTGTTATTATTATTATTATTATTATTATTATTATTATTATTATTATTATTATTATTATTATTATTATTATTATTATTATTATTATTATTATTATTATTATTATTATTATTATTATTATTATCGAGTGATTTATTTTGTACTCGAAAAGTTCGTAAAGAACATTAAATTGTTACTGAATATCTTTTTTTTTTCGTCGAATATCTTTTACAAGATTCACCATTTTGCAGTGATCATGAAACTATAAAAATTTGCAAGATAACGAGTATAAATAGTCTATTAAAAAAAAATAATTGAAAAAAATTGTATCAAAATGCGATTTCACAACAAAAAAATGTTGCTTCCCATAATTCTTAGATGACGTACGTTTTTGCCCAATTTTTTTATCCGAATTTTTTGCATGTCGAATATAGGTATTTGAAAAAAAAAATTATTTGTGAAAATTGAAGGAAAAGAAAGTATTTAAAAAAATTTGTGTCAAATCAGAAAAAAAATCGGTAATCACATATTTGAGACTAATCATTTTTGTTTTCGTTGTTTGTTTGTCTGTTTGTTTTTTTTTTTTTTTTTTTTTTTTTTTCATACGTTGGATTTCGTCATCAGATGTCATTCCCACTCACGGATGCTCGATTCGACGATACGCCACCGCAAAATGTTTCACAGGCCGTGCGAAAGAGAGCGCACGCGTGACGCAAGGATCCTATTATTAAAATGCCTCTTCGCTCGAAATAGCATCGGCTGGCTGCTTATCTCAGTGATCGGTTATTATGTTAAGAGCGTGTGGAAATTCTCGCGAGCCGACTCGATCGTATATCGTGGCGATACATATATACATATACAGGGTGTCCCATTTGAAGAAAATACAGTCGAATAATTCTTCGGGGAAAGAAGTGACGACAAAATGGGTCGGATGAAAGTTGCAGGGTTCGAAGGGTGACACTCAGTGCTGATGAAATCCATGCTCTTACAGTTCATGATTGTATGCTGCAAGCATAACGGCAGTTTTTTTTAATGGGAACAATACTTTTGAACCACCTGAAGTTGTTTCATTTTTCGAGACTAATTCAACGATACCCTGTGTTAAGGATTTCTCATGGATTTTTCATGAAAAAATCGATCGTATAGAATCGTAAATTCGGTGTGCCTCACTGTGTGGAACATCTAAATCGCGTCTGATATCACGTAAGCTAATATTAGGATTATTATTATTAGCTCATATTGGTTTACGTGATATTGGACGCGATTTGGGTGTTCCACGCAGTGAGGCACACCGAATTTACGATTCTATAAGATCGATTTTTTCATGAAAAATCCATGAGAAATCCTTAACACAGGGTATCTCGTTGAATTCGTCTCGCAAAATGAAACAACTTCAGGTGGTTCAAAAGTATTGTTCCCATTCAAAAAAACTGCCGTTATGCTTGCAGCATAAAAACATGAACTGTAAGAGCATGGATTTCATCAGCACTGAGTGTCCCCCTTCGAACCCTGCAACTTTCATCCGACCCATTTTGTCGTCACTTCTTTCCCCGAAGAGTTATTCGACTGTATTTTTTTCAAATGGGACACCCTGTATTCATATGCATTGTCGTGGCGTCCGAGCTCGACGATAATCGACCGGAAGCTCGATACCGATGACGCCCCGCGTCGATGCAACGGTCGTCTTCGTGTAACAATGTCTCGTGACTGTAGCTCGAAAAATGAGTGTGCAAGCTCGAAATAATTTGCGAAAGCTCGAAATAATGTGCGAAATCACGAATGCCAATATTCGGACGTGGATATCGGCCGAATATAATTCGCGCGAGTCACAGACATCGTTCGCGCACGCGGGGAGTCATGAGACAGCTCGTTGCTCGTGCTTGCGAACGCGTAACCGCAAGTCTCTCGGTGACACAACCCGACGGCTTTGAAGTTGGCAGCGACGCGACCGAAGATACTCGAGATCGCTGCCCCTTATAAATTATTGCACTTGCCCATTGGCATTACTCGGTAAAAATCGCTGATCATCTGTCTAATCAGATTGAATCCCTCTTTTTAATGTTAAAATCATCATTTTAAAAATAATCTTTTTTTTTTGTTTAATAAAAGAGTAATTTTAAAAAGAATCCGTTTTTTTTTTTAAAGAGTAGTTTTATAATGAATCCTTTTTTTATTTCATAAAAGAGTGGTTTTATAATGAATCCTTTTTTCTATTTTATAAAAGAGTAATTTTGAAAAGAATCCTTTTTTTTATTTTATAAAAGAGTGGTTTTATAATGAATCCTTTATTTTATTTTATAAAATAGTAATTTTGAAAAGAATCCTTTTTTATTTCATAAAAGAGTGGTTTTTGATGAATCCTTTTTTTTCATTTCATGAATGAGTAATTTTGAAAAAGATCCTTTTTCTTTGTGATAAAAGAATAATTTTTTAAAGAATCTTTTTTTTTCTAATTTCATGGAAGAATAATTTTGAAAAGTGTCTTCTCTTTTAGTAAAAGGATAAATTTAAACAAGAAATATTACTAAGTAGATGAATTTGTGTGTTATGAAATTTTTTTGCAAGACAACGATTTTTTGCGTTTTTTTAAATCAAGAGACTTGTGGGTCTGATATTATGGATCAGCCATATTGATTGGTCTTCCAACTCTCGATAAATTTGCTAATCGATGAGAATGGACGTAATTGAAAAAAAAGTAAAAATTATTCTATCCAATTCCAAATGCACTCGAATTCGAACGTCGGTAATGTAGGAATTTTCATTTGGTCAATTAGTAGACACTTGAAAAAAAAAAAAAAAAATGAAAAAAAAACTCAAAAAGGTTTCCGTTCGGCGACGAAGCTTTATAAGACGCATAAAGCTCAATGTCAATATTTGTTATAATAAATTCAGATTCAATTCGTGTGAAACATTACTCAGATATTAAAACGAAAAAAAAAATTGATGTTAGTTTTTGCACTAATTAAAAATTGGAGCATCCGCGTGTGGATCGACGAAGTCGAGTTGGTTCGAGTTGGATAATTGGTCGGAAATGTTCAGGGTTGCGAAGCGACCGGCAGATATCAATCGTCGGGTCGCGAGGGTGCGCGGCCTCGAAATCGAATTGGCATGAGCAACGTGTGTGTCGCACTCGTGGCTGTACGAGATTTCGATAAGGTGGGTATAATGTAGGTAAGGTGGAAAAAAAAAAGGTTCTTGTCGTTGACACTGTTCCTATTTCTGACGCCGATGATTCTGACATGATCTAGTTCGCCAGTTATATTTTTCATAATAGCCGAGCTGCTGGGGTTTGAGGAATTGAACGCCAGTACCCCCTGGTGCCAAATTCACGCAACTCTGTCGATAAAAAAAAAATTCCATCAAAGAACCGAAGACTGAATCGTCTAGAAATCCGAGTTTTTATGGATCTGACTTCCTTTTCAAATTTTTTTTTCATGTTTAACCGTATTGGGGGAAAAGAAATCGAATTACAGATTTTGTTACCGATCGAGTGATACGACATATTCGCTCGCATAATTGTAAAAGCTGTGTAGTTGGAAGTTATTGTTGAACTTTATGAAAATTTATGAATTTCGATTGATTTCTCGATTTTCTCGGGCCTCGATGTGACCGCTTGTCACGATGTCGGTAACGAAAACTGTAATTCGATTCACTGAAAACTTGAGAACTACGTTCACCACATCCATGTTCCAGTCGAAAAATACATTCGACAACATTATTCAAAAACATCAGCTCTATCCGAGTGAACAGAATTACAGTTTCAGTTACCGACTGAGCGACATGTGAATACTCGAGAGGATTTATCACACCATTTTCAATCGTGGCAAAGTCAAGAATAGTCATAACATTCTGTAGACACGAGATTTCGTGAGATACGAGCAAAATTGAGGTCAGATCAACGTAAAGCTCATTCATATAACAATTTCGAAAAATGTCTATGCCACAAAATTATGCACTATTATCTTTTTCGCTTTATCCGTCGGACATTGCATCCGACAATAGAATTACAGAAAAAATCGGCAATACATGCCAACGATTCTGGTCTCATTAGCCCGAATGAAAATAAGAAAAAAAAATCGTTGCAACGAAATTTCTCATCCCCAAGAGACTCGAAGAAACAACGAAGACACCATTTTATCGTGTCAAATTATAATCGTCGAGATCGCTCCTGAACGTATCGCTCCACGTCCAAGCTTGGCAATCGTCATTCGTTAAAACTCATTCCTACGTTTGCTACCTAACAATGATGTATTGTTCACGGAAAAAAAAAAAAAAAAAAAAATCCCCATCCAAACCCAGTATCGTCATTTGTTCTTCAAATCACCCGTGACAATTGGCAGTGGTACGCGAATCAAAGTGGCACGCACGTGTCATTCCATCCTCGATCTTTATAACAAACCGTGTTCACGATCGTCGAATGTGTCTAGTCGTAAATTAATTTCGAACAACTTGTCGAGCATCAATCCAATCCGTATAAGTCACGAGTTTTTATTTATCATCGTGTGTGTGACAATCGAGTCGGACTCGAAATTTCACAGCCAAACATTTTTTTCCCAACTGCGTCTGACTATTCGTCGACGCGTATCACTGATGTCTACAAGAAAAATTCGTTGGGCCGCTGTAATTCGATCATTTCTACTCGTTGCTCAGTGCTGCACGAATTTTAAGTCGCACAACGATACAAGCCCAGTAATTGGCCATTGGATGAATTTATTTTTCACGAATTTGGAGGTTTACTGGATAAACCGTCTGGCAAAAAGTTAGTCCAAAATGGGCCATGTTCAGTCTTAAAAATAGCTAAACTTGTGATTAATCAACACTTGACTTTTGTCAGTGACTGTAAACCTGTTTCAACCGTTTCAACTGCTTAACAATTTACAAAAAGTCGATATTCCTTATTACTTCAATGAATATTAATTTATAAAGTAATAAATGCCAATAATTTCATTAATTTGTAACTACCAAATTATTCATTAAAAAAATTCTAAAATAATTCATTTGTTATTATTCTAACAAAAAACTATCTTTCCTGAAATTTTCAAGGATTTTTTACATTTTTTAGGATCCGTCGAATAATGCTTCAATCTATTGTGGATTTTTTTACAATGTGTAATCATTTTATTTTTTTTTTCAGCTCTCGAGAATGAAAATATGGCTCGAAACCTGTGGAAATGTTTTTTTTTTTTTTTGTTTTTTTTTAGGTGTGATTTGAAAGAGTTAATTGGAATTCGACACGTAATTCGTTCATATCGATGCTGATAATACGATTACAACATGACACGACCGTTTCCCGTTGGCCCGTCCGGTTGGACGTACCCTAATGTCTGACCCGTGAGGCCGTGACCACTGTATCGCACCCGCATGCCACTCCGGTCTTTGGCTGGCTGATTACCAATCGCTCTTACTACTTAAACGGCATTTAAACGTTCCGCCAACCAACTAGAAAATCATTCGTTCACGTCTGTACCAAACTTCGATTTTTTCCCCCAGTTTTTCCTGATTTTTCCAGTTCTTCCTGATTTTCAAACATTTTTTTTTTTTTTTCAAAACAATTAAAATTTTCGATAAAACACAGTTGGATGAATTGGTTCTGGAATTCAATACGAAAATACATAAGACGCTATCATGCCAAAAAATGTATCAGATTTCGAGCTTGAGTTCGATTAATATATATTTTGTAGAAGATAAACAAATAACAAAAAAATTCAAAGTCAATGATCACAGAATGATAAAAACAAGTCTTCGATCATCCCCAAACACGAATGGAAATTTGTAAAATGAAAATTGTATTGAAAATACTTTTATACATAGGGCCCCAAGAATATTACAATAAATTGTGAGAATATAAACAATTTATCCGAATTATTCATAACTATCACAAATATAAAAATCGTACTGATAAATTCGAAAATATATTTCAAATATATATTTTCATTGAATCACCAAGCCACCGTGCCCGCCTAACGCTATAAATAAATTGATCCGCGTTACATATAACACAATTCGAGCGAATATTTTCGTTATTACGTTACACGTTATTGCCGAATGCATTTTGAAAAACTATTTTTGTAACAAACACGAGAGTGTCGGGATACTTTTAGGGTCGTCGGGTTTGCGTGGTACGAAATAAACGTGTTCGTGACTTCTTTTCTCTCTCTCTCTCTCTCTCTCTCTCTCTCTCTCTCTCTCTCTCTCTCTCTTTCTCTTTCTCTCTCAATGAAAGCTCATCGTGAATAAAATCAAGAACGAACGAACAAAAAAAAACTTAAAAAAATGTCGTCAAAATGACGTGTATCTCGAAAAATACGTGAACAACACATGAGGGTGGTGGAGGTATGCGGATATTTTTAAATCACTCGGCAAAGAGAGCAAGAGAGAAAGAGAAAGAGAGAGAGAGAGAGAGAGAGAAAAGTAGAAAGAGGTTCTCGTTTCTCGCTTACGAAGTTGAGACGAGTCAGAGTCGGTGCGGTTAGTCGTGGAATATATAAAGCTCGGCCCACGCGCTGTTTCATAGCTTTCGAAGAGATATATAACGCATAGCCGAGGATAAACGTGATATTCGGGATTAAAATTTCGAACCGTGAAAATAACGTGATCCAGTTTGCCGTTTTTCTTTCTCTCTCGCGCTTTTTCTCTCTGTCTCTCTGTCTCTATCGATATATATATATATATATATATATATATATATATATATGTATCTCCCACTCCTTTCTTCTCTCTCTCTCTTGATTTTTCGAATCGGAACGCAATGTACCTGGCAAACCCAACATCAAGATAAAATATATATCTATGTCTATGTCTATATATATATATATATATAGATTTATATGTTTATATATGTAAAAACCAAGATTATTGGTTGGTGACGGATAGTCGGGACAGACCGGCGAAAACTCGTCGACGAGGCCCGCGGCTCCTCCTCACGTTACGTTATCTAAAAATACAACGGACACCGAGCCCAGATACCTAGATAGTCGTCTACGAATAGTTTTGCCCCGAGTCCGGGGGCGCGCTCCACACGCCCGTATAACATTCGACAGCCACGAGTGCATTAGTCACCGATCATCAATATTCCCAACCGTTTAACAACAAATCCGGAAATAACGAAAATGAAAAAAATATATATATATATTTAAAAAAAAAAAAAAATTATCAAAAACCTGTTTTTCAATTTCATTTTTTCGGAATTACGAATTAAATCAATGCGAAATGGGATAGTTCGAAGAATTATTTTATTTTCATCGCTGTGAATTGGTTGAGGATAATGAGTCATTTGTCGATTGAATAATTTTAAAATCTTATTAAACTTTATTTTGAAGAAAAAAAAAATTGGAAAACAATTATTTCTTATTTCATTGTTGTTGGTTGTTTGAGAAATTAGTGATCAATCGATTGAATAATTTTCGTAAATTTCATTATCCAAAGTTCATTCTAAATAAAAAAAAATGAAAGAAAAATTATTTTCTCATTTTATCGTTGTTCGTTGGTCGAGAAACAAATGATCAATCGATCGAATAATTTTTGTAAATTTCGTTTCAAACAAACAAATAAAAGAAAAATTATTTTTCATTCTCAACGATTTTCCACGAAGCTCGAATTGTCAATTGCGAATAAATAATTCACGTTCGTCATCTAAATTCATCAGCGAAAAAAAAAAAAAAATTTTTTCGCAGCGGAAGGAACGCTAACGCAATGGGTTTGAAATATATGTGTAATTTTGTTTCGTAACGTCCGGTGGACCAGAAGAAGAAGATGATGATGAAGAAGAAGAAGAAGAAGAAGAAAAAAGTGGTAATGAGGATGACGAAAGATGATTGTATTTGCGGCCGACGTTAAGAGACGTCTCGCAGAGTTGTGCTCGGTGGAGGACCGTCGACGGAGGGTGGTCGGAGGGGGTGGGTGGGGATACGGAGGGGGTAGTTCGGTTCTGATTCGTCGTGTCCTTGGCCTTCTCCTCATCCGTCAATCCATCACTATCGCGAAGCGGGGCTTGCCTACTTTTGCTCACGCGGAATCTCGGTCGAATGGACGACAGGTCGATTAATCGACGAAAAGAATTTTGCAACTTAAGCGCCGATTGACCGACCTCCATACGCGCGGGGCGCGACTATCGATCCGTTGATCGATCGACCCCTTCCCATCGATTTTTTTCGATCATCCGTTGCACGATCTTCGCTGATACGATCCAATCGTAATTCGCCATTTTTATTTTTTTTTTTTTCACATCCTCGACCTATCGATGACACCCGATTTTTACCGATTTTCTGGGCACGTTTTTCCGAGACACAATTTTCGAGCTTTCGAGATGGTATTTTATTTTTTATTTTGCAAACAATCGATCGTGTTTTGGTTCCTCATGATGGAACCTGTGTGACGGTGGGATATTTTTTTTTGTTGAGATTTTCGTGGCACTATGTTCAGAATGTGGAAAAACTTCGAGGAGACACATTTGGAAAAAATGTGAGGATGTATGTGTGTGTGTGTAATGGCTTCCCAAAATTGAAACGTGTATAACTCGATAACGGTTTAAGCTACAGCCCCCAAATTTCACAGACATGAGCAGCTCCACAATCCCTTCTTTGTCCGTAATTTTCGCGATGATTCAAGCTGCGACTCGGATTTCATGTCGTTTTCAAATTCCCAAAAAAAGGGCGTTATCACTGTAGTGATCGCAAATTCTGAGATACTCGTCTAAATAGTTGTCGGCAAAGAGATGTGTACCCGAGGTTGGTTGGTATTGTATTTGGGCCAGATCCATCGATAAGTTTTGATTTTATGATATTTTGAATTTTTCCAAAAATCAAATTCGTCGCTATAACTTTCGTTAACTCAGACCGATCGATCTCCAACTTTACAAAAGTATAGAACATCGTTCAGCCGTGATGTGTATGAAATTTGGCGGAGATCGGTCGAATGGTTCGGATTTGACAGGAATTCAAGTTTTTCGATTATAAGCCTGTGCCGATTCAAAAAGCTGCAAGTTGAAACTTGCAATTTGCTTCCTCTGAATTTTAAGTAGTGAACGAAGATTCCTCAATTAGGAAGCCAAAGCAAAAATGCTTCCTCATAGCGCCCCTATTTTTCCTTCCTCATAAGGGAATCTTCGTTCACTGCCTACAATTCAGAGGAACCAAATTGCAAGTTTTTTTTTTTTTCGTTAGAATTATCGCTTCGGTTGTGTAGCGCCTTACGCGACGCTGCTGAGTTGACTACGATTATGTAAGGGTGCTTTGACTCGCTCGTTACCGAGTTTTAATATTTTTATTTCATTCATTTAATTTTTTTTTATTCGTCGTAAATGCACAAATAGTGATTTAAATATATTTTTAATTAATTTTCTCTCTCTCTCTCTCTCTCTCTCATTCTTTATGACTCAAAGAATTCGTTCCTTCAATTATCATTCCATTCTTATTTGTGAGTTTGTAAAAATCACACAATTTTTATTTTTGTTTTTTTTTTCCTCCAATAATTATTTTTATATATTTTCGATTTTTTGTTCAAAACACGTGTGTCCCATCTCACTCGCTCCAATAATTGCGAACTCTGAATTTGGACTTACTTGAAGGATCGGTCGTCAAAAAAATCTCGACGTCTCCGACAAAAGCAAAAAGGGCAGCACGGGATAAAAACCGTAACAACCGCGCACTCGCAGCAGCAGCAGCAGCAACAGCAACAGCAGGATTCAGTTGGATATCCAAACGGGAAAGAAAGTCTCTCTCTTCTTTCTTCCACGTAAACTCTTCGTTGCCGATACGTAACTCCCGTGCTTCCACGATGTTACTTCATCCCCGAAAAAAAAAAAAAAATCCCCACGTGGATCGACGAATTATTTTATTTACCGATTTTCATCAAATTCCAATAAACTCGATTATTCGAAGTCGTTATTATTATTATTATTTTTTTTTTAATTTTCGATTATTACGAATGGGGGATGACGATGATGAACGATAAAACGATGAATCGAGATGTTTATTCGTCACTGTCTCACACTGGGGGCTACTTTTTTTTCTTTTTTTTTGTTCTTTTTACTCTCGCTGCGAAAAAAAAAATCCTCTCTCTCTTGGATTTTTTTTCTCCTTTACTTTTATTTATTTATATATATGAACATAGATATATGTATGCATATAGTATTCGTATGATGCATACATATATTATATTCAGTTGGTGTTGATTTTATTTTTTTTTTTCAAAATTTTTTATTCAATTTAATTTTTTTTTTTTTTTTTAAGGATTAAGGTCGCTCGATTCGCATTCGTTATCTCGTGTACGTCCGTCGTCTTACTCGATCGGCCGTCCCAATCGCCGGGGGCCCGCGCGCGAACTAACCGAACGAAAAGCTCGGTCGTGGTCTCGAACCGTTGGCCCGTTGACTAAACTCCGGCTCGGCCGATTATTCGTCTTCGTCTTCGTCTTCGTCTTCGCCACCGGCAGCCACCACGGGCGGTCCACCAACACGCTTACCCCCCTCTCTCGAAAAATAATAAAGTCGAAATTCTCGTCGCCTCTTGTGCTTCTTCGTCTTTCGTCTCTCACTCTCCCCCTCTCTCTCTCTCTCTCTCTCTCTTGCTCCGTGTGTCTCTCTCTTTTTTTGTCTTTTCGTTTCTCATGTGCGTGCGGGGGTGGCACCTGCTACCCCCGTCGCGTCGTCTCGTGCAACGAAAGAAAACTCGGTTGGAATGTCCACCGTGACGTTTCGAATCAATTCAACTGTTGCACTCGATTGCTCGAAATATTTTTACACCTTAAACATTTTTTTTTTCTTTCAATTTTAGATTCGTGCATTTTTGGCTTTGACAATTTGTTTTCTGATTTCTTATTTTTATCTCTTTTTTTTTAGATTCATGCATTTTCGGCTTTGACAATTTGTTCTTTGATTTTTCATTATTATTATTTTTTTCATCTTTTTTTTTCATCTCAATCGGTACATAAATGTGAACAGAAGGACTGCGACAGACAAACGGACGGACCGACTGACCGAAACCATAAGGTTTTCCTAAATTTCTACGGAACCCTGGAAAAGAAAATGAAGAAAAAAAATAATTAAATAATATATTAAGGAACCGATGAATCATCGGAGAAAATTTCACAACGCAAAGAAGGTCACTCGATCTAATTAAACCCGATGATTCATCGGCTGATTATTATTAAGATATAATAAACATAGGACACACACACACACACACACATATATATATATATATATATATATATATATATATATATATATATATATATATATATATATATATATATATTGATGATAATAATTAGGTACAGCTGAGTGTTCATTGAGGCATTCAGGATTGCGTTTCGCTCGAGTTGGCAAACCCGCGATTCTAACCGATGAGCAATAACGATCGAGAAAATCCCTCTCGGACGTTATACCGGCTCGGTCGCGAAGTTCTCGTCGTCATCGTCGACGACGATGACCCGCCGAAGACGATTTCCGTGCGCGCGCGCGCGGGGCTCGTCGTGTTCAAAGCCCACGGTGCATCCGTTCGTAACCAAAATCGCAACGGTCGTTACAAAAGTCACAAGATTAGCGATGGATGGTTGACTCGTAGCTCGTGGGTTGGTCGAAAAATAGAAAACATCTCATCGTGTCGCGATGCGCCGAGACAATAGCGCAACGTTGCTACATAACTACGGACACAACGTGAGCGTCTCGAGACTCGATGACTTCTCATCCTTTTCTGCAATTTCGGAACTAAAAATTAAGGTAGTACCCTCCATAAGAGAGTTCTCGGTCAGATTTTCATCAAACTTGGCATATTTATGGGTATTGATAAGAAAAAGGTTCGGTTAAATTTTTATGGCCTTCCGGAGCGCGAGAAAAAATATATCAACATTTTTATTTTCACACGTTCAACATGGAGCGTTATGGAAAATCACGCTCAATTTGATATAATACAAAAAGTCCTCGTCAGATTTTGATGAAAACACTTGAGCTGCAAGTTGAATATTCGGACAACATTTTGGGCACTTGACAGTAGAGATCAGGAGACTGTGATGATAATAATAAGCAAATAAACATCGGGGAAAATACAGTTTATATGAGGAGTTGGTCGTGATCCAGTAGACATGGCAACGTTGCGCGTTTGTTTCCCATCTTCTCTCTCCCTCTCTCTCTCTCTCTCTGATCGACATCATAACACGCGACGTTGCCACATCAAAGTACTACGTACATCAATCAGGAAATGGTATATCTTAGGCTTGCTTTGACTCTAAATGCGACAAAAATGCTGATGAACAAACATTCCATTTCCATAACTTAGTCCAATCGTCACTGAACAGCAATAACATTCCATGAAATATGATTGCTATTCAGTATTCAGTTGTTTTTCAGTAATATTTCATGTCACCCTTTTCATGTTCTTTATCTCCAACTGAATCCAATTTCTCGTCGTAATTCGCGAATGAATAATTCAGTGCACGATGTGTATATAATATCGATTGGGTTTCGCTCAACTGTTCGCGTGAATGTTTTCCATGAGTCCGTTTGTAAGAACTTTATTATCGAATATCGGCAGAAATTTTAATTGTGGATCCCGCGATGCTACCATTCTTGATCATGCGCGTACGCTATCTTTCCTCATCGTTGTTCACAAACTCGATCGTAACCTGTTTGCGAGCGATTAAGGGTTAATCCTACATTCAGTAGGGTTAACTCTTGGTTACCCGACGTGATTATGAGTGATGACGCAGGAAGCGAAGATTTTCCCATCAGATAAAATCCGGCCGTATCCACATTTCATTCCAGTAGGGTTGTAACTTCATAACCGGGACCACCATCGTGTGGTTCACCATTTTAACTTCAAGCAGAAACACACACACACACACACACACACAAGTTGGCAAAACCGTAAAAAGATCGTGCCATCGAAGCCCAAAATTCGTGACAGTCATTAAATTCCGTGCAGTTCCGATGAATCGTTTTCTCCTGATTTTCCTATTGACGACATACTGCTCGAGTCGTATTAACGCGGTTCACGAAAAATACGTCACTCTCGTATCAGACATTCGCTATGAACGAGGAGCTTCCAATGTGTTTTTCATGTTTTCCGACAAAAATTTGGGCAAGTACAAATCTCTCAGTTGCTACATTGTTGTAAATTTTATTTTTTATTTTATCTCCCTTCAACGACTTTTTTTGCGCAGGAATGCAAGAACGAACATCGGCCCACTCGCTAACGCGCGCCTTCTCAAGACTCGGCGTGTCGACGCTGATAACGAACTTCGAAGATGTGGCTGATTATTTGAAGTTACAGATAACTCGGCCGCTTGTGGTGTTTTCGTTACGAAGAATACAAGACATATCCGATTTTCGTGAGAGTATTGTCAAGGTCAGCGTATCCTTTCCAATCTGGCTGCTGATATTTGACGGTCACTCAAACGATCCATTATGTAACTATTGCCAACGTCCAGAGGGAAACGCGTTTGGTCTGACTTTCGACTCCTCGATGGTGGTCGTTTGCTGCAACGATCCCGAGCTGCGGGAATGGTGGTCCGTCATGAAAAATCAGACGGAGATCGGTAAATTTGGCACTTGGACTGCGAACGAACGATTGAAAGTCGTTGCGCCCGGAGAATCGAAATCTCGTCGCCGCAATTATCTGGGCAGAAAGTTTCGAATATCGATACGATGGGTAAGTCGATTTTCAATCTTGGATGTCGAAATAATTATTCACGCATGCGCTTTGAGGTAGTATCCTGATTGAGGTACGTGGTACTTTGATGTGGCAACGTCGCGTGTTATGACGTCGATTAGTGAGAGAGAGAGGTAGAGAGAAGATGGGAAACAAACGCGCAACGTTGCCATGTCTACTGGATCACGACCAACTCCTCATATAAACTGTATTTTCCCCATGTTTATTTGCTTATTATTATCATCACAGTCTCCTGATCTCTACTGTCAAGTGCCCAAAATGTTGTCCGAATATTCAACTTGCAGCTCAAGTGTTTTCATTAAAATCTGACGAGGACTTTTTGTATTCTATCAAATTGCGCGTGATTCTCCATAAGGCTCCATGTTAAACGTGTGAAAATAAAAGTGTTGATATATTTTTTTCTCGCGCTCCGGAAAGCCATAAAAATTTAACTGAACCTTATTCTTATCAATACCCATAAGTATGCCAAGTTTCACGAAAATCTGACGAGGAACTACCTTAACAGTTGGGGCACGGTGTAAGCAAGTTCATTCCCGACGATCACGTAGCTCGATTCGTCGAAGACATTGTGAGTCAGTTGGGATCGGCTCTGAATTTCACGAGCAAGCTGGAGTTTCTTGCGGACGAATCCGACACCGACGACGAAGCAATCTCGGACGAGCTTCGAGATTGGGATCAAATCGAAGGAAGCGTAGTTCCTACGTCCGAAAAATCGTACAAGGAACTCGGAATGTATCCGTTGGAATTGTGGCGAACGAAACTGTACATGAAAGTTCCGGATTGCATTGGTGTTCAATGGCTTGCGTATTTCAAGGTTTGAGATCGATGATAGATCGAAGGAACAAATAAAATTGATTATTTTTTTTGGATCGAAACAAATGTTTTGACTAAATGACAATTTTTAACATGTTTAAGGTGTTTGAAGCGAAAATTTGGGTGGTAATAATTGCGCTGATTTTCACAACCGCTGTTCTATTATCGATTATGAACCTGCGGTACGGCAGAAAATTATCGTTTTCACTATACGCAGAGAACTGTCTTTGTGTGTGGGGTATATTCTGTCAGCAGGCGCTTCCAAGTAAGAGCTGATCTACAATCGTAACGAAGCGGGTTGAGCTCGAAATTCGGAACGAGCAATGTTCGGAAAGGCCAGAATTCGCAACGCGCCATGTTTGGAACGGTCAAGTTTCGGAATACGTATATATAGGCATAGTTGCGTACTTCGTCCGCCGGCCGCGAGACTACATTGCCCGAGTTTCGAGCTTTCCCACGCGTTAACTATCAATGTTAGATATATGCCGTCGCGGACTTTTTTGTAGGAAATTTAATTCTCTACAACATTGTTCATGTAAACTTTTGGTCTATATAGCGTTGTTTTGCCAGCGTTTGGACAGGAAGATAAAAATATATTTATCGATTCAATACATTTTCATCTGCCTGTCCAAACGCCGGCTGAACCGGCTGTAGTCTCGTGGCCGGCGGACGAGGTACGCAACTATACCTATATATATACGTATTCCGAATCTTGACCGTTCCGAGCATTTTCGTTCCAAACATCGCGCGTTCGAAATCTTGGTCTTTCCGAACACTGCTCGTTCCGAATTTCGAGCCAAGCCCAAAAAAGCTTTGCCATTCGAATCGTTGAACTTGCTTCGTATCGCTTCGTTCGTACGTTTTCGCATTGCAGAATTTCCGACCCAGCGACCGATGAGAATAGCTTGCTTTTCGATATACTTCAGCGGTATTCTCGTGTCCGTGGCTTATTCCGGTGCGTTGATAAGTTTCATCATGATTGATCCCATCCCTTTACCTTTTACCGATTTAGTCGGTTTCGTCGAGGATGGATCCTACCGCCTGATAATACGTAGCGGTGGTCATCATCACATATTCACCATGGTAAGTCGGTACTCGTGATTATCATTACCCGACTCACGTTATGTGCGTCGAACTCGATATTTAATTGTTTAAAAAAAAAAAAAAATTCTAATTGATCGGTAGACGTCGCCTGACCCGATGATAAAGAAAATAGAACGGTTATCAAAACCCTACCATCAGCTTCCTAAGACTAATCCAGAAGCGTGGAAGCAGGTGATTATCTGATTGTCGGATAATGATGGAATTTTTGAAAATAATGAAAATTTATCGGTTGATCGTACGTTCGTTGATTTTCATGTAGGTTTGCGAAGAAAGAGTCGCTTTTTTCACGAGCGACAATGCAACGGACATAGACACGGCCAATTGCGACATTGTGGCGATTAATACTGGACAAGTTATTGGTAATGGGTTGACTTGGGAATCTGATGATAATATAGTCACATCTCTGAATTACCAGTAAGCTGAAACAATAACCGACTCAAACATCGAACTACGACATGAAAATGTACTTTTTTGTTTTCGAATGTTTTGACAAATTACTTTTCATTGCCATTTAGCATGGAACGTTTCAAGATCATCGGTATGTTTCGTCGTTTGTCCGACATTCGTTCCGATCAAGATCAAATCACGGAGGCGGTTTTCTATTCCGTCGAGTATTCCCACGTCGTGCCGATATTCGTCGTTCTGGCTGGCGGAATTATCATTGCGCTCGTCGTGATCGTTTGTGAAACTGTGTACAACGCCCGTGCCAATTGTCGTCGGCGGTTTTTGATATGGGCCGCATCGTTGAAAAAATCGATTCGACGGTTTTTCCAACGTTTCAACTTATAAATGTTTCATTGCGATTTAGGATGGAACATTTCCGGATGACCGGTACGTTTCGTCGGCCGAACGACATTCGTGCGAATAAGGGTCGAATCACTAAAATTGCATTCAATCTCGTCGAGTATTCCCACGTTGCCCCGACATTCGCTATTCCGATCGGTGGAATTATTCTTGCGTTTGTCGTTCTTCTTTGGGAAACGGTGTGTCACTGTTGCGAAAATCTTCGTTGACGACTTTCGGCGAAGATTCGACGATGGTTCCGCTATTGAAGAACGAATTATCGATGAGCGGAAAATCATCGATTGCTACGTACAGCATCGCATTCGTCTACATCACATTATTCATTCTATGGTATACATTCAAACGGTAAAATAAAAAAACGGTAAAACAGAAAAATACTGGACAGTGAAATAAATTGTCATGATGATATGTGTGCTTACAGTGACACTCGTTTGTATATATCGTGATTAATTGAACTGATTATCAATCTGGGATAGTCGGTAAAAATGTAATTTCCAATTGAGTGGGATAATTTAAGAACTTGATCTTCATTGCCACGAATCCACGTGCTTGTAGTTGTTTCTTTATTGTAAATAATTGTTTTTTTCATACAAATAAAATCATACAGGCAAAATAAAAAAAGGGTGCAAAGTAGAACCTTGCACATTGCTTCCTCATAGTTTTGTACCGTTTTTAAATTATTGAGATGTAAAGTAGAACCTTGTGTCGATCAATTTTGGCTTCCTCATAGAGGAAGCTTTGGCAAATGTGTAAGAAGATAAGGAAGCCATAAGCAAGGTTCTACTTTACACCCTTGTTCACTTTCGTGACGTTGAGAGCTCCTTGTAAGTGTGATGTAAGTCGAAATCAATATACATGGGGCAATTCATGTGAAATTTGAAAAATTATAATTCGCATAAAATCTGAACTCCTTGTTAGATTTTATCCAAATTCAATGGGAAATCCCTTTGGATGATAGTGCAACTTCGTACTAAATTTCAGCCGGATATCTAGAAAATTATGGAAGCTAGAGCACTTACATTGAATTTTGGAAAAATTTCAAAACGCCATAAAATCTGAACGTCTTGTTAGATTTTGTCCAAATTCAATACGTAACCTCTTTCGATGGTAGTGCAATTTCGTACTAAATTCCAGCCAGATATCTCAAAAATTATGGAAGCTAGAGCAGTTACATTGATTTTTGGAAAAATATCAAAACGTCATAAAATATGAATGGCTTGATGGATTTCGCCCAAATTCAATCGGGTTTCTCTTTGGATAATTGGGCAACTTCGTACCAAATTTAAGTCCGATTTTTCGAAAATTGCTCCAGTTAGAGTGTAAAGATCGTTTTTTTCACATTAAAAAACGCTTTAAAAGTAAAGCAATGCGTGGATTTTTTCCAAATTCGGTATCGAGCATCTCCCTGTACTCGTACAACATTATACTGAATTTGAGCTCGATATCTCTAGAATTGTGGGAGCTGGAGACCAAAAATAATTTTTTGAATTTTGAAAAAATGATGTGAAAACAAAATAACTTGATAGATTTTTCCAAAAATTAAATTGTGCTATGCGCCGTGAACCCTTCACATGTGTGACAAATTTCAGCTTGATATGTCGAGCCGTTCTCAAGTTGTGAGCGGTCAACCATTACTACACACATACACACACACACACACACACACACACACACACACACACACACACACACATACATCCGGACATTTTTTCTAAATGTGTTTTTTAGGTGTTTTGAGACATACTGAACACGTTTTTATGAACATCTCGAAAAAAAAAAATTTCACGAAAACAAAGCTTCCTCTATGAGGAAGCAAAATGTACTTTTCTACGCAATATTTTCTTTACGACTACTTTGCTTTGATCATTCAAATATCGAGTTTCATCGACTATATATAAAATTAGAATAAAGGCAATCTGTCATGGCGTTGTAAGGGAAAGAAGATACTTGATTGTTATCAAATATTCTTGAGTTATATGGTTGATTCTACAAATCGAAAAACTTTAGTGTCCCTAGCTTGTACCTCATTTTTGCAAAATCTACGAAACAGAGTTTTCTTCAATGCCTATTCGGGCATTGTGCATCAGAAAAAAAAATGCACAACTTCAAGATAATAAAAACTATCGTTCCCACTGGGAAAAAAGGAGATAAGCTTGCAACATAAGAACATAAGAGTTCTGACCCATTGTCACTCCTATCCCCGAAGAGTTATTAAGTTATAGAGTTATTAATAATCAGCCGAAGAAAAACGATTCATTGTAGAAAATGATATTTTGACGGACGTGAAAAAACGATTTTATTTAGTGTCAACCGAATGACACGACTATTCCACCCCTTATATATTTTTTTCCAGCGCTAAATTGAATTTCTCGTCGCAGTTTGTGGATGAATAATTTGGGGACGATTCATCATATCGATGGAGTCCCGTACGACTGTTTCCGAGAATATTTTTGATGAGTTCATTCGCAAGAACGTGCTTGTTGAACATTGACGAAATAATTTGATCACGAATTGATTCGGTTTTTGACCACGCGCGTGTGCCCTCTTCCATTATCCAACATCGTTCGCAAATTCGCTCGTAACTGTTTGCCCGAGATTTACCGATAACCCATCATCCACGAAACTCTGGGTCACGCGTCCTGATTGTGCGTGGTAACGCGAAGAAATGGGGTATCGATATTGAATAAAACCAGTAGTTGCCACAATTGATTTCAGTAGCGATGGAATTTTAAGCCGAAGAAAGTTTGTCGTATCGGAGGGCAAACGCCATCCCAATATGGTGTCCGGAATGCATTGTTTTCTCGTGGTTTTCATATCAACGACATGCTGCTCAAGTTGTGTTCATGCGGATTATAACAATCACATCACTCTAATATCAGACGTTCGCGATGAATACCGGGCTTCCAGTGTATTTATCATATTTCCCAACGTCAATTTGGGTAAGTTGAAATCTTTTCGTTGCTACATCGTTTGTAAATTTATTTGTTTGTTTTATCTTCGGTCATTGGGTCCTGTGGCGCAGGAATGCACGAACGGACAACGGCCCACTCGTTAACCCGCAGTTTCTCGAAAATGGGTGTGTCGACGCTGATAACGAATTTCGAAGATCTGAATGATCGACTGGAAGAAGAGATTAATCGACCGCTCGTGGTGATTTTCGTGAAGACGATGACGGATGCATCTGAATTCCGTATGCATATTTCGAGGAATGAACTTTTTGAATTTCAATCGTTTCCAATTTGGCTGGTGATATTTCACGGTCATTCGGGTGATCCCACGTGCGTGTATTGCCTTGATCCGGTGGAAAAAATGATTGATCTGAAGTTCGACACTTCGATGGTGGTCGTATGCTGCGACGATCCCGAGCTGAGGGAATGGTGGTCGGTATTCGAAAATCGGACGGAGATCGCTACCCTCGGCACCTGGACTGCAAACGAACGTTTAAAATTAGTGTCGACCGGAGAGCACAAATCTCGACGCCGAAATTTTCAGGGCAAAAAGTTTCAAGCAGATATCCACTGGGTAAGTTGATCTACTCAATCCTGATTCTCGATAATTATTCATGCATATACGTTTGGACAGGTGGGGTACGGTAAAGACGAGCCCGGATCCAACAACCGGGTATTTCGATTCGTCGAAGAAATTGTGAGTGAGTTGGGATCTGCCTTGAATTTCACGAGCAAAGTGAAATTTTTCACCCAAGACGGGTACGTAAATTCATCGAAGGAAGAGATTTCGAACCCGGGTGAAGATTTGGAATCTTTGTATGGATTCATAGCGCCGGTAAACCGTGAAATGCAGAGAAAGTCAGAAGTATATCCGTTGGAATTGTGCCGAACGAAACTGTACATGAAACTACCGGATGGAATAGGCGTTCGATGGCTCGCGTATTTCGAGGTCCAAGATTCTAAACAATTGAAACAAACAATATGGTTATTCAAATGTGATGGAATAATTTTGAACCAACTGAAAATTCTTCAACTGTTGTTGTTTTTTTTTTTTTAAGGTGTTCGAATTGAAAATTTGGCTGATAATAATTGCGCTGATTGTCACGACGCCATTTCTACTGTCGATCATGAAACTACGATATGGCGAAGAATTATCATATTCCGCATACGTTGGAAACTGTATCAGCGTGTGGGGTATATTCTGCCAGCAAGGGCTCTCCAGTGAGGACTGATCTGAAATTCATTACAAGGCCTTGAGACTCGTGTCCTAAGATTTCTTTACACATCGCTTCACTTCGTGCAATGTTACGTTGCAGAATTTCCGACACAAGGACCAATGAGAATAGCGTACCTTTCGATATTCGTTTCCGGGATTGTCGTGTTCGTGGCCTATTCTGCCGCGTTGATAAGTTTCATAACCGTAAACTCATTTCCCTTACCGTTCACCGATGTGAACGGTTTTGTCGAGGATGGATCGTACCGAGTGATAGTCCGTAAGGAAGGTGACCATCACATATATCTGTCGGTTAGTTATAACTGATTTTCATTATTCATCGGCTTCAAGTTTTGTGCGTCGAATAAACCTCGATATTTTTCATTCATCCACGAAAATTCAGATTAATTATGCGAATTGGGACGATCCGATAGTCAACAAAATCAGAGGTTTATTGAAACCTCTGAAGCAGCTTCCCGAAACTAATACAGCAGCTTGGCAACAGGTGATTGCGAATATAAGGTCTTCACATGGATTCGTAAAAATAATTTCCGATTATTCGTTGATTATTCTCGTCCTGATTTTCATTTAGGTTTGCGAAGAAAAAGTTGCATTTTTCACCAGCGATTATGAACCAGAAATGGACCCTGTTGGGTGTAATATTTTGAGAATTGATACCGGACTGGAGTTCGGTAATGCGTTGATGTGGTTTCCTTGGGATCAACCAACCAAGATTCTTAATTACCAGTAAGCTGAAGTAATTTTCGATTTTAACATCGAACTACGACGTGGCAACACATGTAGATTTGATCAAATGTTACGACTGATAACTTTTCATTGCGATCTAGCATGGAACGATTTAAGATGAACGGTATATTCCGTCGCCCGTACGACTTTCGTTTTGATGAAGATCGAACCACCGAGAGTGCATTTAGCTCCGTCGAGTATTACCACGTCGCACCGATATTCGTTATTCTAGCTGGGGGAATCACTATCGCGCTCATCGTGTTTATAATCGAAGCGGTGCATCATAATCGCGACGATTATCGTCGACGACTTTTGTTCTGGGTAAAATCACGAAAAATGAGGATTCGAAAATTCTTCAACTCCCTGAAAAGAAGTCGTCGAGGGACGAAGAATCACCGACGGCCAGCCGTTAGGCAGCCTGAAACAGCTGTTATCTGATTTTTGTTGGGTCAGGAGTGGAAAATAAATTGTGACATGTTTTTTGCCCTAACAAAGGCTGATTAGTCAGGTACTCATTATCAGGTATCATTCGAATGACATTTGAGTTAAATTGCTGAATTGCTTGAATGACTTGTATTTCAGCGTAAAAATTGTGTCGTGAATGGTTGACGGGGATAGATTTAGTTTTAATACGGTTGATAGCATAATAATCAAGTACAAAAAGTTCATGGTGACTGGGTCCAATGATATTGTAAGATTTCAAACACTCAGTAGTGAAGCAGGCTTTGTTTTGGACGACTGTATAAATAAACGATGATTATCAATTTTTATAAAAACTCTCTCTCTCTCTCTCTCTCTCTCTCTCTCTCTCTCTCTCTCTCTCTCTCTCTCTCTCTCTCTCTCTCTCTCTCTCTCTCTCTCTCTAACACTAAATACAACATTTTTCGTCCTAGTTTGTGGATGATGATTGTGCATGATGTATATGCCTGAATTGGATTTCGTTCAACCGTTCGAGTGAATAATTGTGATGCGGCAACTCGCAAGTGCTGGCTTATCGATTATCAGCATTCATTTATTATTACATCACATTGATGGTTCGGTTCTTAGCCACGCACGTGTTTCCTCGAACCTTATCTACGTTCACAAACTCTCGCTCGTACCTCCTTGCGACCAATTAAGGTTTAACCCCTCAACCAGGCAACTCTCGGTTATCGGTCCGGAACATGCGCAGTAACGCGCAGAGCACAGAGATTTTGTCATTGGATAAAACCGATAGTTCCCACATTATATTTCAGTTGTGTTATAACTTCGCATCCGTTACCACCATCGTGCGATTCACAATTTCAACTGAAGAAACACAAATAATATTTTTTTCGAACCGTAAAATTTCGTCGTAACGAAGCTCAAGTGCGATACAAACAATTCAATGTTTCGTCTGCGATGCATCGTTTTCGGGTGATTTTTCTATTGACGGTTTGCTGCTTAAGCCTTGTGAATGCGGATTACAACAAATACGTCTCACTGATATCAGACGTTCGCAATCAATACAGAGCTACAAGTGTATTTTTCGTATTTTCTGACAAAAATCTACGTAAGTTGACATCTGAATGTCGCTGTATTGTCGTGGATATTTTAATCCGATCTTCGGTCAACGATTTTTGTACGCAGGAATGCGGGAACGGACGACGGCCGACTCGCTAACGCGTACCTTCTCGAAACAGGGTGTATCGACGCTGATGACGAATTTCAAAGAGGTGGCTTACCGACTGGTTTACCATCAGACCCAAATGGCTCGACCGCTCGTGGTGATTTTGGTAAAAACGTTGGCGGACGTCACTAAGTTTCGTGATAATATAGTTTCAACTGACCTTCCCCATCGCATCTGGCTGGTCATATTTCACGGTCACTCCAACGATCCATTATGCAACTATTGCCAAAGTCCAGTGGATAACAAGTTCCGTCTGAGGTTTGACACCTCGATGGTGGTCGTGTGCTGCGACAATCCCGAGTTGCGGGAATGGTGGTCCGTGTTGAAAAATCACACGGTAACCGGTAACGTTGGCACCTGGACGGCGAACAGAGGATTGAAAGTTGTAGCGATGGGCGAATTGAAATCACGGCGCCGTAATTTTCAGGGCGAGAAGTTTCAAATAACAATCTTTGGGGTAAGTCAGATAGTTAACGTTGATCATTGATATTTCATTCATCATACATCACACGTTTGCCCAGGGCAAACCTGAAAATCACGTAAATCGGGTCTTCGAGGAAATTGTGAGTCAGTTGGAACACGCCTTGAACTTTACGAGCACGGTGAATCATTCGGCCGGAGCATACGGTTTCAACTCACGGATTGATGTATCCATATTACCTCTGGGCAATAAACTTCTCAATCGGCAACGGTATTATCCGTTGTACGTGTCGCGACCGAAATTGTACATCAAGGTACCGGACGACTTGGGCGTGCGGTGGTTCGCGTATTTCAAGGTTTGAGATGTTTGCCAATTCAGAAACATGATGGTCATTTCGTTCGATTGAAAAATTACCGAATAAATTTTTCCAAGGGGTTGGAATCGAAAATTTGGCTGATAATAATTGGGCTGATAGTCGTAACGCCCTTTATACTGTCGACGATCAAACTGCGATACGGCGAAAAATTATCGTGTTCTATCTACGTTGAGAACTGTCTCTGCGTGTGGGGTATATTCTGCCAACAAGGACTTTCCAGTAAGGGCTGATCGACATTTAGGATAAAAAAAACTTTGCCATTTCGAATGGTAAGATTTTTTTCATCCCCCTTCAATTCTTTCGGTTGCAGAATTTCCAACGCAGTCACCGATGAAAATAGCGTACTTTACGATAATCGTTTCCGGGGCTCTCGTGTTCGCAGCGTATACCGCTGCAATGATAAGTTTCATTGCGGTAAAATCATTTCCATTACCATTTTCCGATTTGAACGGTTTTGTCGAGGATGGATCCTACAGAGTTATAGTGCGTTTGGATCGTCACCCGCAAATTTCTATGAGAGTAAGTTGTTACTAATTTGTGTGATTCATTGGCTGCAGTAACGAGTCCGAAGCAATCGAAACTCGATATTTCACTGAACCAGACAAATTTTCACACATCCACAGATACCGACCGTTCCGATATTGGACAGAATGAGCCGATTGATGAAACCCAAGGCGCAGCTTCCTAAAAATAACACGGCAGCGTGGAAGCAGGTTATTGCGATTATCTAGTCATAAATGGATTTGTGATGAAAATCACAAAATCATGTTTCGATGATAGTTCGTATATTGATTTCCATGTAGGTTTGCGAAGAGAGAGTCGCTTTTTTGACGAGCGATGATGAAATGGAAATGGAAACGGTTGGATGCAAAATTGTGAAAATCGATACCGGGCTATTGCTCGGTATGGGGTTGTCATGGGGTCCTGAAGCATACAGCAAGGCCATAAACTACCAGTAAGCTAAAGCCATTCCCCATTACGTCATCGAACTGTGAAATGGAAATGTAATATTTTCAAATTGTTTCGGCTAATTACTTTTTCATTGTTATTTAGCATGGAACGTTTCCAGTTGAACGGTATGTTTCGTCGTATGTACGACATCCGTTTCGATGAAGATCGAACCACCGAGGCTGCTTTCAATGCCGTCGAGTATTTCCACGTCGTGCCGATATTCGTTACTTTGGCCGGTGGAATCATTCTCGCGGTTATCGCGTTACTTGGCGAAACGATATATCACTCCAGCAATGAAGTCGGCGACGTTTTTTGATCTTCGTCGCATTACAAAATAAAACAATAATTCGACGGTTATTTCACTATAAAAGAAAATAAATATTATGTGTCACGGACAAAACTTCTTTACGTCCATGATGCACACGTTAAACTTTTTGTTCGACCTACCTTGAAAATGCTAATTTCACGCGTGTAAAGCTGTGGACTGAAATCCCTTTTTGAGCGGAGTCGGATAAGAAAACCGTTGATGGACGAAGTACCGGTGGTTTTTTATTCGTCAATTCGAAACAGCTGTTATCTGAAATTATCCGCAGAAATAAATCCGACATTTCCAATTCCGATGTATCATGTGTGATGAATTCAACAAAATGAATTGTAATGTGATATGCGTCTGAAACGATTCTTGCTCATAAAATATCGTGCCATGTCGTAGGCACCTGGAGAAAAAATGCAGGGTCCAGCAGACCCGTAGTAAGGATAGTGTGACAAAAAATGAAATATCGACAAAAAGGTTACGACAATCCTAAAGTACTAAAGATCTATCGATTTCCCATAAAGAAAGTTCATTCGTGTTACTTTGTCGTGGAGATATGTAACTTTTAAAAAAATAAGTAATTTTGCAAATGTTTTTCCGTATTCTTTGGAATACTCCAGAAACTAGGAATTACGTAAAATTTTGCGGTTATAGGAACTGAGAGTTAATAATTCAGTAGACGATGGATAATATCGATTGGGTTCGGTACAACCATTTCCATTACTATTTTCGGTGCGGCGATTGTCAAGGACCGCCCGTTCGAATGTCGGGAGGAAATTTATTTGTTGATGGTGCGATGTTCCGGTTGTCGGACACACGCGTGTCTCCCCGTCTCTTATCAACGTTCACGAACTCGCTCATAGCTACGCGTGACCAATTAAGGGTTGAACCTCAGTTGAACACCCACTCGGTCACACGTCTGGATCATGCGCAATCACGCGCAGAGCTGAGACTTTGTCGTCGACCGATAATTCTCACATTATATTTCAGTTGCGTTATAACTTTATATCCGTCACCACCATCGTGCGATTCACAATTTCAACTGAAGAAACACAAATAATATTTTCTTCGAACCGTAAAATTTCGTCGTAACGAAGCGCAAGTGCGATACAAACATTCAATGTGTCGTCTGCGATGCATCGTTTTCGGGTGATTTTTTTATTGACGGTTTGCTGCTTAAGCCTTGTGAATGCGGATTACAACAAATACGTCTCACTGATATCAGACGTTCGCAATCAATACAGAGCTACAAGTGTATTTTTCGTATTTTCTGACAAAAATTTACGTAAGTTTACATTTGCATGTAGCTGTATCGTTGTGAAGATGTTAATCCGATCTTCGGTCAACGATTTTTGTACGCAGGAATGCGGGAACGGACGACGGCCGACTCGCTAACGCGTACCTTCTCGAAACAGGGTGTATCGACGCTGATGACGAATTTCAAAGAGGTGGCTCGCCGATTGATTTACCATCAGACCCAAATAGCTCGACCGCTCGTTGTGGTTATGGTGAAAACGATGGCGGACGTCACTGAGTTTCGTGATAATATAGCTTCCACTGACCTTCCCCATCGCATCTGGCTGGTCATATTTCACGGTCACTCCAACGATCCATTATGCAACTATTGCCAACGTCCAGTGGATAACAAGTTTCGTCTGAGGTTCGACACCTCGATGGTGGTCGTGTGCTGCGACAATCCCGAGTTGCAGGAATGGTGGTCCGTGTTTAAAAATCACACGGAAACCGGTAACGTCGCCACGTGGACTGCGAACGAAGGATTAAAACCTGTAGCGATTGACGAATTGAAATCACGGCGTCGCAATTTTCAGGGCAAGAAGTTTCGAATAAATTCCTACTGGGTAAGTCCATGTAGAATCTTGATTATCGACGATTATACATTCACAAACTTGGACAGATGGAAGATGGTAGATACGAGGACAAACCTCACGTTAACATAACACGAGTTTTCGAGGAAGTTGTGAATTCGTTGCAACGCGCGTTGAATTTCACAAGCACGATGGAGTATTATACAAAGGCGTCGACCATCGACAAATCAATGATGACAGACGTTCCTGAAAATTGGGGTCAAATTGATGTGGTGACTCTGCCTGGGGAAATAATAGGCTTCAGACAAAACGGAATGTATCCATTGCAATCGTGGCGAACGAAGCTGTACATCAAAGTACCGGATGACGTGACCGTTCAATGGCTTGCGTATTTCAAGGTTTGGTTGTCGATTTACAGAAATAATCGTTATTTCGTTGGATGGAAAAATTTCTTCGATAACGTGTATTTAACCGATTTTAAGGTGTTTGAATTAAAAATTTGGCTGATCATAATTGCGCTCATCTTCACAACGCCCTTTCTACTGTCGATTATCAACCTGCGATATGGCGGAAAATTATCGTGTTCTCTCTACATTGAAAACTGTCTCAGCGTGTGTGGTATATTCTGCCAGCAAGGACCTCCAAGTAAGTGCCATTCAATAATCACAACGAAACTTTCCAATACGGATTGTCACATATTTTTTTTTTTTCTAATACCGTTTCACTTCGTTGACAATTTTACATCGTAGAATTTCCGACGCAGCAGCCAATGAAAATGGCGTACTTCTCGATAATCGTGTCCGGAATTCTCGTATACGTAGCGTATTCCGCTGCGTTGATCAGTTTTATCACCGTAAATTCCTTTCCGTTGCCGTTCTCCGATATAGTCGGTTTTGTCAACGACGGTTCTTACCAAGTGATAGTGCGATCCAATGGTCGTCATTACGATTTTTTAGCAGTGAGTTATTACCGGATTATCATCAATCACGCGCAGGGATGGGCATTGATTCGACGGAAATGTACTTCGAATAGTTTTCGTCACGAAATAATTATTAATTTTACAGAATTTATTAAATAGTTTGATTAATTGTAAAATAATAATTTAATTAATCATAGTTAGATGATCATAGTTATTTGTTTGAAAAAGTATTTAAAATACATTTTCATTCAACGGATGCCCATCCCTGATCACAGGTACAAATATTGTTGCGTCGCACGTACCAGGCTTTGTATCTCATTTATTCAGAAAAAAAATGTTGATCACTCGGTGAAAACAGAGTCCGGATATGTCGAATCACAGGATGGCACAATTATTGAAACCCAATGATCTTCCTGAAAACAACACAGCAGCGTGGAAGCAGGTGATAGCGAATAAACGGTCGATAAATCGGTTCGTGAAAATATCAATGAATGATTCGTTGATTCATGCGGCTGTTGATTTCTCCGTAGGTTTGCGAAAAAAGAGTCGCTTATTTCACGAGCGATATCGAAACAGAAATCTAAACTATTGGGTGCAACATTGCGAAACTCGATACCGGAATGGTGATCGGTTTGGCGTTGAACTGGGAGCCGGAAGACGAATACAAAAAAGCCATAAATTCCCAGTGAGTCGAAGTTTTTTTTTATTGAATCATCGAACTATGAAAACGTAAATTTATCCACATGTTTGGACTGATTATTTTTCATTGGGTTTCAGCATGGAACGTTTCGAAACCAAAGGTATGTTTCGTCGTGCGCACGACATTCGTTTCGATGAAGGTCGAATCACCGAGACTACCTTCAATTCCGTCGAGTATTCCCACGTCGCGCCGGCATTCGTCATTCTGGTCGGTGGAATTATTATTGCGGTTATCGTGTTTATTTGCGAAACCACATGTCAAACTCGCGGCGATCGTCCCCGGCGGCTTTTCATGCATTTGAAATCACCGAAGACAAAAATACAACGGAAGGTTTTACTGTCGCAGAACAAATCATCGATGGTTGGAAAATCGTCGACTGTCACGTTCGGCATGCATTCGAAAATTCAAAACAAAGACTAGAAAAACGAATACGACGTTGCAAATTCTGTGCGTTGCGTTTGTGACGAATTCTACGGTACACATTCAAACGAGAAATGCTGCACAATGAAATGAATTGTGATGCTATTAAGTGCAATCACAGCGGTGACACTTAGCCGAATATATCTTGCTAAATAGAACTGTTTGTTAGTCGTTGATGTATTTTTTCAACGAAAATGTTACGTGGTCAGGGATACTGAATAGGTTGAGAATAATAAACGAAGAATAAGAAACGAACCGGAAGATAAAAATATATTTATCGATTCAATACATTTTCATCTGCCTGTCCAAACGCCGGCTGAACAACGCTATATAGACCAAAAGTTTACATGAACAATTTTGTAGAGAATTACATTTCCTGAAAAAAAGTCAGCGACGGCATATATCTAACAACGATAGTTTACGCGTGGGAAAGCTCGAAAGTCGGGCAATGTAGTCTCGTGGCCGGCGGACGAGGTACGCAACTATACATATATATACGTTCTCCGAATCTTGACCGTTCCGAGCATTTTCGTTCCAAACATCGCGCGTTCCAAATTTTGGTCTTTCCGAACACTGCTCGTTCCGAATTTCGAGCCAAACCCAACAAAGTTTTGCCATTCGTATCGTTGGACTTGCTTCGTATCGCTTCGTTCGTGCGTTTTCGCATTGCAGAATTTCCGACCCAGCGACCGATGAGAATAGCTTGCTTTTCAATATTCTTCAGCGGTATTCTCGTGTCCGTGGCTTATTCCGGTGCGTTGATAAGTTTCATCGCGGTTAATCCCATCGCTTTACCTTTTACCGATTTAGTCGGTTTTGTCGAGGATGGATCCTACCGCCTGATAATACGTAGCGGTGGTCGTCATCACATATTCACGATGGTAAGTCGATACTTGTGATTATCATTACCCGACTCACGTCTTGTGCGTCAAACTCGATATTTAATTTGTTGAAAAAAAATAAAAATTTTAATTGATCGGTAGATGTCGCTCGACCCGATGATAAAGAAAATCGAACGGTTATCAAAACCCTACTATCAGCTTCCTAAGACTAATCCAGAAGCGTGGAAGCAGGTGATTAACGGATTGTCAGATAATGATGGAATTTTTGAAAATATTGAAAATTGATCGGTTGATCGTTCGTTCGTTGATTTCCATGTAGGTTTGCGAAGAAAGAGTCGCTTTTTTCACGAGCGATAATGCAACGGACATATAGACACGGCCAAGTGCGAAATTGTGGCAATTGATACTGGACAAGTTATTGGTAATGGGTTGACTTGGGAATCTGATGTTGATATAGTCACATCTCTGAATTACCAGTAAGCTGAAACAATACCCGACTCAAACACCGAACGATGACATGAACATGTATTTTTTGTTTTCGAATGTTTTGACTAATTACTTTTCATTGTCATTTAGCATGGAACGTTTCAAGATCATCGGTATGTTTCGTCGCTTGTCCGACATTCGTTCCGATCAAGATCAAATCACGGAGACTGTTCTTCATTTCGTCGAGTATTCCCACGTCGTGCCGATATTCGTCGTTCTGGCTTGCGGAATTATCATTGCGCTCATCGTGATTGTTTATGAAACTGTGTACAACGCCCGTGACATTTGTCGTTGGCGGTTTTTGATATGGGCCGCATCGTTGGAAAAACCGATTCGACGGTTGTTAAACTTTCGAAAGAAGAATCGTTGACCGGTAAAACGGAATAAATTGTAATGTTAAAATGTGCGATCAGAATGAATACTTGCTTGAATAAATCATAATGAATAAAACTATTCTCTCAAGACTCAATTTATCTTTCAAAAATGATGCTGGATAATAAATAATTAACTGTCCGAACGTATGATGTGAAATATCGATTTAATTTTGTTCAACTTGTTTGTGTGAATATTTTTGACGAATACATTCTTAAAAACTCGTTAATATGAAGCGACCATTTTATCCTCGTTTTCACGTGCGTGTTTGCGGGAGGTCGCAGAAACTATCGTGTGATTACGAAATTTCGTCATGGTCGGGAGTACGAAAATGTTCACTTGCAACTACTCGCACGTAAATGACCCCGACTCATCCCTGGTAAGCATTCGCAAATATGTTATTCGACAGTATTTTTTTTTCCACAGAAACGAATGACCGAACGCGAGTGTATCGGCAGCGCCACTAGGCGGCAGCCATGCATAGCTCCATCCAGAAATGTCAGACACCTTAAGGCGGAAGTTCCTCACAAAACCCCACCACGTGGCTTGCTTGTCGCTTGTAGCTGCCAAAGTGGGCACTGTGAGAAAAAAGTCGTGGAGGGGACGTCGGACTTCTCCACAAATCGGAAAAAACCTTGTTGTATATTATTGTAATATGCATTCGATGTTTCTCTTTATTCTTCAATATTTGTGTTTTTTTTCAGTGATTCGGTTCCTAGCCAGCCGCGTGTCTTTTTTACCTTATCATTAATCCCAAACTTGCTCGTAACTGTTTGCCAGCGATCAACAGACAAACTTCCATCGAGGCAACTCTGAGGGCACACGTCTGGATCATGCGCAGTAAGTCGTAAAACGGATATTTCGTCATTAGATGAAATCAGTAGTGTCCACGATATATTTCAGTAGCGTTGTAACTTTATATTCGGCACCATCGTCGTGACGTTACCAACTTTAAACAGAAACCCACACACACGTGAATCGTAGGTAGTCCACAGAGTTTTGTTACAAATCTTTGGCTTCCTTGTAGAAAAATCTTCGTTCACTTCCGACGATTTAAAGGAAGCTAATTGCAAGTTTCAACTTGCGGCTTGTTTTGAAAATTTAATATTCATCAGTGGTTGTATAGAATTCTAGTGTCTCCCCAAATTGGAACGCGTGAGTGGACCTTCACTAAAGTTCAAATCAAGTGGTCCTCATCGTTGATCATGACAAATCAAGGAGATTGAGCACGACACGTCATCTATTTCTGAAGAGGCAGAGGTTTAAAATTGAGAAGCTTGAACTGATCTGATCTGGACATTTATTCCAAATATGACGTCTTGATGTTTCAGGACATTTTGAGGATGTTGACCTCGGAATTACAATAACCAGCTTGTGGATCGTCACATAGTATTTTCTATGATAAAGCGACACAAAGTTCGTCGTAACGAAGCGCAAATAAGGCATACACGTTGAATATGGCGTCTGCGATGCATTGTTTTCTTACAATATTTCTCTCAACGGCTTGCTGCTTGAGCTGTGTGAATGCGGATTATAACAAATACGTATCTCTCATAACAGACGTTTGCAAGGAATACAAAGTGGCCATCGTATTTTTCATATTTCCCGAAAAGAATTTTCGTAAGTGCGAATTTCTATCTCACGCTTATAGTGCTATAATTTTTTTTTTTTTTTTTTTTCACCTTCGATAACTGATTATCTCGTTTTTTGCAGATATGCGAGAATTGACGACGGCCCACTCGCTAACGCGCAACCTCTCAAAATTGGGTGTGTCGGTGCTGATAACAGATGCGAAACATTACCACGGAGACTTATATTCTTCCACGACAATAAAATTTCGACCGCTCGTGGTGATTATGTTGAAAAGAACGGCGGAAATCTCCGAATTCCGTAAAAATTATATGACAGAAGGTCAACTCGGTCCAACGTGGCTGGTGATATTTGACGGTCGTTCCGACGATCCATTGTGCAAATATTGCCGTCGTCCAGTGGGAAACAAGTTGAAACTGCGATTTGGGAGCTCAATTATAGTCGTGTGTTGCGACGATCCCGAGGTGCGGGAATGGTGGTCCGTGCTTGGGAATCGGACGGAGACCGGTAATGTTGGAGTCAGGACGACAAATGGCCGATTGAAAGTAGCGGCGACGAACGAATTGAGATCTCAGCGCCGCGATTTTCGCGGCAAAAAGTTTCGAATAAGCGTTCGAACGGTAAGCCCATGTTCGATCGTCATTCTCGATGAATTATTCGAATTATTCATGCATCCTATTTCAAATGTTGAGGCAGGATAAACGCGGGATGGCTCTGGACGGTCACGTGACTCGAGCTTTCGAGGAAATCGTTGATGCGCTGCAACGGGCCTTGAATTTCACGAGCAAACTGGAGTATTATACCGGAGATCCCAATATCGATAAATTCAATTCAATAGATGAATTGCCCGAAGATTGGGGTGACATCACAGCAGCGATAGTTCCTCTGGCCGATCAATTTCGGCGGGTTCGACGGTTGTATCCATTGAATCTATCACGTACCAAATTGTACATCAAAGTACCGGATGTAATTGACGTTAAATGGTTTGCGTATTTCAAGGTTCGATATTATCGTCAATTTTCACGAATAATTGTTAATTCGTTGTATTGGAATATATATTTTTTTCCAACCAATTAACGATTCATAAACTGTTTCAAGGTGTTTGAATGGAAAATTTGGATGACGATAATTGCTCTGATTGTGACGACAACCTGTTTACTGTCGATTATAGAATTACGATATGGCGCCGAATTATCGTGTTCTCTCTACGTTGAAAAGTTTTTGCACGTGTGGGGTATATTCTGCCAGCAGGGAGTTTCCAGTAAGAATTGTTTCAAATTCAGAAGAGAAGTTTGCGATTTGAATCTCAAAATCTTTCGGATACTTATTTACTTTTCACGATTTTACATTGCAGAATTTCCGAAGCATCAGCCAATAAAAATAGCGTACTTATCGATCTTCTTTACCGGAGTTCTGGTTTTAGTAGCGTATTCTGCTACATTGATAAGTTTCACCGTAAACACTTTTCCCTTGCCTTTTTCCGATTTGGTCGGTTTTATCGATGATGGATCCTACCGAGTGATACTGCTGCCCAATGATTACCATCACACAATTATCACAGTAAGCTCGAACCAAATTTTTATCATTCATCAGCTCGAAACATTTATTAACATCATATGCTGACTTCTCGATAGATGTCTGACGACCCGATGATGAAGAAAATCGGACGGCTGTTAAAACCCAAGCTTCCTGAAACTAACGCAGAAGCGTGGAAGCAGGTAATCGCGATTATCAGGTCATAAATAGATTCGTGGAAATAATTAACCCTTAGTCCCCACCGAAAACTTCTCTCGGTCACATTTTTATTTTTCTATATGATTGTATCTTTCGAACAAATGATTCCTAACGATTGATCCCTACACTAGGATAATTAATAAGATTTCATCAATTTTTTGGAATTTTTTTCGAGCAATTGAGAATACTCTTCGAGGCACTGAAATGTATATGACCCCCGTTGCGGTGTGAAGGTGCTGAAAACACCTTCACACCGCAACCTTTACACCCTGTTGGGGACTGAAGGTTTAAACATCGATCCATTGCCATCATTGTTCCCTTGATTTCCATGTAGGTTTGCAACGAAAGAGTCGCTTTTTTGACGAATGATAATGAAAGAGAAATGACCATGGCTGATTGCAAAGTCGTGGGAATCGACACCGGACGAATCCTCGGTATAGGATTGATGTGGTATGCAGGAAGTTTCTATCACGCTATAAAATATCAGTAAGCTGAAGTGATTCCCGATTGAAACATCGTACTGCGAAAACTATTCGTCGAGTGTTTCAACTTATAACGTTTCATTGCGATTTAGGATGGAACATTTCCAGATGACCGGTACGTTTCGTCGTCTGAACGACATTCGTTTCGATAAACGTCGAATCACCGAGACTGCCTTCAATTCCGTCGAGTGTTCCCACGTCGCGCCGGCATTCGTTATTCTGGTCGGTGGAATTATTATTGCGGTTATCGTGTTTATTTGCGAAACCACATGTCAAACTCGTGACGATCGTCCGCGGCGGCGTTCCATGCGTTTGAAATCACCGAAGACAAAAATTGAACGGTAGGTTTTACTGTCGAAGAACAAATCATCGATGGTTGGAAAATCGTCGACTGTCACGTTCGGCATGCATTCGAAAATTCGAAACAGAGACCAGAAACGAATACGACGTTGCAAATTCTGTGCGTTGCGTTTGTGACGAATTCTACGGTACACATCCAAACGAGAAATACTGCACGATGAAATGAATTGTGATGCTATTAAGTGCAATCACAGCGGTGACACTTAGCCGAATATATCTTGCTAAATAGAACTTGTTTGTTAGTCGTTGATGTATTTTTTCAACGAAAATGTTACATGGTCAGGGATACTGAATAGGTTGAGAATAATAAACGAAATAAACTGATGAAAACGTTACGTCTTTGCTTACCAGATTTTTCATTTTCATTTTCAAAACTACGCGTCGCTGAAAACCATCGTTCATGGTTATTCATTTGTAAATTCGCACGGATTGAGGGTTTCGACTGAATCTAAGGTGACAATTCAGATCGAAGAAGAGAGACTGAGGAAGATCCAAAAGTGTCGGCCTTATGGTGATCCAAATAAATTTCTGGACACAGTTGGAGACGCCAGGTTTTCTTTCTCATCGTTGGTCTGACTCAACCCCTCCCACTGTCCTTTTTTGGGGAGAAATCTACCAAGTTATTGTCAATAGCCCCATACCCTTTCTTCGTCAGGGGCATCTGAGGGTTTTCTTTGTTACAAGCAACGAGCTTAGAAAGCTTTTTCCAACAGTGAATACACGTTCTCGTTATTATTTGTGGATGAATAATTCAGCGCTGTATAATATCGATTGAATTTCGTTCAACTGTTTGGGTAAATATTTTCGATGAATCTATTTCCAAGACTACGATTACCGAATATTGACGGAAAATTTGTTTGTAGATCCTACGTTGTTACGGTCCTCGGCCACGCGCTTAGCCTCTCGCCCTGTCATCGTTCACGAACCCACCACAACTAGCTGCGAGGTAATCACGGGTGAACCCTTCGAATGAACGCAACTATTGGTCAACGTCCGTATTGTTCGTAGAAACTCGGAAAACGAAGATCCTGTCGTTAGATAAAACTACTAGTTCCCGAATTACATTTCAGTATCGTCGTAACCCCGGATGCGTTACCACCATCGTGTGGTTCACCATTTCATTTTCAAGCAAAACACACAGAAACACGAATTAAAATAACGGACAAAACTTGTAGCAACGAAACGCAAGTGCAGTACTGACATTGGATACTGCGTCAGTGATGCATCGTTGTCTCACCGTTTGCTTATTTACGGCATGCTACTTAAGCTGCGCGAGTGCGGATTACGACAAATACGTCACTCTCATAGCAGACGTCCGCAATGTATACAGAGCTTCGAGTGTACTTTTCGTATTTCCCGATAAGCTTTTACGTGAGTTCGATTCTACATCATGCTAAATTGTTGTAGATTTTTGTTTTCCGATGTTACGTAAACGATTTTGTTTCTGCTCAGCAATGCGGGAACGGACGATGGCCCACTCGTTGACGCGCAGCTTCTCGAATCTCGATGTGTTGACGCTGATAACAAACTTCAAAGATCTTCATCGCTTGATTTTCGATTATCAGAAACGTATAGGTCGACCGCTCGTGGTGATACTGATCAAAAAGACCGTGGACGTTGCCGAGTTCCATAAAAAATTTCAATACAGAAAACCATGGTCCTTTGGAATCTGGCTGGTGATATTCATCGGTCGTTCCGGTGATCCGTTGTGCGCGTATTGCCGTTATCCAGTGGGAAACAAGTTTAAACTGGAATTTGGAAGCTCAATGGTGGTCGTGTGTTGCGACGACGCCGAGGTGCGGGAATGGTGGTCCGTGCTCGAGAATCAGACGGAGATCGGTAAAGTTGGCGTCAGAACGGCAAATGACCGATTGCAATTAGTCGAGACCCACGAATTGAAATCACGGCGTCGCAATTTTCGGGGCAAGAACTTTCGAATAATCTGCAACTGGGTGAGTCAATGTTCAATATAGATTTACGATTATTATTCATGAATTCGGTTGGACAGGAAAAGCACGGAAAATTCGAGGGCCCGCCTGATCAACACGTAACTAAATTCATCGAGGCAATTGTGAATGAGTTGCAACGTGCTTTGAATTTTACAAGCACGTTGCTGTATCCCAATGTACCCAGTAAAAAATCAACTATCTCGAAAAAGCGAAAATTGGACAAAATCGAAGTAACGATAGTTCCTTTGAGTAAAATTGTGCCCACCGAAGCTGGATCGTATCGATTGCAGTTATCGCGATCGAAACTGTACATCAAAGTGCCCGATATAATTGACGTTAAATGGTTCGCGTATTTCAAGGTTTGATATGATCTTCGATTGAAAACGATGATAATAATTTCGCTTTGTGGAGCAATTTTGTTTATAATCGAACGATTTTAACTGCTTGAAGGTGCTTGAATTGAAAATTTGGTTGTTGATGATTGCGATGATTGTCACGATACCCTTTTTACTATCGTTGATCGGACTACGATACGGCGGAAAATTATCATGTTCTGGCTACGTTGAAAACTGTCTCAACGTGTGGGGTATATTCTGCCAGCAAGGAATTCCCGGTAAGGGTCAATCGATATTTATAAAAAAAGCTTTACCATCGCAAGATTTTGTTGAACCGGTCAATTCGTACAATTTTAAATTGCAGAATTTCCGACGGAGCGACCAATGAAAATCGCGTATTTTTCGATATTCCTCACTGGCGTTATCGTGACAGGAGCGTATTCCGCTACGTTGATAAGTTTTACCGTCGAATCCTTTCCTTTGCCGTTTTCCGATTTAGACGGTTTTTTCGAGGACGGATCCTACCGAATGATAGCGCGTTCCAAACTTTATCATCACTACTTGACGAAAGTAAGTTCTTACTGATTGTTATCGTTTTTTTTTTTGGCTCCGCATCGAACGAACTAATCTCGATATTGCCCTTCATACACAAAAATTCGGACTACTCGAAAGACTTCAAACGACGCTGTAATCAAGAAAATCAACCGGGTACTAAAATCCCCACAAGATCTACCGAAAACCGACGCGGCAGCGTGGAAGCAGGTGATCGCGAGTATCAGGTCGTTAATGAGCTTGCGGAAACAATCACTTTGTCCGTTGGTCATTCTTCTTTCAATGTCCATATAGGTTTGCGAAGAAAAAGTAGCTTTTTTAACGAGCGAAATCGACACGAAAATGGAAAAGGTTGGATGCAACATTGTGACAATCGATACCGGACTGGATCTCAGTATAGGGTTGAGATGGAACCCTAAAAGCGAATACACCAAGGCCATAAATTATTAGTAAGCCAAAGTAATTCCCGATTGAAACATCGAACTGGGAAGTAGAAACATTAATTTTTCGAATGTTTTGACTCGCAATATTTCATTGCGATTCAGCATGGACCGTTTCCAGACCAGAGGAATGTTTCGACGTCTGTACGAGCGTAATTTGGATCATAATCGAGCCACCGAGAGTGCTTTCAAATCCGTCGAGTATTCTCACGTCGTGCCGATATTCGTTATTCTGGCGGGTGGAATGAATCTCGCAATCGTCGTGTTTATTTGCGAAACTGTGTATCACACTCGTAACAAATGTTATCGACGGCTGTTGACCTGGGTGACATGTCTTAGAACGATAATACGATGGTTATTTCACTTTCGAAGAAGAAAACGTTAATGATAGAAACGAATCCGAGACTTCTGTTACCGGTGTTGGATGTGTTACGAATTCTACGATACACTGTTGATGAGTTCAACGATAAATAATGTACAACGAAACAAATTGTGATGATAAAATGTACGTTTACAGCGACACTTATTTAAATATATCGTTCTGAATACAACTGTTCGTCAGTTATTGATTTTTTTTTCTTGGTCCGAGTGAAAGAACCTGCATTAGTATGTCCGGAGAGATTCGATTCATCTCATAAATTATGCTGAGCTGATTGGGTTTTCATGAGTTGGTTTAATCTCAACAACATTAGTATCTAACATTAGAGTTAGATAGAAATTTTAGAACGGTTACAGCCGCCAAATTTTTGGGGTTAATATTGTCTGTTACTCGTCTTCTGCTTGTGGATCTTTGTTAATAGATGAATCTATCAAATTATATTGAAAACACAAATAGAGATGGAACTTTGGATACGGGTGAAACCACTGCGTCGAAAAAACGTCATGATGCCGAACCAGATACGAACAGAGCAACGGCCTATGCTACGTCGAACTATATCTATCGGATCTCGTTCAACCGTTCGCGTCAACATTTTTGCTGAGTCCATTTCCAAGGACCTGCTTATCGCATATCGACGATAAATTTGTTTCCATATCGTGCGATGTTCCGGTACTTATCCATGCGCGTAACAACTCTTGCGTTATCAACGTTCACGAAGTTGCTCGTAACTGTTTGCGAGCGATTAGAGTTTAACCCTCCGACCGGTCAACCCTCGATCACGCGTCTAGATTGTGCGCAGTAACGCGAAAACGAAGATTCAACATTGGATAAAACCAGTTGTTCCCACAATTTTGTTTTTCCCGTAGTACTGTAACTTTATATTCGGCCGGGCAATCGTTCACCGTTTCAACTTGAAGTAGAAACACAGACCCAGTTGGGAAAAAACGGACAAGGGCTGTCGCTTGGCACCACAAATGCGGGACGGCCATCGAGTATGGTGTCCAAGATGCATCGTTTCCTCCGGGTATTCCTACTGACGTCAGGCTGCTTGAGCCGTGTTAATGCGGATCATAATCAACACGTCTCTCTCATATCAGACGTTCGGTTTGAATACAAAGCTTCCGCCGTATTTTTCATATTTCCCGACGAAAATTTACGTAAGTTGAAATATGTCCGTTGCTACATTGTTGTGGATACTTTCATCAAATGTTCGTTTTTATTTTGCGCAGGAATGCAAGAATGGACAACGGCCCACTCGTTGACGCGCACCTTTTCCAAACTGGGTGTTCTGACGCTGATCACGAGCTTCAAATATCTGGGAGACCGACTGGACAAACAAACCAATCGTCCACTGGTGGTTGTTCTGTTGAAAACAATGCAGGACGTGTTCGAGTTTCGTGAAAGAAGTTCATCAACGACAACGGACATGAAACTGTCGTTTCCAATCTGGCTCGTGATATTTCACGGTCGTTCGGGCGATCCATTGTGCGAGTACTGCCGTTATCCAGTGGGAAACACGCTGGGTTTGGATTTGACCATCACGATGGTGATCGCATGCTGCGACGATCCGGAGTTGTGGGAATGGTGGTCCTTGTTTGAAAATCGAACGGAGGTCTGTAACATCGGCACCCGGACTGCCAACGAAGGATTCAAACGATCGGCCATCGACAAATTGAAATCTCGGCGACGGAATTTTCAGGGAAAACATTTTCGAATTAGAGTGGCGCAGGTGAGTCGATGTTTAATCCGGATTCTCGATGATTATTTAATGCACACGTTTGGACAGTTGGGGATCAGTCAGCAGCAGGATAAACGCAACGATGAAGTGAGTCTCGTCGTCGAGGACCTTTTGAACGCTTTGGGATCTGCGTTGAACGCCACATTCGAGATTCATTCCGAATTGTTGAGCAAAAACTCAACCATCTCAAACCGGTCTGAGGATAAAATCGAAGGAATGATAATTCCCAGGGCCGGAAGATCGGACCTATCGACTCGCTGGTACCCATTGCAATTGTCCCAAACGAAGCTGTACATCAAAGTACCGAATGTGATGGACGTTAAATGGTTTGCGTATTTTAAGGTTCGACACGATCGTCGATTATGAAAAATAATGGTAATTTCCATCGTATTGAACAACATTTTTTAACTGACCGATGATTCTTCAACCGTTCAAGGTGTTTGAATTGAAAATTTGGATCGTGATAATTGTGTTGATTATCACGACGCCCTTTCTTCTGTCGATTATGAAAATGGGATGTGGCAAAAAATTATCGTTTTCTATGCACGTTGAAAACTGTCTTTGCGTGTGGGGTATATTCTGTCAGCAAGCGCTTCCCGGTAATGGCTGTTCGATATCGATGACAAAACTTCACGGTGACAGTCGCAACATTTATTTTTTTACCACGTACAACATTTTGCATTGCAGAATTTCCACCGCAACGATCAATGAAAATGGCATACTTTTCGATATTTCTTTCCGGTGTTCCCGTTTTGGTCGCGTATTCCGCCATGTTGACAAGTTTCACCGTAAATTCATTTCCACTGCCGTTTTTCGATTTGGCGGGTTTTTTCGAGGATGGATCCTACGGAATGATAGTGCGCCACAATGATAGCCTTCACACCTTCATGAATGTGAGTTATTAAGCGTTATTAACATATTCATTGGCTCAATACTTGATCATCGAACGACGTAAACTCGACATTTGACCAAAAAAAAAAAAAAACCAATTTTGACAACGCGCTAGCTTTCGGAGAATCCGATAATCGTTAAAATGAGAGAGTCATTGAAACCCGAAGAGGAGCTTCCCGAAACTAACACAGCAGCGTGGAAGCAGGTGATCGCGAAAATCGAACGATAAATTGGGGTTTGTGGAAATAATTAAAATTGGCCGGTTGAACGTATTATCTTGTGTTGATTTTTATGCAGGTTTGCGAAAAAAAAGTCGCTTTTTTGACGACCAATGATGGAACAGGAGTGGAAACTGTTGGATGCAATGTTGTGACAATTGATATCGGACGAATTCTCAGTGATGGGTTGGCCTGGGATCCTCGAAACAAATACACCAAGGCCATACATTTCCAGTTAGTTGAATTGTTTGCCGATCGAAATATCGAATCGGCACATAAAAACATTTATTTATCGAATTCATCGACTAAAGATTTTCCATTGCGTTTCAGCATGGAACGTTTTCAGATGCACGGTGTATTCCGTCACGCGTGCGACTTTCGTTTCGGCGAGAGTCGAATCACCGAGACGGTTTTCAATACCGTCGAGTATGCTCACGTTGCGCCGATATTCGTTATTCTGGGTTGCGGAATTATTCTCGCGTTCATCGTGTTTCTGTGCGAATCGATGAGTCAGTCTTGTGACTATTGTCGTCGACGCATGTTGAAATGGATGAAATCGCGAAAAATCGAGATTCGACGTTTATTTCACGCTCGAAGAACGAATCATCGATGGATGAGAAATCGCCGACTGCGACGTTTGGCATCAAATAGACAAATTGCCGAATAGCTATGTCGCTAAAATTCTTTTTGTTTTTATTTTCGCCACCGATTCGAGATTGTCTTCTCTCAGTTTAATTTTAAGTGAGTTCGACTGCATCAATGTGTACCGTGAAATTAAATTTGCGAATAAAAATTATGCCGAGTGATATTCGATCGAATTTCCATACGTTGGTCTCATCGTAGCTTAACGCCAAAGGTTCAGTTAAATTTTCATGGCTTTCCGGACCGCGAGAAAAAATATATCGACACTTTTATTTTCACACGTTTAACATGGAGCCTTAGGGAAAATCACGGTCAATCTGATATAATACGAAAAATCCTCGTCAGTTTTTCATGAAAACACTGTTTTCAATCGGCAAACCAAGACTCCGCAGTCGAAAACTACAAAACCTTGTTGCCCATTCGTTCGAACGTTTCGTCGAAAAATATCATTTCCGTTCACAGTGTTGAGTCACGAGTGACAATGAAAAATTCGACTTACCCACGGAGATATCACTCGACACGTATCATCCGCGTATTCACAAAATTTCAATACGTTCTTCCACGCACGCACACAGTCACACGCGGACACACAACTCAAGCGGATACCTCGAAGAGACGGTCCAATTCTAATATTTCTCGGAGGCTGGATTTCAAAACACTTTTCGTCGACGTCCTTCGTGCATTCGTCGTCGTTATTTTTTTCTTCTTTTCTGCTGTTTTTTTTAAAATTATTTTTATTATATTCTCGGTAAGCTTTGCGATTTTAAACGAGCGCGTAATTGAAATGAACACAGACCCGGAATAATCCACCGTCAAACCGAACGAAAAAAAAAATAATCATAACTGGGTCAGTTATCATGGTGAAAAAAATTATGATATTTGATTTTTCTTTATCATACATTCTTTTCATAAGTGCCAAAAAAATGTTGACAACTGAATGAATGATTTAATAATAATCTTAATTGACCTGCCGTTAAAACAGTTCATGATATAATCAATGGTGATGCGACAATTTTATTGATGCATTAATAATGTAATCAATCCCGTCATTTATGAAATAATCGAAATAATCTGTGACCAGGGCTCTCGGAAATTCGATTTCTTTCGAAAAAAAAATACATTATATCCACATGACATCACAGATTGGTCGTTTGAATGATGGCGATGACGAATAAAAATGTTGGTAAGATTCGACGATGGAATCTTGGAAAAAATATTCGGTCGGGAAAATGACTGAGAAACGGGACGATCGCGAAGTGTGAAAAAAAATCGAGATGTCGAAAATCGGTGGAAAAGAGACGTGAGAAGCGAGAGAGAGAAAGAAATAAAGCAAATACGTGAGAGTGAGAGTGAGAGAGAGAGAGAGAGAGAGAGAGAGAGAGAGAGAGAGAGAAGAAAATATCTCCGAGTCGTGCGAGCGCGTGAAACTCGCAAGCTCGTCGGTTAGTCTCCGATCTGGCAAGCCGAAAACTTTTCTAAATATACCCGAACGCCCCTCACCGGTGAATCTATCTTTACGTATTAGAATCTATACCGTACGGAAAAGCAGAGCTTCGGTGCTTGCGCTTCGTGCACCACGCAGCTGTCGTCGAACGGCTGGATAGAGTCGCGACCGCTCGTATTCGACCGAAGAACGAGATATCCCGACGGTATACACTCTCGATGTTAATTGTAATGTCACGAATAATCGAAATTCGATTTATTTTTCAATTTAGTTTTTTTTTTCTTTTTTTTTCTTACAACTTTTTATAAAACGAACTAAGTAGCAAAATAATGTTCAAAATCATGCATTCGATTTTTTTGTAAATTTCAAATTACAATATGACGATTAAATTGTTTTTATCATCGATGATGAAGTAACGAAAAATAAGAAACAACATTTGATGATAATTCGTTCCAGTACGTCTCTTCTAAATCCTCCAGGACTAAAATCTGCATTTGTATATGTATGCAACATTTATCCACAATTTGACGATAAATATACGAATGAGGAGTAAACGTACAATATTAGTGAACGTACAAATTTAGCTGATATTGATGTTATGCTTTTTTTTTATCAAAGTACTCTTCGGAGAAAGCACGACTAATTCATTATATATATTTTTTTATCAACATACGTATACAATATATTTTTATGGAAATATTACAGAATTGACGTCTTTTTAAATTGTTTTTTTGTTTTTATTATTTTTTATTTGAAAAGAGTTCAAGAATGATCATTTTTCGCAAGATGGGCAATAATATAAGCAATTCCTGATATATTTTTGTACATGAACATTCCTATGTAGATAATTAGATATATTTACTTGAGGTCGGACAATTATATCAACAAAAATGAATTAATTTATTCATCTGCGATTCCCAATTCAACGAACATTTTTTCCATCCTCTTTTCTTCCCCTAACAAAAATATGGCGACTTCCATGAAAAATAGACTGTTACTTGTCGTAACAGTGATCGACAAAATTCAGTGTTGTATCATTAGAAAAAATATATAAATAAAAAGAGAAAAAAAATGTTAATTCCCAATAAAATTTAAGGAAACAATTGTAGGACGATCTGTGGTAATTTTATTAATAGAACACATAGGGCCATTCAAGCTTCTCGTCATGAAGCTATAGATAGTTCAAAAGCCACCGGGATACTTGGTTACTCGGCGAGTCGTTAACCGAGGTCATGGTTAGCTCGGTTCCTGCGTATTTACCCATACGTACCCAGCATCGTGGCTCAATTTTTTTATGTATCAAAGCTTTCCCCTCGCACGAGCGTGACGTGAAAAGCTCGGAGAAATAGTTTTGCAAGCCTGACGACGGTTCCGGGTCGTCGACATCCTCCGCAATGTCAAACCGCTCTATTTTCCTTTGATAATACACAAAATCGGACTGGATTTTATGAAAAAGAATTTATCTCGAACCAATGACTAAAATTTTAACCACGAAAAAAAATTCCAATGTCTTTTTGTCCATTTTTTTAAAATCAAATAAATAAATGAATAAATAAATGAACAAATTGATAAACAAATAAATACGAACGAATTGAATTATTGAATTTTCCGAAGAAAAATTGTAAAAATTCAAATCGTTATTACGTTATTACGAAAATGGAAATCTGTCGTAAGAGTTTTAACCAGTTGAAATATTTTTTACGATTTCAAAGAGTGCACTTCGTAAAGAAATAAATTGTTTCATTTTTTTTTAAACAAATAAATAAATAAATAGATAAATAAATAAATAAATAAATAAACGCGAACAATTTGAATTATTGAATTTTTCGAAAAAAAAAAAATGGTAAAAATTAAAATCGATTCGAATGCGTGCTCGAAAAAAATGCGATTGTAGTTGTGAAACTTCAACACAAGTGTACAACGGTGGGAATAAATATTCACGGAGAATATGCAGAACGTGAGACCGTAAAATGGAGCATCTCGAGAAAATCGAGTAGGCGACCCCCGGGGTTTTCTCGAAATTTGTGGAGGAGTCTCGATCTCGCCCATCTCCGTCATCGTCGCTCGGTCTCACGATGCGCGGGGGGGGGGGAGGAGGGTTTCGGGCTTTCCGTTGGTCGCCGGAAATTGGAGCAACGTGGATAGAAAAGTCCCCCGTCGTTACTGTGTCGCGGTCGGCAAACAGCGCCCCTCGTGTCCACGCGTCGCGGAGCGCCTTCGAAAAATTGCCTCATCGCGTATTATTTATTATACGTTAACGGCGAGCACCACCCGACCGAGTATTATAAACCCGTCATATGAACGACCTTGGAACGACTCGAAAAACCGAATAAACGACGAGGCACGATTAATTTAGAACAAATTTAATAATCCACGAATAATTTCAACGAAATTCGTCGAATTGTTTTACAAAAAAATATATAGATAATATAATTATTATTGTTATTAAAATTGTAAATTTTACCGAGCAATTGGGTGAAATTCGACGACAATATTTTTTTTAATAAAACTTTCATTTACTTTTCAATTGTATCCTCGATTGAAAAAAAAGTATCAATTATGTAGATACAAATGTTTTATTTATTTGTTTTTTTCTTTTTTTTTTGAAAATTTAATTAATAGGATATGATAATATATTTCGGTAAATCACGAAAAGTATATTTCTTATAGAAATGTTCGTGCATCGTAATTCCAATATCGAGCTTATGACGAATAATATTGATTTTTAAAACCATTGATCAAAGTAACTGATCGATTAAAACGTATCAACAAATTACATGCAAACTGAAGTCCAAAAAATCATAACCGTCCAATAAAAAAAAAATCTTTTTCTCCCAAAACTTTATTCCTTCCTATCTAAATTCTATTTTCGATGTAATAAAATATTCTAACTAATAATATATTCCGTTTCTAAAATCAGAAAAACTTTAAAATAAAAAAATGCATCATTCGCCATTAACACCTAAATAAAAAAAACCATCGTCCGAGTAATTTCAACGATGAATGCACAAAATTTATCGTCTTTAATCACGAAAAAACGAATTAAACATACAATGATAAAAAATGACGAAATTCAATTTTCCAATTGTGAAAAAAAAAACAAGGTTGAAAGTTGCAACAACGCGAGATCTTGTGATAAAATACATTTGGATTGCGATGCGTTGTTTGCGTCGCAACGCCATGCAACCAACAACGAAATTATGTCGTGTCGTTGCCTCGATAGCGATTGCGCGGGGCAAAATGGAGCGTAACCGAGGGACCCCAGTTCCGCGGTCAACCCTGTCGGTCGCCTCGCTACATGATAAAACATATTTGTCGCGGCAGGATGGTTGGTAAGAGGTATGCCAACGACAGAGACCGCACGGGGAGAGAGAGAGAGAGAGAGAGAGAGAGAGAGAGAGAGAGAGAGAGAGAGAGAGAGAGAGAGAGAGAGAGACGGTCGACGTGGCTCCGAAACGTTTTTAAATACTCGCGTCGGTCTCGCGGGACGATCCGAAAATCGCGGAGAATTTCGTTGGTCGAAGCGCACGCGTGTGGCTTCGAGAAACCATATCGTGAACGGTTTGGCTCGTTATATATGTCTATCGGGTATAGCGAACGCGAGTGGGCGACCGGTAAGACCGACGGTTATATGGAACGAGTCGTCTAAAATTAAACGTTGGACCGTTCTGGAAATAGATGTTATGAGTGCGCGAGGACAGGACGACACACCGGCCCATTATGTTGGCCCGCAAACTAGCTAACCACGATGTCAATTCTCTCTATCTCATCTCTATCATCTTATCGCACGATAATACACCACCCACCCACCCCCACCCCCCACCCTCAGACGTACCGCTGCTACTTCCGAGTTTTGAGATGTTGAAATAAAATTAATATTTCTATTTTTTTTTTAATTTGAAAAAAATTCGATGGGACGTTGAATTATTTTTTATTTTTGGGAGGGATGGAAAAATGCATTTATTGCAATAATTGATATCTCGTTCACTCTCCCTCTCTCTCTCTCTTTCTAGATTTTTTACTTCACTTTTATCTTCCTTTATTTATTTTACTACTAACATATTTTAAAAAAAATCTAATTATATATATATATATATATATATATATATATATATATATATATATATATATGTATATCGACTGACATTTTGAAAAATGCAACTACAAATGTAAATGGTAAGACTGTCATTTGTTCTTGTTGAGAATCCTTGAAATTGCATAAAAATGTCAATAATCGATTCTCTTTTTCTCATTTTAATTACATGATGAATTTTAGGAATATTGATAATCGAATTTTTATACTTTTTTCCCTTAACAAACATTTGAAATAATGAAAATAATTTTTTACATCATCACAAGATATTGAATAGTGCATAACTATCAATTAGCATTTAAAGAATTTTAAACCGAAAAGTATGAATAATAAAACTCTAATTATTCATATTGACAATTGTAAAAATTGAATTCAAATATTGATAATCAAATAATTATTCCAATTTCTTTTTCAATTTCGATGAATTTCAAGACGAAAAGCAAATATAAATTATCGAAGTTTTCAAAAAAAATTTATTTGCCCGTTAACAGACATTTTTAATGATAAAAATAATTGGTTAAATTGTCAAAATATGAAATTAGGTAATTTCGAAATATTACGTAGGCGTTGACTAGATTTGCCGAAAATTCGCGCAAACCGCGAAACGTTGACAGATTTTTCGAGAGATCGTCGAACCAACTTCGACGAATAATCGAACACATGGTAGCTCTCGCCGCAAGTGCCTGGCACTTACCGCGATGTTTGCCACGAGTCTTCGTAGCCGAGTTAACGCCTCGAAATAAGAAGAAGAGAATAAGAAGAAGAAAAAAAATAGCACGGTGAGGGTTTGCGCGGTTTTCCCAAAAAGTCTGGGTACCGTTAACCCGTTGTTTCGCTCGATGCGTTTCGCGCAAACTGCAACGCCAGAACGGCGGTAACCGTTCGACAAATATTTGGACTCACCGCACGATGGGATAAAACAGTCGAGTTATAAACCGTGCCGATAATTGGAACGAAAAGAAAAAAAAAAGAAATGCGAGACTTCGACGAAACGAGCAATCTGGATTGCACCCAAAATATCTTTGAATTTTACGAAAAAAAAAAAAAAAATTGTTTGCCACGTCGAATCGCGAATTTATTTATTTTATTTTTTTTTATCCGGTTGCGGGACATTGTCGACCGATTTTATGAAAATTTGATGAAAACTTTTATGAATTATTTTTTTCGGTCTGAATTAGTTTTTTTAGTTTTCGATGAAGATTTGAGTCGGAAAGCCGGCTGGATGACGGTGGTTGTGTACTTTCACGCTAATTTTCTGAATATTGGACGTTCTGATTTTTTCGTCGGAATTCAGAAAATTCTCGTTCTGATCAATGATCGTTCTCAGTTATTGACGTTCCGAATAATGATCGTTTTCAATTTTTTATGTTATGAATACTGATCATTCTTAATTTTTTATGTCATAAACATTGATCTTTCTGAATTTTCTTGTGTTATAAACATTGATCGTTCTGAATTTTTTCATGTAATTAACATATTGGGCGTTCTATATCTTTGTCGTTCTGAACGTGTTGATCGTTTTCAGTTTTTGACGTTCTGAATGTTCGTCGTTCTGAGTTTTTGACGTTCTGAATATTCATCGTTCTGAGTTTTTGACGTTCTGAATATTTATCGTTCTCAATTTTTGACGTTCTGAATATTCATATCGTTCTGAATTTTTTGTGCCATGAACGTTGATCGTTCTCAATGTTTCACGTTAGGAACATCGATCGTTCTGAATTTTCTTGATCCTATGAACATTGATCGTTTCGAGCATTGAGCTGGCTGCTTTTTTTTTTTTTTTCTTTCATAGTTCTGAATTTTTTTATGTTACGAACATCGGGCGTTCTAAATTTCAGTCGTTCCGAGCATCGATCGTTCGTGAATCACGACCTTCAACCGTCCGAACAAAATTATCCGGACAAATTTTCGAACGACAAACTTTTCCGCCCTCGTGACCAAAAACCACAAGACGGTGTCGTTTTATCGCACATTCAAAAGGTGTCATTCGAAAAATCGGTCGTTCGGAAAATCCGTCGATCGTCGCGTCCGGCGATGGGTCCAACGACCGAAACAGTAGTACGACCGGACTTGTGTCAGCCAGACGCGAAGCGTCCGAACCGTCAATCCGACGACGCGACATTCGCCAAACGGAAGTATAACGAATCAGCCAGAAGTCGCGAGACGAACACGGGAGACAATCGATTCTCGAAAACAGCGGCGCGCACGCAGAATGGGACACGAGACGACGAACCGACGATGCGAGACGCACCGAGAGTGCCCGCAGATTCACGGGTCGACGATCGTTTGGTTGTAAACCGAATTTTCACCAAGGCGCGAACAGACGGACGTTCAGAATTGGCACGACGGTGTGCAACCCCACGAGGAAATTGCGGATATGCTCGGGGACGGTGCTGATGTCCGACATTGGCATTAAAAAGAGTTTCGGCCCGATGCGATGCTGATGCCCGAACGATATTGCGTTAAACGCATCACACTTTGGCGCCGAAACAAAATTCTCTTTCGCGCGAAAAAAATAAATGTCGAATCGATAAATTTTCACGATTATTCGCGTGAGTTGTTTAAAAAAGAAAAAGAGAGCATATTCTTTTCGTATTATGAAATAAAGGTCATGAATGATCGAATCGAATGAACACAATCCACTCGAATTTTAATTGCATTTTATATATCAGGCATTCTGCATCACTTCAGCCGGTAAATAAAAAAAAAATTTCCACAAATAATTTTGAAAAAATCGAGTTATTTTATTGAAATATATTCGCCGAGAGTTGAAATTTTCGAAAATTTTCTGATTGATTAACGATTAATGAATTTTCTCGTTGATTAACGTTTTTTTATTTTTTTTAATTTTTTTTTTTTTTCATTTAAATGGCTGTATCTTTGGCAGGATTTGACGTATTTACATTTGTAAAAAACGCAAATGTGAGTATTTTTATGGCCTTTCAGAAAAAAATTAATTTAGATTTTATTGAGCAAGTTGAACGTGCGTTTTAGATCAAAATGTGCAAAAATATTTTTTTTTCTAAAAAAATGCACTCGTTATTTTAGTTTTCAAAATTTTCCCTCATTCCGAATACGAAAATCGAATTTTCGATATTTTTTTTATCGTGAGATCGGTGATCGGTAATACGTAATTTTACCGATTTTATTGATAGTTTTTTTTCAGTTTGATTTTTTTTTACATATGTGTGTGTGTATGATATAGCTTGCTTCACATTAAAAAAAAATATTATACAGTTGTTTGGAAAACAATATATAATAATTATTTTAACGACAATAACGACGCCCAAGTGAAAAAATTATACATATACTAAATATAGTTCAAGCATACATAGCATACATATATATATATATATATATATATATATATATATATATATATATATATATATATATATATATAGTTTATGTATAGACTACATATATTTTTTTTAACTTGGGCTACAATCGATTCTTATCTTTTTTTCGTCGTCTTATCATTAAACATTGTTTTTCTCGAGGCAATCCTCATTGATACATTATCAATATATGCCATGATCTTCATTATCAGGTCTTGACATTGCTTTCTTCGAAATTTTACCGATGTCTCAGACGCCACGACAACTACATAGACTCTCATTCCTTCTCTCTATTTCTCTATTCTCTATTTCTCTCTCTCTCTCTCTCTCTTTATCTCTCTATATATATATATTTCTCTCTCTCGCTCCCTCTCCATCTCGAAGATCGGCACAATTCCAGAAATCAGGCAATCCCCAATAATCTCGAAATAACGAAACCCCGCCTATTGCCTGCCCCTACCCTCGAGACCATTATCCGTTCTGCATATATATATATATATACCTCATTATCCATCTTTCTCTCGGCTCTTTCCGTCCTGCTCTTCCACTTTGCTGCTCACTGGCTGCCGAACGGCCGAGTGGCCACAGGCGTCGTGCCGATGTCTGATATTTTTGGTACCCGAACCGGCGGGGCGACTCGATCTTCACTGTCTCGCAAGACGTGGGGTAATTCGAATCTCCGGCTAATACGGATAATCGTCAAACCCCAGACCACAGATTTTTTTCCGAGATAAATACATCTACGAGATAGAAAAAGTTATGTAATTTCTTCGTTCAATCGTATTCCACATTCGATATTAAAATTTCGATCGATATATTGTTTTTTTTTAAATTTTTTTCGAAAAATGTTTGACAAATAAATACGACGCATTATCGATGCACGATTTGTAAATCAGACAAAAATATTTTTGAAAAAACGCATGGGTCTCGATATCAATCGGTAATTCGTTGTTACGTCCAACAAAAAAAACGAAAATAGAAATAAGAAAAATGGAAACAAAATAAATGAAAATCTCACGAATTCGAATAATCGAAACCAAAGTTAGGCTCAGCACTCAGTTCCTCGGTACATTTTTTATTGATGTACCACATTGATACGAAATATATTTTTGTAATTTGGACTTGGCAAACGTGAAAGTAGAAATTACGTTTGTACTTCGTGCTGAAAGCTTGGAAAAATTTTAAGTACTATTGAACTTTGAACCAATTTTGTAAAATTTTTAATGTGGGAGAAATTACGATGTTCACTATTTTTTTTATGGTTAATGTTATTTTTTTTTTCCATTACAAATTAATATCAATGGGTAATGTATTTTTTTTTTTTTTTGTTAAACATCATTTTAATAAATAATGGTATGTTTTTCATTACCCATTATCTTTAATGAGTAATGTAACTTGGCCGACTAGCCAGTAAATTAAAAGAAAATAAATTTGAAATATGGAGAAGGAGAAGTAATAAAAAAGACAAAGATAAGAACGTGACGATGACGATGAAGATGACGAAAATGAAGAAGAAGAAGAAATAAGAAGACAAAGATAAAAACGTTTCGATGATGACGATGAAGATGACGAAAATGAAGAAGAAGTAATAAAGAAGACAAAGATAATAAGAGATGATAAGAAAATAAAGATAATAAGATATAATAAGACAAAGATAATAAGAGAAAAACGTGACGATGACGAAAATGAAGAAAATGAAGAAGAAGAAGAAGAAGAAGAAGAAGAAGAATAAATGAAGAATACGAAGATAAGAAAGTGACGATGAGGTGGGCCGAGAGTAAAAGCTCGAGTGGGGTCGTGACGAGCTTCGCGAGGGCACAGAGGGGGGGGGGGAGTGAGGGTGGGGGGCGTCGTGCGAGAAGCCGAAGAGAGGAACGGAGACCACGTCGGTGGACTCGGTGAGGCGGAGGCGCGGAGCAACATCATCGTGAAACGGTTAGCGCCGTGCGAAGCGTAACCCGAGCTCATCCCAGACCCCCGAACCATATATGTCCGCCTCACCCTCTCCGTCTTTATCGCACCAACGTTCCCATTCTCTCCGGCTGTCTCCCTCGTGCTCGCCGTCGTGTTTGCGTAGCGCACACTCGGTTATGTCTGTCCGATTGCGAGCTTTTATCGTCGCCCACCATCGTCGTCGTCGTCGTCGTCGTCGTCGTCTTTGCACGTTGTCTCCTTCTTCCTCGCCGTTTGATTTGCCACTTCGTCCAGCAACTTTATGCACATAAGTCCTTCCTTGTTTCCGAACTGACACGAGTCGACGAGCTTGCGTGCAATACGTCGTCATCGGCCAGCCGAGACTCGACGACTCGGTGGTGATCACGTCCAACCACCTTCCACCAGCCAGACACTTGACTTTTGGTGGTTTTTTTTTCTTCTTATTTTCTCTCTCTCTCTTTGTCTTTTTTTTTAAGTCGGGATCCCAGTCTGCAAGCTCAATTTGAAGAATCGGATTCGAATTTTGTTTTTTTTTGTGAATGACTCATCATCAGGAGTTGCTTTATTTTTCGTTTTTAACATGTTGGAATTATGTTTGTGGTATTGTGTGATTTTTCTTTTGTTTTTTTTTTTTTGTTTGCTCATGATGAAAGCTTTGTGACGGTGGGAATTTTTTTTTTCGACATCTTCATGTCGCCATGTTCAGAATGTGACAAAACGTCGATAAAACACATAAAACTTTCAAAATTTTGTGCAAATGAAACACGATTTGATCGATTGATTGATTGTCAGCCATGAATAACGAAATAAATATACAGTCATTTCGTTATTCACGGATTTTCGGAATTTCAATTTAAAATTTTTTACATTCTCTCTCTCTCTCTCTCTCTCTCTCTCTCTCTCTCTCTCTCTCTCTCTCTCTCTCTCTCTCTCTCTCTCTCTTTCTCTTTCTCTCTCTCTCTCTTTTTTTTTAAGTCAGGATCCCAGTCTGCAAGCTCAATTTGAAGAATCGGATTCGAATTTTGTTTTTTTTTTTTTTGTGAATGACTCATCATCAGAAGTTGCTTTATTTTTGTTTTTAACATGTTGGAAGTATGTTTGTGGTATTGTGTGATTTTTCTTTTGTTTTTTTTTTGTTTGCTCATGATGGAAGCTTTGTGACGGTGGGAATTTTTTTTATTTTTTCGACATCTTCATGTCGCCATGTTCAGAATGTGACGAAACGTCGAGAAAACACATTTAAAAACACACAAAAATTACAAAATTTTGTGCAAATAAAACACGATTTGATCGATTGATCAATTGTCAGCCATGAATAACGAAATAAATATATACAGTCATTTCGTTATTCACGGATTTTCGGAATTTAATTGAAAACATTATTGACATTCAGCAGATAAACTATGTGATCCGTTCGACCAAATAATTACCGGACGTAAATTGATGCGTCGCGTTCGATAAAAATTCTATTTTCAAAATATTTATCGCCTGATAAATATGTAATTCGAACCGTTGCCAAAATTTCGGAACGTCTCGACGACTTTTGACGTGATATCGTTGAATTAACGTGTTTTTTTTCAACGACGTTACGGAAAGAACGAGAGATAAAGAGAGAGTCTATTTAGTCAATTCAATAATTGATAAAAAGAATGAATAAAAAATTCTTTGTAAAATATAAAAAAATATATTTTCAAAAAAGATATATAATTGAAAACAATTTTATTGTGAACTCAGCCTCGAGTGCCACAAGATCAATTCATGCGACAATTTTGATTGATGAGCAAAACTAGTGTTCCAGCTCGAATCATAATTTTATTTGTTTTTTAAACTCAAATTTCGCAATTGAATCGATTTGAATGAAAACAAGAATCGCTCTCGTGATTTCGCAGTGTCAATTAAAAAAAAAAAAAAGGCTTAGGAAATTTGGTCTTCTTCGGATGGTTTCAGTGAGGTTCCCACAGATGACGCCACTGTACGAGCGAAGAATGAAAGGATTTACCATCGGAGCAAATCATCCCGATGCGTTTGATCTAAACTTCGAAACACGTATAAAAATGATTTTTATATACTTGAGTAAAAAAAATAGTTTCGCAAGACGGTCTCCACTTCCGGTTGACAAATGTTACTTTTGATTAATAATATAAACGAACATTGAATCAAGTTTCGCGACTGCCAGAACGCGATCTGAATAATTGATAACGTTTTTTTTTTTTGCGAAAGCTCGACGAACGAATCGCGTCTGACCAATTTAGATTTTTCTACTGCAAGCTCCAATAATAATAATAATAATAATAATAATAATAATAATTAATAATAAAAAATAATAATAATAATAATAATAATAATAATAATAATAATAATAATAATAATAATAATAATAATAATAATTAATAATAAAAAATAATAATAATAATAATAATAATAATAATAATAATAATCCCTACAGGACCGGTCGGGGAAGGGAAAAATGCAATAATAATAATAATAATAATAATAATTTGTCTACGTTCTTTTCTGGTGCTGCAACTTTGACTGATATATCTGACAGTGAAACAACGTCGTGAGCAACTATGTAAATGTGAATGTTTAAATAAATACTCGGTTGACATCGAAAATTGATTGGGTCGTTGATTGGCTGCCAATAAATCTTGATTGTACGATGTTATCTTGGCAAGAGAATTTTCGTAGACACAAAAACATTTTCCCTCGTCTAACAACGCGTTACGAAAATGTCACGGGTAAGATTTTACATTGACTTTGTAGGATTCGGAAAAAATAACCAAATAATTATAAACTAAACACGATTAAAAGCTGTGTAGCGCAAGAAAATGTTTATCACGGGACTCGAATCATGAATGAAAAAATTGTTTTTGTTTATTTGAAAATTTTGCAGTCCGAGATCGAAAATTGAACTTGTCACGCCATCTGGTAACAATTCGAGGTACCCTTTATCGCTTCACTTATGTTTATCGAAAAAATATACATTTTATGCGTGTTTTTTTTATTTTTTTATTTATTTTTTTTTCAGTGCAAATCCTCATTTCGGATTCTCAAAATAAATATCTATTTTTGGAACCCGTTCTACTGCACTATCTAATTTTATTTTCTCAGAGTGTTACACTTGGAGCGTAACAGAATGAATTTTACTGTTGAAACATTTTACTCTCAATTTTTTATATTTCACTCTTGAAACATTTTACCCTCAATTTTTCACCCCTAATTTTTATATTCCAACGTTCAAAATATCGAAAATAATTCATTCTCATTTTATTTTAAATAAAATAAATTTTTTATTTTCACGTACCTTTTGCTTCGTGAATGTATTTTGAAAAAAATGTGTGTAAAATCGAAATTTATGTTAAGAACCGAAACCCAAGCTAAAATAAAGGCAAAAACAAAAATTCGTAAAATCACAACAAAAAAAATGTTTTTTTTTAATTAGAAGTGTGTTTCGCTTCTTCTTTTTTTTTATATATAGCTTAAAAAATATTCTTGTTCCTCATCGGGTCTCGTTGCACGCCTCGGCGGTCGCGCAATCTCGACGATCGACGATAAATCCCGGAGCAACATTATTTACGACGGTTTTAATTGCCTTCCACGTGAATTCGCCGCGAGACGAACGCACCGAGACGTTATTCGTCGGATCTTCGAGCGTTGGAAAATATATATATTCCAACACGTCCTCGACTCACTTTCGCGCACGTTGCAGCGACAACCGATGAGTAACACCTTCGATGATAGAAAAAACAAAAAACAAGATAAAACAAGATAAATAACAACAATCATTAAGGGGGTACACATCTGTGTAGATTGCCGGAAAAATAGGTAAATTTTGGGAATTATTATCTGAAAAACTATCGGTCCGATTGAATTCAAGTTGGTTTTATTCGAAAGTACATACATTGAGGTATGTTGACGAATTTTCGTTTGAATGTACAGCGAATGGGAGCGCTGTTATTCCGGCCGGCGTAAAATAACTTTGTCGTCGGCACGGTTTGCGGTTCCCACTTTTTCTGGCAGTCGGTTGGTCCGAAACAAAAATTTCCGGAAGATTCTTAAAGTGCAACGTCTCGAGCTGTTCGGCACGCAGGATTTTTTTTTTCACAAAATGGCGTTTGATTGAAGTTGAAATTCACTTTTGAACCTCAATTTACGACCTTTGTTGATCGATAAAAAAATAAATAAATTAGTTTTAAAAAAAAATCCTACGTGCCGAACTTCATTACCTATCCGTGCATATTGTGTCCAAATTTCAAAGGAATCGGTCGATCCGTTATCTAAAAAAAAAGTGGGAACCGACTTTGAAAAAGTTATTTTACGCCGGCCGGAATAACAGACCTCCCATTCACTATACATTCAAACGAAAATTCGTCAACATACCTCAATGTATATACTTTCGAATAAAACCAACTTGAATTCAATCGGACCGATAGTTTTTGAGATAATAATTCCCAAAATTCACCCATTTTTCCGACAATCCACACAGATGTACCCCCCTTAACGTTTTCTCGAGTAACGTCGCGAGTGAAAAAAAAAAACGAAGAATTGTCTGTGAAAAACACACAATCGTAACAATGAAACTTGTAATACAATGATATTCACTTTTTATGTATTTTGATAAACGTGTGCACTATTTAACTACATACACACTCGATACTCTCAGACAAAAAAATAATAACACTAATAATAATAATAATAATAATAACGTAATGATTACTTATATCACTTATGTAATAACTCTGAACGCTGTGTAGGTAAGTTTTTTCATTCGTGTATGTCGTACGTGTGTCCTGCGTGTGCGAAATTATTACTCGTGATTTTTTTTTTTTTTTATCATTAACGACTGAGTGTCTAACAAGTTTTCCTCACACATTATGCGTCGTATGTATATCTATATATCTACACATAGATTCTAAACATTTAGTCTATATACATTCCAGGAATGGGTCACAACTTCCGTCTCCCTCGTTCGCACATTGCACGAGTCTTCACATTTCTTTTCTTCTTTTTTTTACCTATTTTTATTTCTTGTTTATTTATTTATTTATTTATTTATTTCTCTCGTTATTGAAATATTGAAAATAGATTGATTAATTGAAAGAACGAAAAACAAATATATATATATATATATATATATATATATATATATATATATATATTTCGAGTACATTATGATAAATGCACCTCCTGGCTTTTTCTTTATTTATCTTATTTTTTTTTAGTATTATTTGTGCATTTGTAGAATTTTCATCTGTGACTCAAATATTTAATTTATTGTTTTTTTTTTTTTGTCAAAGAGCTGTCTAAAATTTTGTAGATTTGTTGTAATTGTATGTAAAGAGACGAGGTGCCTCATTGTACCTTTTGAAAATTGCACACGAGTTGTTTTCCTATATTTACAGTAAAAGATACGTGATAAAAAAATAATCTGATGCACCAGCCAGACTTCCGGTCCATGGTGAAAAACAGCTTCATTTCGGAATGATGAAGAAACCGAAAGACATTGCTCATCGGTGGACACGGAAAAATAATTCGTTTGCAAATCAACGAAACCAGAAAAAAAAAACGAAAATAAACATGAAATAAAAAATATTAATTACACACCCGATGCCCATTGACCAACGCTCCGTTCTCCGATTCATTCACAACAAGCCTGAATCAAATACAAGTAACAATAAAATTTGTCTTATAAAAAAATATAATTTCTTGCGATACATTTTTTAAAAAAATATTTTTGCATTTCTATCGGAGAATTTTTCTTTTTGCAATTATTCGTAGGAAATAACTTCTCGATGTCGATGTGGGGATTGTTTCGGTGCAAACAGTCGGAATAACATTTTTTAATCAACAAGAATTGACCGAATCGATTTTTTTTTTACTTACAAACCAACGAAGAAAAAAAAGAAACAAACAGAGAAACGAATAAATTCGTAATAACATTATCGTATAAGTACATTGTTCGAACATTAGACACAATTTCACTCGAAAAATCGTTGACAAACGTTTCAATGATATTTCGTTAATTTTCGTGTCCAACTACGCGAAATAAAAATAATATATATATATAATAATATATATATTCAAAAAAAATAGAAACACTTTTTAGAGACGGAAAGTCGTGAAACGTGAATTTGTGCCGATTTCTCGTAGCCGCAGCTGGCATGACAATGACTTTCGTTCGTGACACACAAACATACAAACGAACAAACAAACACACATGTGCGACGAGTCACGCGGTAACGTAACGAAAAAATGCTCATTAACGGTATCGCGAATAATATGATCGACCAACGGATCGGACGACGCTCTCTTCGCGTCTTTTCTCATTACTAATTAAGCCCAATCATATGAAGTTAAGACGATGTGATTCGAGTTCATTTGTTTTTATTGTTTTTGTATTTTATTGAAATTTTCGAAATTTATTTATTATAAAAATAATATAATAAATAAATTCCGAAAATGTCGTATTTTAAATTTTCATCTCAAAGCAGAAACCCTGAGCTTCATTGATGAATTTTTCCAGATTCTTGGAATGACATTTTCCTATTTTTTTCAAAGCCCTTATCGAATCAACACCACGATGCACTTAAGGGCGGAGTAAGGTATTAACATTTTTTTTTACATTTTATTTCATTTTTTCAACCGAATGCATAATATGTCGAGTATATTGTGTCAAAATTTCAAGTCGATCGGAGCAAAATTTACGAAGTTATGAGTATTTGAGTGTCCGTTAATCCGGACCGAGTGCGACACGAGTGAGCAAAACTTCAAATGGTTTTCCTGAAACTTTACATTTTTTAAGTCCGTGTTCGCGATAACGCTGAATCTACCGGATCAATCGTTTTGAAACTTTGCACACTACTTTTTCACATAATTCACCAGGTATTGTCGAGAGCTGTTTTTTTTTATAATCATTAATTTAACAGCAAGAAATTAGCTGATTTTTATGGCGAAAATCGTTTTTTTTTTTTGCTTCCAAGCGCTACGAAAAAATCAAAAATCAAAAAAATCAAAAATCCCCTCGTGATTACCTCGAGAAACATCTCCTTTAACGAATGCATTTTGATTTTTTTTCGTTTCAGATGATTCTTTCGCGAGTTGTGATGAACACCGGCAAAGCAACTTTTTTTTCGACTCGCATCCGGAGATTCATTGTCATTCGCTTAATTTTCAATATTTTGGCATGAAAATTTAGGAAAATATTGCTCAAATCCTGTATCATCATATGAAAATTGATTGAACAAATTTACACTATTTCTATCGCCAAAAAAAAAAAAAAAAAACTTAAGAAACATGATTTTTTGATTTTTTGATGATTTTCACCGAATTAACCTCACCCCGCCGTTAAGTCACGCGAAAAACTGCGATAAGTACACCGATAGGATTAAACTCGCAAGCTTAAAAAAAAAAAAAACAAACGAAAAAAATTCATCTACGTTTATAATTTTCAATGTACACCTGAATAATAATAATAACAATAAAAATAATAATAATGATTTAAAAAAAAAAAAGAAGAGAACAAAAAAAAACGTGAAAACAATTCTAATGGTTGATTACCGAGCGACGTAATTCGCGACGTTCGATAATTGAAGATTGCGCAACGGATGAGAACGATGACGAGCGAACGAGCATGAACGTTGGTTGCAATATTTAGCAATTTTTTTTCCGGACGTCGTCGTCACGTCGAAATGAAGCTTCTTTTATAATAATGTTGTGAAAGAAAATTAGAACTTTGTTAACAAATTGGTGATAACGAGAAAATATTTGCGTCCGGATTTTTGTCGTCTTTCGATAGCCAAAGACATACACAAAACTCACACTCACTTACACACACACACACAAACGAACCAAAGAAACGCGACGGAAATTTTTTTGTTAATCGGTTTAAAATGCATCGTGACGACCTTCGACTCGATTTTTCAACAATGAGAATTTCGAGCTATCGCACGTTATTCATCGGACCGTGACGATCGAGATTCCGCGAGAAGATTTCGCGCGATAACGAGCACACGAGAGAAGGGAAATGATAATTCCGTTGTTCGGATTAATTATTTTTTTGTTTCCTTTTTCTTCTTTTTGTTGTTTGTTTTTTTTTTCTACGAGATAATTCGCGCATGTTTCGTTGATGAAGATACGATTGTCATGACGAATTGCAAATTTACGATGTTTTTTTTTTATCGTGTTTGAGCAAACAAACGTTAAGAAGAAGAAGAAACAAATGTAATTGAGCGACACAAATGTGGCGAAGTTTTTAAAAAAATATATTACATCATTATTTTTCATCGACGACATATTTTATTTTTGCAACATTTTTCATCGACAACAGTGATGAAAAATTAGATGCCATGCCCATTGTTTTATTCTTTGGGCTTGTATTTCAATTGTTTTTTTTTTTTTTTTTTTTTTTTTTCGATAGAACGAGGAAATTATTTTTTTTTTATCATAAAATCGTTTCGGGATAATTTTTTAATTCGATGCTCACGACGCAACAAAACAATTCGTAGCTACACTAATATTTTTGAGCAATAACAAAATCTCGTAATTTACATTAATTTCAATTCATGATGAATAATTTTCTGTATATATAAATTTTTTTAAATTTCTTTCTTACCGAACTTAGTTGAGCCAGAAAAAAAATGCACACACACACACACACACACAAAAATCGTAACAAATAATTGAAAATTTTATTTTCGTCGAGATTTTTCGTTTGCTCCGATGATAATTGTCCGGCACATGAGTGAAAATGCAAATTCTCGTACGCTTCGTTAACTCAAAATCATTGTCTCGCTTGTCACAACCAAAAATACGTCAGAAGTGAAAAAAAAAAAAAAAACCATCATCTGGGATTTACGAATAACACTTATCGAATAACCAACGTTTCCACGACGATCGATGAATTTTTGGGCGACGAGTTAAGACAGAACAAAATAATTGATAATTGAACCAAAAAAAAAATAAAAATAAAAGTAATGAAAAAAAATGAAAAGAAAGAAAAGCAAAAATAGAAAACGTCTTCCATCACGTTTAACACAATAATACATAATTATATACGCTCTTCCACTCGTTTTCTGTTGATCTTCTTTTCTGTTCATTTTCTTTTTTTTTTTTTTTTTTTTTTTTTTTTTTTTTTTTTTTTCATTTATTTTTTTTATTCCAATTTTTTAAAATATTTTTATTTAATTTTCTTTTTTTTTTTTTTTTTTCGTTTTATTTTCTTTTCCTCATTCTATTACAATTTTTGTACGATATCGAATTTGTCTTTGAAACCCATGGATTCTTTTTTTGGATCGTACTTTTTGCGAGCCGCTAGCCTCGCTCGCAATTCTTTCGCGCTCATTTTCAAATTCAGACCCGTTGAATTGTGATTTTCATTGTGATTTCCATTGCCGCGATGTTGATCGTTATCGTTCTTGTTCGTCGTTATGGAATCCGTGTCGTCGTTTTTCGAATTTTCGCGATTCGATTTTTCACGTCCGTTTTCGTGATTCGTCTGGTCGCTGAAATTTTCATCGTTCAACGGTGTGATCGTGGCCGTTGCCGTGCTACCGCTGTTCGACGACGTGTCGTTCGAACCAATCGACTTGTGCGTGTTCTGAAACACAAAACGTAATTTTTTTTTTATTTTTTTTTTTACACACACATATGTATATATATATTTTTTTTGTCTGCCGAAGAAATCGAGTGCAACTACATGCAATTCAATTGCGATTCCAGAAGAGGGAAAAGGGGTGAGGGAGGGGAGGGAATAAAGAGAACAATCGTGACAAGGATTTGTTATCATCTGTCTGTGGTATCTGCTGATAATTCACGACACTGTTCTAATGCGATGAACAACATCGCTTGTTACTCGTAAAATAATAATAACAATAATAATAATAATAATAATAATAATAATAATAATAATGATAATAATAATAATAATGATAATAATAATAATAATAATAATAATAATAATAATAATAATAATAATAATAATAATAATAATAATAATAATAATAATAATAATAATTGTTGGTTAGTTGCTTTGGCCGTAATATTTTTAAGTATTTTCGTTATATGTTTTTTTTTTTTTAACGTGCTTTGACAAAGCTTTGACACGACGTTGTTATAGATTTAATTTCGTAAGATTATTTTTTCCTCTCTTGGTTTGAGACCGAGAACCCTACTTTACCGATAGTGATTTTTTATTTTATTTTTACGGTTTTTCTATATTTTTTTAAAATTAAATTGATTGTTCGGTTAATTCGTGAGTAAAATGAAGATTGATCGATTGAGAGCATCGATTCAAGTTGAAATTTTGTTGTTTTGTTATTGTTGTTGTTGTTGGCATTTTTTTTGTTTTTTTTTTCTTCTTCTTTCTCAAACAGGACGACCGAATTTTTCATAAATGAACAATCACTCCGAAACCTCGATAAGGTAGAATCTCTATCGCTCGTTTGGGACTAAGATGACCTCTACATGAGTAAAAAAAAGGTCGAACATGAAACCAAACTCTTCAAATGCACGAGAATATAATTTATTTATTCATTTAATTATTTTTCCATTTTATAAAAATTCTAACATTCTACGAATCCTAATCTGTGAAATATGTTGCAACCATTTCCCACCGACACGTTTTCACGTTGCATCATCATGGCGTTGCAACCGATTAATCCGTGTCTGCATATCGTTACATTACACGTTTCACGACCTTAAAGGGAAGCACGAAGAAAAAAAAACCACGAGTGGAAACTTTTACCAAAGAAATTTTTTACTTGCACAAAAGTTGCAAAAACAATTCGTTAATGTAATCAACGTTTCGCGATATCGACGATCCAGTTTTGCAAACGATAATGCGTTATCGATTCGAACGAATAATATGCAAATTTTTTCATCGATACGAGACATCGATTGATGAGAATGTTTAACGAGTCGAGGGCAATGGACTGGAAATCCTTCGAACTTTGAGGTGGATGTTTGCAGGTGTGTTTGGTATGAAGAAAAATAATGCATATCCGTCGATATCGACGTTATCGATCGCGACGGAGGTACATCTGCCTCTCTCTCTCTCTCTCTCTCTCTCTCTCTCTCTCTGTCTCTCTCTCTCTTTCTCTTTCTTTATCTCACCGTCGTGCGATATCAAAAAGCACACGAGCCACCAAGAGCGTTGAGCAACGCGAGGACCGAAGAGCCAACAGGTTTATACAGGGTGTCCCATTTGAAATCATACAGTCGAACAACTCTTCAGTAAATGAAGTGACGACAAAATGGGTCAGATGAAAGTTGTAGGGCTCGAAGGGGGACACTCATTGCTGATGAAATCCATGCTCTTACAGTTCATGTTTTTATGCTGCAAGCATAACGGCAGTTTTTTCAAATGGGAACGATACTTTTGAACCACCCGAAGTTGTTTCTTTTTTCGAGACGAATTCAACGAGACCCTGTGTCAAGGATTTCTCATAGATTTTTCATGAAAAAATCTATCCTATAGAATCGTGAAATTCGGTGTGCCTCACTGCGTGGAACACCCAAATCGCGTCCAATATCGCGTAAACCAATATGAGCTAATAATAATAATCCTAATATTAGCTTACGTGATATCAGACGCGATTTAGGTGTTCCACGCAGTGAGGCACACCGAATTTACGATTCTATACGATCGATTTTTTCATGAAAAATCCATGAGAAATCCTTAACACAGGGTATCGTTGAATTCGTCTCGAAAAATGAAACAACTTCAGGTGGTTCAAAAGTATTGTTCCCATTTGAAAAAATTGCCGTTATGCTTGCAGCATAAAAACATGAACTGTGAGAGCATGGATTTCATCAGCACTGAGTGTCCCCCTTCGAACCCTGCAACTTTCATCCGACCCATTTTATCGTCACTCCTTTCCCCGAAGAGTTATTCGACTGTATTTTTTTTTAAATGGGACACCCTGTATAGCGATATAGCGACAGGTCGTCGTCGAAGAGTACGTCGTCCGCGTGACCCACATGGGGGAGCCTCCCACGGGGCGAGGGAGCGAGAAAGATGCGCGTCGCGTACCAAGGTCGGTCGTGTCTTGTAAGCGCGACACAATTTGTTTATTTTATTTCTTCTTTTTTTTCATTTGTTTTCAATTATCTGCTTGACAGAACTCGCGAATATATTTTATATATATATATATATATATATTATACAAATATATAATATGTGAGTGTGTAATTCTTTGGGCATCCTGTTTGGCCGTTCGTTGCGCCTTTCCCCGATGGAATTTTTCCGCATTTTCCATATTCCACTTGGAAACTTTGGATTTTTATACCGATCGTACTTCGCTCAGCCGTTTTGGGATAAGAAGATGGAATAATCTACGAAGTCTCATGCGGTTTTTTAATTTTTTAATTTTTTTTAATTTTTTAATTTCTTAAAATATTATTTTATTTCAAATATTGGTGTAATTTTTTTTGTTTATATTTTTTTTTCGTCAATGTTGGTTTCTGTTGAAATATTGTATTAAGTTTTATCAAGTTAAGTTTTTTTTTTATGTTGGTTTTTGTTTGAATATTTTATTAAGTTATATTTGAATTTATCATTATTATTATTAGGATTATTATTATTATTATTATTATTATTATTATTATTATTATTATTATTATTATTATTATTATTCGTGGTAAAAAGGCTAAAGATTTGGACTTTGTTTGTTGTTTACGTTAAATTTCGATTCTTGGTTATCCGTAACAATAATCAACGGACTTTCCTTCGGGGATAACGCGATACGCGGATTACGAGCGTTCGTGAATATTAAAATTGATCACAATCGATTCACTTTGCGTAAAAAAAGTTTGAAAAAATGTTGCATGTATATTAAAATCGATTCAACACTTTAACGAAAAATTACTCATAGTTCAAGTAGAAAAATATTAATAACGAATTTATATATCCATTTATTTATTTTTTAATGTTAAATATAGATATTCCAATAAATGCAACAAAAAAAGCCAAATCGTTCGAAAATGTTTCAAAAATTATTTTTAAAAAATTTGAAGAAAGAATATATTTATTAAAAATTTCTTTGGGATTTTGGCTAAATCGATAAATGTCAATTATGCAAATATAGATATTTATTTTTCAATCGCTACTCAAAGAGTTCAAAGGTTTGCAAAGCTGATGAAGCAAGATCAGCGTCGTGGCGAGCTCGAGTCATCGAGATTCGGTTCAATTATCGTCGATTGACATCGGACCCCAGAACGTGACAATAACTATAATCACAATGGCACTTATGAAAACTCGCAACAACGTATTCAGGTCACTGCAGAACGATGACCTTTCGACCGATCAAACGGAATGCTCGTGGAACTGTACTCAAAAGTATATATAAAACTATCATACAAATTATTCGATTTTTCACATTTGTTGAATTTACATTTCACGTTTTCCGGTTTTCGGGTGAAAGACGATCGAGAAAATTCGTTTTTTCACACTGAGAAAATCCGTTTGAACGGCCACCTGTTTTGAAAGGTCATAAAGGTCATCGACTTAACGTCCGGAATGACATTTTTGTTTTTAGAATTTTTGGATACTCAGGGAATTTTGTTGTCGTGCCATTTTATTGGATATTTTCGTGACGGGAATGACAACTTCGAACAATTTTATTTTTCGAGAAAAAAAAATGGATTTTTTTTTTTTTTTAGAATTGTAGGATTTTTAGGTAATTTTGTTATCGTACGATTTTCTTGGATATTTTCGTGTTAAAACTGTATACGCAACGTAAGAATTCGAATAACAACTTCGAATAACTTCAAATTTCGAGAAAAAAAATATATTGATTAATTATTTGTTATTTAGAATTTTAGGATTTTTAGGGAATTTTGTTATCGCATCATTTTCTTGAATATTTTTGTGTCAAAATCACGGACGCTGCGTGAGAATTCGAATTATAACTTAAAGTTTCGAAAATAAAATGTTAATCAATTTTTTTATTTTTTTTCAGAATTTCAGGATTTTCAGGGAATTTTGTTTTTTCACCATTATCTGAAATATTATCGTTTCAAGACCGCGGACGCTGCGTGAGAATTCGAATGACAACTTGGAATAACTATAATTTCCGAAATAAAATATGTTAATTAATTTTGTGTTTTTTCTTTTTATTTTTTTTTTTCGAATTTTAAGGTTTGTAGGGAATTTTGTTGTCGTACAATTTTTTGGGATATTATCGTTTCAATACCTGAGACGCTACGTGAGAATTCGAATAACTTCGATTTTACAAGACGGGCCCGAAGATCGGCCATCGGGTCCATCCGCGTCTTCGGATGCTGCCGGGCAAACCGGTTTCTCATCATCATCGTCTGCCCTCGTGCGCACTCGAAGAGTGCTCCTCGCGAGACACGTGGTCCATCCTCTTATTTATTTTTTTTTTTTTTCATTTATTTCTTTTTTTTCGAACTGCCTTCAAGCTCATTGGCTCTCGGTTCTCACGGTCCACCGAAAATTTTTATTTTTTCACGATGCACGACCGTCCGATCATTCGATTTTCCAAATACTCGATCGATTATAATCCACATTCCAACGAGTTATCAATCATTATCATATCTCATCAATTTTACATCGAAAAAATTCTTTAAAATGAGTAAATTAATTAATTACGTGTGAATTTGTTTGTGAAATTTGTGTTGCATATTTTTTTATTCGTCGTTTATAGTTTGAAAATATTGCTCAATTATTCAATGGACAAGATAAACAAGGATTCAGCTATTCGACAATTTTTAATTGATCATAAATGATCGAATTAGTTATTCATGATAAATTTTGTTGAATCCTAATTTTGAAAAAAAAATCGATTTTATAACAGAATGTGTTTTTGAAAATAGTAAAACTATACGGAAATTCGTTTAAACTCGATTGAAGTGAATTTTGACTGATATTTGGACAGTTTGAGGACTCGGTCGCTAAATAAATCAAACCACGAAATTTTATTCAATTAATCGATTGATCATCGATAATTCATTTATAATTCATTCATAATCTATTTATAATTTATTTATTATTTATTTATTATTTATTCATAATCTATTTATAATTTATTTATAATTTATTCATAATTCATTCATAATCTATTTTCAATTAATTTGTTTTTTATTTATAAATTATGTATAATAATTTTCTTTCCATTTTTTTTTTTTTTTTCAAATTAATTGTTAGATCGTGATTTTCATCTCCGCGATCGGCCTCCGAACATTGCTCGTTCGTCATTTATGACGCAATATTAAAATCAGACGGTCTCGTTATAACCCATTATTAATGTCATAAATCGCTCCACCAACTTCGCGATTTCCTGTCGATCCTTTCGCTCAACAGCAGGAAACACTCGTGCGCGATAAAACGCACCAATAACGATCTACAACGATATTTAAAAAAAAAAATTACGGACGAAAGCCTTAAAATTTGTTTAAAAAATTGTTTAAAAAATTCAAGATGTCGATAAATCGCCATTTGAATCTACGAATAAACGTGAGTATGGGTATCTGCGAATTTTTATCTTTATTTTGAGGTCCTTGACAAAGGTCAAAAAGCGTTCGCGTTTCGAACGACGAAATTCGATAACGAACGCAAAATGATAAAGGAAATTATAGGAGAGAAAGTGTTTCCGCGTGGCTAGACGCGAAGAAAGAGAGAGTAAGTTGTTTCCGACGCGTAACGGAATCTCGCTGTGGCAGACGTTACCGAGATTCTGCGGTCGTAAAGGGTGTTCCGCGAGAAAAGCGACCTTTAAGGGGGCTCACATCACCGTAGATCACCGGAAAAATATGTGAATTTTGGTAATTATTATCTCAAAAACTATCGGTCCGATTGAATTCAAGTTGGTTTCATTCGAAAGTACATACATTGAGGCACGTTGACGAATTTTCGTTCGAATGTATAGCGAATGGGGGCGCTGTTGTTCCGGCCGGCGTAAAATAACTTTGTCGTCGGCACGATTTGCGGTTTTCACTTTTTTCGGCAGTTCGGTTGGTCCGAAACCAAAAATTTCAAGAAGATTCGCAAAGTGTAACGTCTCGAGCTGTTCGGCACGTAAGATTTTTTTACGATAAACTCCCTTTTTCGCAATCTCGATTTATTTTGTGATTTTTCTGAAAAACACAAAAAAAATCCCCAAAAAAGTCTATTTTTTCGGCCTCTGGAAACCCCTTAATTTTTTTTTTTTTTTTCAAATTCTCGCCTCGCCACCTTTTTGATAATAAATCGATATTCATCGATTTATACGCTAATTCGTTATTCCGGAAATTGCATGAGTCATCGATGGAATCATCGTTGAATCATTGAGTCACAAGTCACGACACCACGGAAAAAGTTTGGAACAAGAAACAAAAATATGAACCCAGACTTTGCGAACAAAGCGATTGATAGTTTCACGGATGACACATGTTTTTTCATTTTTTTTTCCCTCTCATTCATCAAAATTCGATTAGAGCGCACGGTGTCACAATAATCGTGTTTCAACGATTTTTCAAACGACATGACACGTGTGGCAATACATTGACTTGCATCATGGCGTTTCATTCATGGAAATTAACATCAACGTCGTTGCGTCATTATCGATTCGAATCAATCTTGAACACGCACTGTTTGAAAGTGTGTGGACGAAAAAAAGAAATAAAGAAAGAAAGATACAAAAAAAATAACAAGCCACTAGAATGGACGAAATAAATAAATTATCGTTTAATAATGAACATATAATAATAATAATAATAATAATAATAATAATAATAATAATAATAATAATAATAATAATAGTGAAATCTAATCAAATTCCATCAAACCAATTCGATATAATAATGATGAAAATATAAAAACGATAATAATTGAATAATACAAATAGTAAATATATATTGTCGATGAGACGATGGAGCACCTAGTCATGTGTACAAAAGGCCGGGAACTAATCGACACGGAATTAAAAATGTACTTGGAAGAGTGGACAAGAGGTGTGAACGAATCTGCAATAGGGGACAAGCTCAACGGTATGCTAAAAGACAAGATTGATAAGCGAATGAGCCAATTTTTTAGAATAATGGAGAAAGCTGGCAGAGAAAAAATGGTAGATATGGAAGAGGGGACAGAACATGAAGAGTAGAGCTGTGAGCAAGTCGGATGTATTAGAAATTAAGAAAATATTGTTGCCATCCATAGAATATAAGTATTTTTATCTTTATTTATGTTATTATTTTGTAAAAAGCAAAAACCTGCTGTGCAAATAAAACTCTTTACTACTAATAAATATATATTTAATAAAAATAATAATAACAATAATAATAATCATAATTATTCGATTTATAAAATCAAATAAAATCAAATGAAAAAAAAAAATAAAAATAATAATTATAAAAAATATAAAAATAATAATATTAAAAATGATAATAATAATAATATCCGCCAAGACCTGGACAATCACAAAAAAAAGAGAGAAAGAAAAAAGAAAAGCGTTCCATGATCATACGCGAATAACGTGAATATTTTATAAATCCCGCAATTTATTTATTCAAACATAAAAAAAAATGCGTTCTCTCTTATCTTCTCTCATTCATTTATTAATTTATTATTTTTTTTTTTTCATTCGCCGTTTCGAAAGTGAAAATAACCGTTTTTTTTTCTTCTTTCATTCGTTTGTTTATTTTTTTTTTTAATTTTTTTTTTTCAACATCCGTTGACTGTGGAATGCAAACGGAGTTTGCGGGTGCACCGCGATGCAGCTGAAAACTCGTGAGCAGGTGGACGCGGATATTCGCTCGTGTGTGTGTGTGTGAGTGAGGTATTTACACGTGTGTGTGTGTGTGTGTGTGTATGTGTGCGTTTTATATTTTACGTAAGCCCGCGGAAGTCGCCGAGGCGGACGTTTTGCGAAATTACGTCGCGATCTTTCTCTCTCTCTCTCTCTCTCTCTCTCTCGATAAAAGTGGTGCGCGTGCGCGTGCGCATGAGCACTTTTAGCGCGTTAGACATATCCGATCGTGAATTGGTTCGCGGGGGGTTATCTTGGTGATGAGAGTGGCACAGGTTCCATAAAGGAACGAGCCAATCAAGGCTTAAAAAAAAAAAAAAAAAAAAAAAAATCTTATGGTCGCCGTTCGCCGGATCGTCGTGGCGCATATATCGTCGGGATCTCGGAAAAACCGTTGCCTTGGGATTTGCGGTATACATCGTGAAAAAAAAAAATAAAAAAAATAAAAAAAAAAATAAACGTGTGCTCTCGGTAGCGTGAAACTACTTCCGATCGGCCGAGCCGCGATTTTTCCAAGGACGTCGCACATCCGCCCGTGATCACTCGATCCGTTCTACGGCGATGGAAAATTATTTGCGCTTTTTTTGCACCATGTTCATGTGTATATTCGTATTTTTGTGTACATACAATATTCACGGATGGGTAATGAAGTTTTTTTTTTTTTTAAACGTAGGATTTTTTTTTTAACTAATTTATTTATTTTTTCATCAATCGACAAAGGTCGTAAATTGAGGTTCAAAAGTGAATTTCAACTTCGATCAAGCGGCATTTTGTGAAAAAGAAAACAATCCTACGTGCCGAACAGCTCGAGACGTTAAACTTTGCGAATCTTCCGGAAATTTTTGGTTTCGGACCAACCGAACTGCCGGAAAAAGTGGAAATCGCAAATCGTGCCGACGACAAAGTTATTTTACGCCGGCCGGAATAACAGCGCCCCCTTTCGCTGTACATTCGAACGAAAAATTCGTCAACATACCTCAATGTATGTACCTTCGAATAAAACCAACTTGAATTCAATCGGACCGACAGTTTTTGAGATAATAATTTCCGAAATTCACCTATTTTTCCGGCAATCAATTAACAGTTCAACGAGGTAAATTCAATTTTCTTAAATCCGGATCGTCATCGTCGTGAACTTTGTAACTCAGCGGATACTTTGAGCCTCGACTAGCTTTTTTCACCGAATGAGCTTATCCACGAAAAAAAGCTCGGTCGGATTAGATTAGATTATTCATTCGACTTACGTTATTTTTTCTTCTTTTTTTTTTTCGACGATAAAATAAAATTTATCGACGAGCTGTGAATTTGCGAATCCGAATGAATTATTTGCGAAAGAAAGAAGAAACGAAGGAAGACAACAACAAGTGTGTCAAATTTTTCAATTCCACGATTGCCACGAGACGATTATTTTATTTTATTTTATTTTATTTTATTTTATTTTATTTTATTTTATTTTTTGTTTCGGTTAATTAGCTTTCTTCGCATGATTCGCTTTATTACATCCCATTGCGAGATTTCTCCAGAACTCGTAACTCCGGACATTATCTAGTTGTGTCTCGAGTCTCGTTTGTGTGTGTGTAATCGTCTGCATGGGAAATTTCGGATCAACGAAACGCAACGTTTGTTCGCCACGGGGGAGCGAAACATTCCGAACAATCGGACTCACTGTGAGAAACTATTTCACTTTGCACTCGCACGTCTGTCGCGTTTCCACAAATTTACTGGAGTAAAAGAAAAATTGAGAAACAACGAAAAAACACCAACAATTCTGATGAGCAACGAATTTTATTTAATAAAAAAATAATAATAAAAGAAATAAAAAAAATCGTTCTTTTTTAAGAAACAAACAATTTTTCTACTCCAAAACCTTTTTTCTTTCCTCATCAAAAACAATTCGTCGAATAACTAATCGACAAATCGATTCTTTTACAAAAAGAAAATGAATCTTTGTTTAAAAAAAAAATTGTTGCTGGACCAAAAAGTTTTTCGATTATCCATTGTAATTGAAAAATCGTCGTTGAATAATCGAAATATCGTTTTCTATTCAAATTTGGAAAAAAAAATGTTATTGAAATAAAGCGAAGAATTTGTTCAAACTAAAAAATTTGTTTTCGACGCATGAAAAACATTTTTTTTAAGCTAATAATATTTCTTTTTGTTTTCCATGATGAAGAATGCAACGTCGAATAAATTTATTTGATTTCACTTATTTATTTATTCATTTTTGATTGATTTGAATAAAATTTGAATTGATTTGAATAAAATTGATTGAGAATAAAATAATATTCGATATTTTTTTTCACAAACGTTAGAAGCACACGGAGCAAAAATGTTATTTCTGTCTTGAAAATATAATTTTGCTATCCGACCGCGATTATTGTCACGATAAATCCTCACGTACGTATAACTTATGTGCGTAAGAATATAAAAAGTCGGCGAAGCTTAACCGAGCGCAGCACATCGCGTATCGGTTAACTTTTTCGTGTTTATCTAATTTTCCGCGGGGTCTGCGTGCGTCTGTGTGTGTGTGTGTGTGTTCATCGTTCGGTTACGACAAACAAACCACAATCTTGGAGTTCGTTGCCGTGTGTGCATAACCAAGATATCTGGGACTTCGTTTGCAACGCGAAATTCGCGCGATAAAGTAACGAACGGCCAATGACTGTGATTTTCCGGCCGCTTAACTGGCCAATAACTGTACTCGTTGCTCGTGGAATCAAATACCGTCGAAAAAAAAAAGCAGTCTCGGATTCTTATCTCAAGACGCAACTGTTTATCCGTCTAATTTTATCTCCGGTCCTCTTCTTCCAATTCCTTCGTCTTCCAACGAAGCTGCGTTGTGAAATCTCGATTTTCATCATCTTCGACAATTCGATTGTTTTTCTTCGTTTTGGAAAAAAATTCTTAACCGATGATCGAAATTCCATTTTTTGGAAATTCGATGGATTGTAAATTTGCAATTTATCATTTGAAAAATACGCATGGCCAGTGACTGTGATTTTTCGGCTGATTGATCGGCCAATAGCTGTACTCGTTGCTCGTGGAATCAAATACCGTCGAAAAAAAAGGCAGTCTCGGATTCTTATCTCAAGACGCAACTGTTTATCCAACTAATTTTTATCTCTCGTCCTTATTATTTCGCTCTCGACGCAGAAAATTGGAAAAAAAAAAGAAAAAAAAAAATTCGTCACGACTAAATAAATTCCCACTTCAATTTTCTCGAAATCTTATGAATCTTAAAGTCCCGAATTTTCAAAAATGCTGCCCATCAAAAGTCACTCAGAACTATTGGGACGATGCATTATTTTTTTTTTTATCCACATTTGACCCGACCGATTTTTTTCGTCTTCTCATTTTCCGACCTAAAAAAATCAAAAAAAAAATATTAAACTCTGGAAACTTGCGACAAAACCGTACCAAGAACCCTAAGCAATATCAATAACTATCGGAAAAGTCACTCAGAACTATTGGGACGATGCAATATTTTTTTTTTTGTTCCACATTTGACTCGACCGATTTTTTTCATCTTCTCATTTTTCGTCTAAAAAAAATCCAAAAAAAATGTTAAACGCCGAAAACTCGCGACGAAAAGTATCAAGAACTCTGAACAATATCAAAAACTATTCTCACAGCTATTGGGACCATATATTTGTTTGTCAAAAAAAATTAAAAAAAAAAAAAACAACAACTTTATGATCAAACAATATCCCGTTTCTCTCATTTTTTAATTTATTTCTCACCGTAAATCATATTCGTTTGCTACCGAAAAGCACGTACGCCTCAAAGACTATTCTATCATCTTCTTTCCTTTTTTTTTCTCTGCTTTATTTTTCATTTCAATTATTCCGTCTCGTTACCGCAATATTGGCTCGAAAGATTAACACCTCTGGCGTCGTGTTATTGGTTGTCGGGCAAATTCCACGTGGAAACCGTTCCAGATAGCGCGACAATTCACTCTCCGAGTCTTGGAATGGTTTAACGTTTGCATTGCCGTGTGTCGTGTGTACGAACCGTCGCGAATCATTTTTGTGATCCATTGCTCACCGGAGCTGTCGCTCGTTTCCATTATAACGCTCGAACAAATATATCGGCCACGGAAATACCGTAACCGTCGCCTGATCACAATCGACCGAGAAAAAAAAAAAAAAAAAAAAAAAAAAAAAAAAAAAAAGATCGAGAAATCTCGAATAAAAGCCACGCGGAACAGAAGCAAGGACGATAAATCATTTTTCTTTTTTCTTCCCACACTTCTCAGACCTAACTAATCAAACTGAAAAAAAAAAAAAAAAAAAAAAAAAAAAAAAAAAAAAAAAAAAAAAAAAAAAGATAGTCAAGAAAATTATTTCTTCATCGTCAGTGCAATAACTTATTGCAGCATAAAATCATGATTCAAAACGAAACCATCGGGTCTTCGAGCCAATATTGATATAACATTCAAATTAAAATTCAAAACTCAACAGTCACGCGTGATATTACGTTATCTGATAAAAAAAAAAAAAGTATGAACTCACGAGTAAACGTCGTTATCTCATTAACAAAGTGACGTAAAAACAGAAATTTCAACGAAAAATAATTTCGTGACCGATGAAAATTGTGATAAAATCATCGAAACGAGCGTTGACGAAAAAATGTAATTAATTTGTCGTTAATGACTCAACGAGACGATAAGAACGACCACACACACACACACACGAAAAGTGTGTTAGGATTCAACGAGGACTAACGATAATTGCAGCCCCACTGGTCGGCCATTTAAATTCGTCAAATATATATATATATATATAATATAAATATAAAAGATTTGTCGTGAGGCCTTACATCGTTCGTTTCACGTCGAATCTGTGTAATTATTCAACGTGTGGCAACAGCGTTTCCTCAATTAATAAACCATTTTCGTAAAACGATAAACCGATGAAATATCAATTTGTATTCATTTATTGAAAAGGAAAAAAAAATGCTGCACAGAAATTAAGAATCCCCTTCGAAAAAAAAAAAACATTTACCCATCAAAAAAATTTGTTTCAAATGGTTCGACGACTGAATGATGATAATCTTCCACTGCTCGTCAATTACAAACATCCATCAACCATTATCAATCATCAATCATCCATTCATTCGAACTATTCATAATTATTTCAGTAATATTAGAATATTCGTTATTTAATTATAATAATTATCAATAATATTGTGCATAAAAAAAAATCAGATAACTAATCGATATCGCAGATAATCGTAATAATAGATAATCACAATTAATCTCTGATTCGAAAATTGAAAAAAAAAAATTTTTTTTTTAATGTTTCAAACACATTTTCATTGACTCTGTTGGATATAACATTTTTATTTGTTTTGTTCATGAGTAACCTGTGGGTGCGTTAGGTTGTCTCGTGCGTGGTCTGGTCACTTCGAGATGCAGAAAAATTGCGAGTAAGGGTGTTTGCCTGATCGTTGGCGAAGGCAGTGAAAAAGAGAGAGAGAGAGAGAAAGACGATAAATGCGCTAATTCAACGATATAGCAAAACGACCGGTTTCGCAACCGTTCTGATATGTATAACGCGTACCAACCGAACTGTGTGACTCGATGGAATGTCTCATATACGCTCGAACGTACAGTCATGTTACAAATATATACATATGCATATATATATATATATATATATATATATATATATATATATATATATATGTGAGCCATTCCACAAATTCGAGAACCGAGTTTGGGCTTCACTATCAGCGATCTTTTTGTAACTTTTACAAATGAAATTCCACATCGAGAAATAAACTATCACATTTTTTTCAGATTTTTCGTTTGATTATTTTCGCTGGAATTGCATGGGTCATTTTTTTTTTAATTTTTATTGTTATTATTATTATTTTTTTTTTTTTTCCAGCGTTTATTCATTTCCTCGTTTATTATATTACATGTTATTATACTATACTCTCGAACAATTTTTCCATGGAAAAAAATCTCATCGTTTCGAAAAAAAAAAAATGTTTGAAAAACATTTTTGAATTATTTTATTTTATATTTTAAACTTAAACAATTTTTTGAAACAAAAACGAAGACTACTGAATCCCCCTTTTTTTCTTTGGTGAGACGTAATAATTTTAAACCGAAAAGAAACCTTTGAAAAATAATCAAAACGAAATAATCGATAAAAAAAAAAATCCAATGTTGTATGTATAAATTTCGAAGGCTTCGGGGCACGGGTTAACAAAGGGCTAGAGGACTGAAGTTTCGTCCACATCTTTGTAAAAATATATGTCGAATGGTTGTAGAGGGTGAGAGTGTAAAAAATATCGAATGACCATATTAAGGGACACCATAATATATATACATTTATTTATCTATATATATATAATACATATGGATTTTTGCGAAATGTATGAACGTTGAGCTACGAGTAGACACGGTCCACAGCTTGTATGCAGAGCTGGTGCAGTTGCAGCTGCAATAGTCGTCGGTGGGGATCGAATTAGTCAGTAGAGCACCTGAAGGTCTCTCTCTTTCCCTCTCTCTCTCCCTCTCCCTCTTTTTCTCTCTCTCTCTATCTGCCACAATATTCTACCCAGTCCCCTTGTGCATTAAACTTCAAATGCAAACGCGAATCACGAATTTGCAATGCAGTTGCATTCGTCACGAGCAATATCTTTCAATGCAATGTCGCGTTTTTACCTCAATGCTGGATAAATCCAAGTGCAATAACGCATGCGTGTTGGCTACATGAAGATTTTACCGAGTGATTATATTTTCGTTTGGGACGACAGCTAAAATATACATTTTAAAAAAATTTAAAAAATTATTTTATTTATTTTGAGCCAAGAGAATTCTTCCTTTGTTTTTTTTTTTTTCTATTAACAACGTTTCAAACAATTTATTCGACGATTCATTATTCGATGAATAATCAAATCCATCGATCAATTGTTGGTACACATGACGTAAGTGCAAACAACAGATCGATCGATAGTTTCGAATAAGAAACAAGAAAGATAAAAAAATGGCAATGCATTTTTTTTTTTTTTTTTTTTTTTTTTTTTTTTTTTTTTTTTTTCATTTTTTCAAACCGATTTAGATTTCAACAGATTTTTATTTGAGCTCGAAGAATTCTGGAAGAATAAATCGACGGAGGCGCAGGCTCGCGAGTCCTGGGAAAAAAAAAAAAAACGTGGTGAATGACTGGAAGAGATGAAACTCTCGAGGAAACTGGTTCAACCGAAGCTTAGGCGGATTGTGCGAAGATGCAACGATCGCGTCGAGTCACTCGACCACGATTCACCAGAGTTGAGCTTTTTTTTTTCATTTTTTTTTTTTTGTTTTTTCAATTACTTTTTTTTCTTTTTCGCGATCCTCGCGAGGGAGGGAAAAAAAATTGAGTGACGATGATTCACCGAGTTATTGCACGATCGGCCTTGACGGTGGATCAACATGTGCTGCGTTTCTCGCAACGACAAACCTTTCGTGTGTATTCGAATAAATTCAATGGAAAAAAAAAAAACGAAAAAAAAAAAGTATTATCCTTGTTCCTCCAGCTATTTATTAGTCAGAGCCAATGTCTCGTGAAAAATTACCGGATAAGACGAATTGGAAAATCCATTTAATTCGTAACCAACAAAGATTATTATTATTTAATTTGGAAAAAAAAAATTTTCTTTAATAGGTTTAAAAATTGATAAAAATTATTTATTTCGTTGTCAATTAATTACAAATGTCTGAAATCATTCGCAATTGATTGACAACAAATCATTCATCATTTTTATCAATTTTCAAACCTTCGAGAAAAATATTTTTTCAAGTTGATTAGTAATAAACTTTGTTGGTTACAAATTTCATGGATTTTCCGAATCCAATAATTTTTTTGTTTGTCATCTGCACCACGTGGAGATCTTGACGAAACATGAAAAAAATTATTCTCATTCAACCATGGCGATAAATAAGTAAAATATCCGATAGTGAATTATTACTACATGAATAAATAGATAAGAATCTAAAAATCTGAAAAAATCACAGATGTCAGCATGATGGCTCACATCGAATTACAAATGAATAAATAAAACTGCAACATGATAACAAAGAAATCCAATATAAAAAAATGAATGAACATATATATATATATAAATAAAAATCTAAAACTCCCATAAAAAATAAATGATTCCAAATGTAACATGACAAATAATAAAAATGAGCAATTACCAATACAAAAAAAAAAAAACAAATAAACATATAAACATCTGAACCTCACAATAATAATTCGAATTTTGTATCGTAGCAATCGATTGACTAAATAAATTGAAAAATTAGTCGAAAACTCCAAAATAAATTCAAACGAAAAAAAAAAAAAAATTGGTCAAAAGCGTGATGGGCACGCACATGATAGTGTTTCGTAGACATTCTGTAGTAGTCATTGTCATTTGATTTTTTTTTTTTTTTTTTTTTTTTTTTTAAGAATGGGAGAACTGTGACATACAAATAGAAGGATGGACGGACGGAATTGACGGAACCATAAAAGTTTTCCCAAATTTCTACGTAACCCACAAAAAAAACCATCAAAATAATTAAAAACCAAAAAACTAAAAAAAAAAAAAATTAAAAAATGAAAAAAACTCACATCGTCGATGGAACTGATGCTGCCATCGGATCTAGCCTCGTGTTCTACGGTCGCGGGATTCCTCTCGGGCGTCTTGATCACCTTGACGCTCGTCATATTGCCCCTGATGATGACGTTGTTGGCCCTGAAGTGATCGTCCGCCTCCTGATCGACGACCAGCAATTTCGTTTCGTTCGGAAATGCTTTTATACGATCGACCACCTGTTTGTGAGTCTCGTTGGCAATGTTTATTTCGTTAACCTCGACAATACGATCGCCCTGACGTAAACCGGCCGCGAGACTGGGCGAACCTTCGTCCACCTTGCCGATGAACTGACCGGTCTTTCCGCGTTCCGCGTGCAGATTGAAACCGTAACCGTCGAAATCGTCCCACTTGGTTATGTGGCAAAGACGCGCGCAGGGCGTCTTTTCGCCCTTCAACGATGACGACATTTTTTTTTTTATATATATATATATGTAATCACGTTTTACAACAATTTTTGTCGTCGCCAAGTTATTTATTTTTATTCTATCTTTTCTCTCCTCTTTTCCGTCTCTTGTTTCCTTTTTTTTGTTGCTTCCTTCTATCTCTCTCTCTCTCTCTCTCTCTCTTTCTTTTCGGCAACTCGACACTCGGCCTTATACCGGGTGACTCGATCGACTCCGCACAATCTTCGACAGTCTTTTGTTTTTTCTCGTTTTGCAGGTTATTTTACGATTTTTCGCGATAAACACAGAACGCGTTAGAAACCAATTATCCAAATTGATTTTTTCGAAACTCGATAAACTAGCAGACGACGAAACTACGATCGATTGTGAATATCGGACGATTATTTGTTTGTCTTCCTGACAATATTTGCCAAAGGAAAAGAATTAATACACACACACACATATATATATATTTATATAAGTGTGGATATTATTGTTTTTTCGGACGTGAAAAATGGGTAAGATGACGAAAAAAAAATGAAAAATAAAAAATAATGATAATTAGGACGAGATGACTGGTGGCTCCGTGGTCACGCGCGCGCACGGCTCGCGATCGAACCGACAACTCGACGACCGAACTAACCCGATCGACGATCGTACCCCGTGGCGAGAACCCGAGCTGCGCGGCAACCGACCAATTTCACGTTAACTACGCGCCGGCGTTACGTACTCTGTGAACCACACGCACGCGCGCTTCGACAATTATTGTTATTATTGTTATGATTGTGTGTGTGTGTGTGTTTTTTTTCTTTTCCAACCAAACAGACGGAACTCGAAGGCAATGCTACCAACCAACAGCTGTGGCTCGCTTAGCCGTCGTTCGCCCCCCCACCCGCCGCGCTCGAAGCGCCACCTCCCGGCGTCTGCCGGGGTTCTGCGCGTCGGAGGAGTCTCCCTTGTGCAGGTGACTCTCTCTCACTCCGTTCCAAACTCCTCGTGATCTTTCGCTATCCCAGGATACAGTCATTGACACGTGGAATGTTTTTTTCATTCTTTATTTTTCTTCATTTACGAAAATATGTGTTTGGAACTTGAAAAATAATAAAAATATTTCATCGAGGGTGCGATGGCGGTTCAACCATTGAATATTAATTATCGTTGTTGAAATATGTGTGTATACATATATGTACATGCTCGAAGTTTGAGGAATTTTTTCCGATCGCGAACTAAAACTTGCTGATGTATTTTTTTTTCGTTAATTTTTTTTTTTTTATTGTCGATCTGGAAATTGTCGATTGTGTGTCGATCGGAAAAAGTCGAACTGGAAATTTTTTTTTTCATCATATATTTTGTTTAAATATTTTTTAAATGAATTTTGTTTCAAATATTATGAAGTACTAAAAATAGTTTAACGATGGTTATATATAAACATTATATCCTCCGAGAACAAAAAGCAAAGAACAATCAATATAAAATGGTTGTGGTTCTAATTTCCAAATGACCTTCAGTCACACGTCACAATGTCGTGCCCATTCGAACCACGCGTGAATTAAACTGCGTAGTGACCTCTGGCACCATCGATGAGCAACGAAAATTCCAAGAAAAAAAGAAACAAAATAAATGATAAACAATTTCGACCTCAAACGTTAAATTGTTACATAATTCGAAATAAGCAATAAAATGTCATGTTCATCATTTTGTACGAACGAGAAAGTCGAATTGAAAAAAAAAAAAGTCGTGCGAATAAGTTTGAGCACATGCCAATTGTGAAAACGGCCAATGACTCGACCGACTGGCGCGGATTCTCACTTTCTCGTGAAATCCGTCACGTGGAGGTGGCGTAGCTGCCGCTGCACACTTTTCCGGCGCTGGGAATGCGCAAGCGCAGGCAAACGTTCTCGGCAGCGCGTTAAACGATCGGACCGTTCAAGGTCACGGTCAACAAAGCCATTATCAGCCGATGAAGAATTCATCACGATTCCTCTCGTGACCCGAAAACACGATATCGACATCGAGCTTCCATTTATTTTTGTTCGATTTCATTTCATTTTTGTCATCTTTCAGACTCGAAACAATGGCGGACGTTATGCGCCAGCTCTATGAGAAGAAATCTGTACGACGAAATAATCCGTGGAAGCTGCTCGCGTCGAGCCAGCGAGGTGGGAACATGTGAATAGAATTATTCTCCAAGTGATTACTCGTGCATCGCACAGGTGGAACTACCAGCGGCTTTGTTTCCCTGTTTCAACGGCCTCTCGCGGCAGGTGCGGCAAGCTCTGTGCGCTCGTAACGCGCGGACTCGTGATCGGCGATCGATCGTCACGATCACGTTATTTCCGATGTTACCTTCACGATTATTTGTGTATAATTCGTACATTATTATTCTACGAGTTTTATTATCGGAGTAAGTACGACCAAACTGATTTGATGTTTTTCTTAAGGTCCATAAGAGAGTTCCTCGTCAGATTTTCATGAAACTTGGCATTCTTATAGGTATCGATAAGAAAAAGGTTCGGTTAAATTTTTATGACTTTCCGGAGCGCGAGAAAAAAATATATCAACACTTTTATTTTCACACGTTTAACACGGAGCCTTATGGAGATCCACGGTCAATTTGATATAATACAAAAAGTCCTCGTCAGATTTTAATGAAAACACTTGAGCTGCAAGTTGAATATTCGGACAACATTTTGGGCACTTGACAGTAGAGTTCAGGAGACTGTGATGTTAATAATAAGCAAATAAACATGGGGAAAATACAGCTTATATGAGGAGTTGGTCGTGATCCAGTAGACATGGCAACGTTGCGCATTTGTTTCCCATCTTCTCTCTCTCTCTCTCTCTCTCTCTCTCTCTCTCTCTCTCTCTCACTAATCGACATCATAACACGCGACGTTGTCACATCAAATTACTACGTACCTCAATCAGGAGATGGTGTATCTTAGGCTTGCTTTGACTCTCACAGTTTGTGGCATACTACCTTAACGACGAAACGAACGTGCACCGTCCGATGTCGTAATTCGCAATGGCGATAAATTGCTGAGGGATCGAAGTACTCATCGACGCTCAATTTGCAGTGCACCGGCGTGTGTAATGTTCGCACGATATAAAGTTCGAATCATGATGTCACAAATTGCTGGCACAACAATGGAAACAAAGCAAACACGTGTGACGTCGGAAAACGAGTGCGATGAAACAAGGTCGCCAAGATGTGGGAAAACCGGAACATGCCGATATCGTTAGCGATAACGATATATACATATCAGCCTTCCCCCATGCAAATTGTCTTTGAATCAATGATTTCGTGGCTGACAAAGTAGCTCACCATTCATAATGTAGACATTTTTTCGGAATTTAAATTTATGGGGAACACTAATTTAATCTAATTTCAGGAACATTAAAGTTAAATCTATTTCAATATCGTTTACATATATATAACTAAGTCGCGTCTAGATACGTTCCGGTATATTTCACAGTCTAAAATTATCAATATCTAACACACATTCCTGGATCATTAAATTCTGTCCCATTCCAGAATCATTCTGAACTGCCACGTTTCGCCCCGGTCACCTCTGTGTATCCTATTGCAACCACAAATTGTTCAACAATGCGCCAAAAAAATTGCCAAAAAATGCAACGACAATGCACGCGCATGGATGATGCAAATTCATCGTGAAAGAAAATTATGGTTGGCACGAAGCGATTATAAATTCAAACGATGGTCGACGTAACAACCGACGACGAGTCGTACGCCCACGTTATGCGCATTCCTCGCAAAATGGCCGTCTCGGTGTACGTCGATTGATTCGTTTTGGATGCTTGGGACGGATGACGAATCCTCGCTGGTGTACCGATGATTGAAAAATAAGCGGGGAGAGGACACGGGACGAGGCGGAAAATTCTCGACGAGGCAAAAGCTCGAAGTTAATGCGCGTTAAATATGCACGTGCACGTATCACGTGACTACGTGTTGTCCGGTGGGTATCGTGACGAGTAATCGTGAAGAATGTCGGGCCGGAGGATCACTTCAACAAGCGACTGTATAAATATATTTCAGGGTGTACCTTATTTGGGGTCAACGTTTTTTTTTTTTTTCGAATATTTCGAAAACTTTGGGAAAAATTTTGAACAAACGGTTTCAATGCAATGTGTCACGACGACGCCGTGCGACAAACAACAATTTTTCTTTACCATCGAATAATAAATTCATACAGCAGACGATTATTTTTTCAATAACAGTACCGAATGTGATGACCGCCCAACAGCCGACAGACAGATGACGGGACCGTTATGATTTTGCACGACTATATAGACACCACAGACCGGGAGAGAACCAAGAGCAAACACGATAAACAGGACCGTATCAACTCGCTATCCGAGCCATATAACCTCTACAATAAAGAATTATAATAAAAACAAAAAAAAAAAAATAGAAAATAAAACGAACCGAGCCAAACCATTATATATACCTATATATCAGCTCGTCCGATCTTAATTGCGTTTCACGATCAAGAATAAACATGAAAATTTCATTTTAAATGTTTGATGTAAAACAATGAGGTGGAATTATCGCGATCGAGTTTTACCCACGCTCGGTAAATCGTTATTGTCCGGTATTCAAGTTTTTTTTTTTTTTTTTTTTTTTTTCATTCATTCATTCATTCATCGAGATAACGCGAGGCTTCCCAGAGCCTCGTCGTGACCCATGACTCAACGTTCGACGTTAGGTGAGATAATAATTATCAACGGTAATCAACGTTACACGTCGAGTTTCGCTCGTTTTCAACTCGTTCGATCGCAAATGCGATCGAGTAACCGGAATTTTCATCAAATTCACGGACGACAAGGTTTTTTCGACGTACATCGATCGCACTTACGATCGATCTATGATAAAAGATCGAGGTGGGTGACGAGTAAACGATCGCCTTGATTTTATTTTGTTCGCAAACTATATTATTAATGTTTTTTTTTTTTATTTATGTTGTTGATCGAATGACAGATTTTTTTATTTAACAACGAAAACTATTCACGAAAAATAATTTATATGGCAAAACAACGTTTGCTGGATCAGCTAGTATAATATAATAAAACATATATTATCGAAAATCAACAATTATTGATCTTACAATTAATTTTATATTAGAATTTTCCAATCTAGCTTCGGGTAACTTATCGACGGTCGATAAGAGGTCCCTGTAATAATGTAAATTCGACTGGGTAGACAAAGTGCATGTGCATACAGAAAAAACCTCTCAATAGTCGAGATTCTGATACTCCAAAATGTGTTGCCTTTTCTAGAATGTCTTGTGATTTAATGCAGAAATTCTCCAATCGGATTAATTCGACATCAACACAAATAAACTAACAAAATCTCATCCGATGATCCCAGCAAAGTGAAAACGCAATTTTCATCGCAATTTCAATGATTTTCAATTTTCAATCCGCCATTATTAGTTCAGCCATTTTGTTTTTGGTGATGAACAATTTTTTTCCCAAAAAGTACGCATCTTTCTGACAAAGAAAGCACATCGGGCAAATGTGTCTTCTGTTGATATTTCAGCTATAAAAAATAAATCCGATAATCATTGCATGTTATCAAATGACAAAAAATATAAAATTACTCAGGCTTGGGTTAATATTGAGATAGGGAGAAGGCCCTTGGCGAATATTTTTCTTTAACTATTTGGAAACTATCTGGTGGGGGGCGTTTCTATTTTCATTCAAAAATGACCCTTGCTAAGAACCAGTCTAATACATATATATATAAAAATATATAAAAATCAAATGCTGTCTAAACATCAAATCTGTAAATAAATCAAATCACAAATTTCCATAATCAGATAAACAATAAATTGCAAAAGAGAACCAAAAAAAAAAAAGAAAAATTGAAAAATTAAAAATTAAAAAAAAAGTTCGGGGCCCCGAGATCCGTCGTTACTTACCTGCGCGAACACGAATGCTCGGCGTTTGTTAGTCGAACGGCTGCGCGATAAACCTGCGCGAACGCAGCGCCAATCCGCAGAGGTACACAAAGAGCGTCACGAACCCGGTTCTCAATATGTCTCGCTCTTGTCCGTGAGTGAGGTGGAAAGAACCCGACGAGCGGACAACACAACGATGTTGTCGACGGTCGTACGTTAGTTGTACGAGAACCACGAATCGAATCACGATCCGTGATTCAACGGACAGGACGGACCGTTACGTGACAAACCCGAGAGAGAGACACACACGATAAAAAAAATTCATTGTTCGTACAATTTCGCGAGTTACCGTCGTTCGATCGTTTTTGTGTCGTTATAACCTAAAAATAAAAACAAATTACGATCGAAACGAAACAACAACGAAAAAAACGAAGAAACAAAACTTTGGGGAAAGAAATATTTTGTGTTGACAAATCTGTGGAACAAAAGACGATCGTGCGCAGGTAGACCGACGAGATTATCTCGATGCGCATCGATCGAAGATCGTGGTGCCCTCGTGCGTCCCTCATTGATGTTTATTTCGTATAACGTGCGCATTTTCATTGCGAAATAACGTTTATATAAAAATTTGGAAAACAATAATAATAATAATAATTGGGAGCAACGACAAAATTGGAATATACGTGAGACCGATGACTGGCTGTGACTTTGAAAATTCGTGCTCGTGACGTATAGATAGGTGACAAATATGTGGAGCCCTACGCACGTTCAGGTGACAGGTGAGCAATCGTCCACCGATTTTTTATTGTCATAGACATGAACAGATAAGATATATATAAACAAATGTATATACATAGTTATAGTTTTATAGTTTTGTAACTTTGATTTTTTTTTTTAAATCTGAGAGATGGTATATATAGTATATATATGTATATGTATATACATATATACCATCTCTCAGATTTGAAAAAAAATTATACATATATGTATAACAATTTTTCAAAATTGATTTACCAAAGAATGAATATCAATTTATTTCTCAAACTTTTTGTATTTATCATTTCTATCAATGTTTGAATTGCATTAATAAATAAATACATAATTATCGAATATATTTCATTATTTTTTATTTTTTCATCATTTGATCTTTTTATATTTATTAGTTTTATTGACTATTCAAATGTATGTATATATATATATATTTTTTTTTTTTTCAAAATTGGTTCAACAGATAGTAATTTCTTCATTATGCAAACCTTTCGCATTTATTATTTCTACAAATTATACAAATGTATAAATAAATAAATACATTATTTTCATTTATATTCGGATATAATATCTCATTAATTCATTATTTGATATTTTTATATTTATCATTTCCATAAACGATTCAAATTCATAAACAAATAAATGTATTAATTTCCGATTCATTCTTAAAATCTATGATTTTTTTTCTAAAAATTTTAAACAACCTGTTGGGTAAATAAAAAAATGTTATTTCTCGAAATTTATTCAATAATATTTCAATTATGTGATAAATTTGAAAATTTCGTTATATTTGTATTAACGTGTGGTATGGATGTGCATATGGAATATGTGAATACGCGTGAAAAGTGTGGGACAGGTGAGTAGGATTGTCGAGAGTACCGATATGTGGGTAGGTAGGTCAGGTGAGTCAATGTACCGCAAGCCCCCGACCGTCCTCGTAAAGGTGCTACATTATCGACGTACCATTGGGTGACCGTGATAGTTCGTCTTCTTCATTTCGTTGATCGGACATTTTCGTTTTTTTATTTTTTCAAAATTTGTTTTTAATTGTCATTTTATTTTTTATTTCATTTTATTTCATTTTATTTCATTTTATTTCATTTTATTTCATTTTATTTCATTTTATTTCATTTTATTTCATTTTATTTTATTTTATCTTATCTTATTTTATTTTATTTTATTTTTTTTTACGGACCACGATAAAATTTCGGAAGTCTCGAATCTTGACAATACGATATTCAAAAACGTGAATAATTGACGAAGCTCGTGGAAAAATGGGATTTGAGCAGAGATGTGCATCCATTTAATAAAAATGTATTTTAAATACTTTTTCAAATAAACTATGATAATTTATTATGGAAGAATCAATATTTTTACATGTCTTTAATAATTATGAACAATTTACGTAAATTATTATTATTGTATAATAATTTTTGAGATTTAATAAATCCGGTAAAAAGTTCATTATCATTTGGTCCGATGAATATTTGAAATACATTTTCATTGAATGAAAATTCAATGAAAATAACATCCCTGGATTTGAGAGATGTTTTTCAGGGTGGTCGCTCACTGGTACCGGGGGCTCCGAACTGTTGAACGTATAGTGTTTATCGTGGTATGCGGGACGGTATTTATCTCGTTGACCGTCTCTGGTCATCGCGAGGATGGTCTTTGTTGTAACCAGTTTGGTCCAGCGGCACCGGGGATCGAAATTATTGTTCGACGGTCGTCGCTATTCGACGAACAAAATGTCAACTTGATGATGAAAAAATAATAACAATAATATTGATAATTTTACAAATCTGAATTATTGTAAGATTCGAAAAATCTGAAAATAATTGGTAACAATAGTTTTTTTTTTAAATATTAATCTAATTTTGGAAAAACGACATATAGTGTATAATATAATATAAAAATAATAACAATATTAGTTATTATACGAACCTAAATTATCGTGAGATTTCGTTTGAACTCGATCACACGATTTTTTTTTTATTTTTTTTTTTTTTTAATTATTTTCAGAAACTTGTTGATTCAGAAAAATAGAAAGAAATAAATAAGATATTCAAATTATGATGATTTTAATATTTAAGGCCTGGCTAATTTTTCTAAATGACGTTACTAAAAGTTTGTTCATTATTATTATTTTTTTTTTTTTTCAAATAAAAAATGTTGAATTTTATACCCTAAAAAAGAACTCTCTTCGAAAAACAATAACAGAATAGATTTCGACCAACATTTCGTCATTATATTTGAAAAAAAAAATGAATCTCGAAAAATAATGAAATTCAAAATTTTTCATTGGAAAAAAAAATATAATTAAAAAACGCGAAAACGGAAATGAAGAGAGGAAAAATAAGAATACCATGGAAAATTCAATTGTTATGTCAAAACGATTTTGAAGGTTCGTCACAATGAGGGGGAGAATGTTTATTATTAGTTTTAAAATTGGAATCAGTCGAAGAATCTGCTACGATCAGTGTTGCGGACGATATTTCATCGTTTAATCCTGTATCGGGCATTTGTAGGGTTCCCCACGAGTGTGGCGGGGGGGAAACCGTTGAAAGACGTTGCTCGGCCGTCGCGTTTGTGAGTCAGGGTCACGAAGACCCTGCTCACAAGCTGAGGAGCTGAGGAGTACGCACGAAACGCTCGGAAACGTGCGCGAAATCGCGCAAAATTCCTGGCGACTGAGCACCACTGAACCGAACCAGGTACCGAGATGAATTCAGCGTCATGAGGAGCTAGACCAATCAACTGTGGAGGCGAAGTTAGTAGCGAACGTACAATTGTAGCGAACGTACAATATTCCGACCGTCCATCCAGTCAACGCGGTTTTCAACATTTCCCGACTTTCGAGCTCTCCCACGGTCAAATTATCAAAGTTACATACATACCGTCGCTTACGTTTTTCATAGGAAATTCAATTCTCCACAACATTGTTTATGTGAACTTTTGGTCTATATAGCGTTGTTCATCCAGCGTTTGGATGGAAAGGTAAAAATAAAAAAAATCGATACATTTTTACCTTCCCGTCCAAACGCTGGATAAACAACGCTATATAGACCAAAAGTTCACATAAACAATGTTGTGGAGAATTGAATTTCCTATAAAAAAGTCCGCGACGGCATGTATCTAACTTTGATAATTTACCCGTGGGAAAGCTCGAAAGTCGGGAAATGTCGAAAACCGCTGGGACTGGTAGGCGTTCGGCATATTGTACGTTCGCTGCAATGTCATTCAGGATATTTCGACCGTTCGGGACATTGTCGTTCGAAGCATTGCTCGTTCTGAATTTCGACCCCAACCCCCGAACATATACAATATGCCAAACGTCGAGAAGCTCGCGAAGTGATGCAATTCGGTGGGCGGATGCATCTTGGCCGGAAAACGAGTGGCTGAAAATAGTTTACCTTGGAAAATTTAGATTTTCACAATTACCTTCGTGGAGGGGGAGGGGGGGGGGAGGTAGCGTGGAAAAATCGCGACGTAGCAATGCTCGTGTGAGCATCGACATGCAAGTTCATTTAGCCACACACACACACACACACATATATATAGGACATAATACGTGCACGGTATCGTCTTTGCGAAACGCCTTTCCCTCGTGACTCTCGACGCTCTCCCCTCGACAGATTCTCGCGTTCCACCGGCCGTGAAAAAAAAAAAAAAAAAAGAAAAACCATTCCCGGCTTCCTTGCTAAACGGCCTTTCGAGCAATTCGCCACTCGTGGAAACGTGGAACGAGCCGCTGAGAGAGCGGCAAACCAGATACCACGGTTTTTCTTTTTATTTTTATTTTTTTCATTTAATTTTTTAAATCCACGAGAGAGCGAGAGAGAGAGAGAGAGAGAGAGGGAGAGGACGGACGATTTCCCGTGAAACACATTTATAATAATGTTTTGCTACTTCATTCCCGTCACGATCTTCCCCCCCCCCGACAGTCCCGCCTTCCTCATTTACCCCGGCTGACGAACCGAGAAGAGCACGCAACCGTGTGCGAAGCACTTGCTCACAATGAAATTATCATTTGAGAAGAAGAAAAGCAAAAAAGTTGGAAAAAAAATGAAAAAGGTTTTACTAACTTTGATACTTTGATAAAAAAAATTAAAAAAAAAATAAAAAAATAAAAAAAGACGAGAAAAGAGATTGACTGGTAAGACGAGAACAGATGAAGGAAAAAGTTGAAACACCAGTTCAATGGGTTCGATGAGACATCATTCTAATGAAACAATATACACGCGTTACAATGATAATAGTCATGTTAATAATAATAATAATAATAATAATAATAATAATAATAATAATAATAATAAATAAATAAATAAATAAATAAATCTGGTCATTTATTAATTTGCCAAAATTTTTCTGTTTGCAGTCCAAAGGGCCAAAGGATTGCTGACAAAAGGAAAAAACAGTGAGTACAATTCAACAACTATGAAAAGATCTGTAAAATCTGAATGAATGAAAAATGCTCTTTCCAAAAATAATAATAATAATAATAATAATAATAATAATAATAATAACTTCGACCCAGCACAGCAATTCAAAATTTTCTCGAAAATCGTGAAAACCCAATCGATTCGGTACCCAACATAGTTTTTGCTCCAACATAGAAGGAATAATAAAATAATCTCATTTAAAAACGTAGCAAGGCAACAAAAAAAAATCTTTCGTAGTTTAGAAAAACATTTGTAATATTAATAAATATTTCGTCGTGATTTAAATCCGTCCCATGAATCCTCCGAAGGGCTCAAGTGCATTGCTCCCTCGGCAACATTTGACAAACGCACGTTTCACTTACGCGTGAACGTTTGAACTCGTAGACCGGAAAATAGGGACGAACGACGACAGCCGAGTGCAAGTATCAAGTCCAACATTCGTTCGAACGTCAAACGGACAAAATTTCATTCCGACGGGATTCATGAATTATGCTCGTCGCCTTTGATTGGCTCATCTCGAAACCAATCACGATGAAACAAACGTCAAAAGATTGACTCGTCATCATTGTCATCGTAAAATGATAAATTTAAAAAAAAATAAAAATAAATAAATAATAATAAAATAAATAAAAAAATTGTAATGTAGGTCGGTAAATTTTCGACACATTTGCAAGGTTTACGTGGCCTGGAATTGTGACGTTAGGTAATGTCACCATGAAACTATTTGCCGCCTCAGCGTGTCGTGTTTCATAATAATGAAAAAAAAAAAAAAAAAAAATTATTGTACGTATATATTCGTTATTGTGAGTGGGCGACGAGTATGTAACAATGAAACGTATGCATTCCTACGATTGGGTCACACCAACTGTGACGATGCATCGTCATATTTTTTTTTTTCAATGGGATTGATATATTTCGAGGGTCACGATTTTTTTTCAGGGGGAATTTTTTTTGTCTTTTTGCTTCCTCATAAAGGAAGCTGTGTGACGGTTGGGATTTTTTTTTTTCGACATCTTCATGTCACCATGTACAGAATGTGGCAAAACGTCCAGAAAACACATTTGGAGAAAATGTGAGGATGTATGGGTGAGTGTGTGTGTAATGGCCTCCCAAAATTGAAACGTGTATAACTCGAGAACGGTTTTAGCTACAGCCCCCAAATTTCGCAGACACGTGCAGCTCCACAATCCCCTCTTTGTCCGTAATTTTCGCGATGATTCAAGCAGCGACTCGGATTTTACGTCGTTTTCAAATTCCCAAAAAAAGGGCGTTATCACTCTAGCGATCGCAAATTTTAAGATAATCTTCTAGATAGTTGTTGACAAAGAGATATGTACCCGAGGTTGGTTGGTACTGCATTTGGGCCAAATCCATCGATAAGTTTTGATTTTACGATATTTTCGAATTTTTCGAAAAATCAAATTCGTCGCTATAACTTTCGTTAACTCAGACCGATCGAGCTCCAACTTTACAAAATCATAGAGCATCGTTCAGCCGTGATGTGTATGAAATTTGGCGGAGATCGGTTGAACGGTTCGGATTTGACAGGAATTCGAGTTTTTCGATTGTAAGCCTCTGGCGATTCAAAAAGCTGCAAGTTGAAACTTGCAATTGCCTTCCTCGTGAATTGTAAATAGGGAACGAAGATTCCTTCATGAGGAAGCCAAATATATTTTGCTCGAGTTTACGATTTAAAAAAAAAAACAAAACATAAAATGCATATCAATATATTACACAGTAAATTTTTTTTCCTATTAATGTGATATTCGTTTTATCGGGAAAAAAAAAATGATCGTGAATGAAATGAATTGAAAGTGGCTATCGGCCATCTTGGTTTTTCATTCGATCGAAGACGGTTTCACCGTCGCAATTTTCGTAAACGTGAAAAAATTCATAACTTTTCAACAAATTGAGATATTTGAAAATTTTCAATTGCACAATCAAGTTTAATCTCTTCAATCTCGAGACCAAATTCGACACGAACAAATGGGCATCGTCGTAGAATAGCATTAAATTCGATGAGACTTGTGTGTGTGTGTGTGTGTGTGTGGATGAGCGATTGAAGCTTTTACGCCCCACTTTGCATTGTCGCACAGAAACGAACGACTGCTTCGTGACAATTGCCCTGGGCAAGGAGAAGTATCAGACTTCGGTGAAGGAAAAGGCAACCGAGAGCGTAGAGTGGCACGAGGAATGTGAACTTCAGATACCACAACAGGGCAATACCGCGGAAATCGTCCTTACGGCACTTCACCGCAACTTCCTGGGCGTCGACGAGTTTCTCGGTACCGTGAGCGTACCTCTGTCCACCTTCGATGTCTACGAGAGACCGAGAAACAGATGGTAATTGAACATCAATTGCGAGATAACTTTATCTTCTCATTCTTCTTTTTTTTTTTTTCGTTTGCATCAAATATATTTTTTTTTTTGTGACTGCATCGAATATATATATTTTTTTTAATGCATCGAATCATTTGTTTTTCGACTGCACCGAATGATTTATTTTCTTATTTCTTTTTTATCTGCATCGAATATTTTTTGTCTCTGGTTGTTTCATGAAAGTTGTGATATGGCAAATTTTTCACTTTCTTTATTATTTTTATTTTTTTTATCACTACGAGATTGGAAGTAATTTTGGAGAAAATCTTGGATAATGCAACGAAATTAAATTCGATTTTTATGGAATGTGGTGATAACGTGTTTGGTTGAAAAGTTGTTTACAAAAAAAAAATAAAATAAAATGGAAAAATAAATATATTTATTTTAATAAATATATTTATTTTAATAAATATATTTATTTTAATAAATATATTTATTACAATAATTTTTTTTTCTTCATTCAAATTGCCTTCTGTATATGAACGGTTTGTTGAAATTTGGTTATAAAGTTGCTAATGCATTATTTTTTTTGTCATTCGAATTCATCTTTACGTGAAACATTCGGTAAAATTGTACAACAATATCGAACACATTTTTTTTCTTAATAAAAATTCATCTTCACATGAAATATTTTGCAAAAATTGAATTACAAAGCTGACAATAACTTTTTTTCTTCACTAAAATTTATATTCACATGAAACATTCGGTAAAATTCAATTATCAAGTTGTCAACAATTTTTTTCATCGTTTAAATAGATTTTTGTACGGATCATTTGTGAAAAAATTGAATCATAAACTTGCCAATAACATTTTTTTTACATTCATCCAAATTGATTTTCGTGTGAAATATTTGTTAAAATTAAACGACGAAATTATCGATAATTTTTTCAATTTTTTCATTCGAATTTACGGCTGCATGAAACATTTTTTGATAAAAATGGAATCACGAAGTTGTAGATTTTGTAATAAAATTTTACAAAGTTATCGCAGTCTGCAATTACACTTGCAATAAACGATAAACCGATAATCAGCCGCACCTCTTCGACGAACCGTCTTTATCAAACGTTCGTCGACGACAAATCCTCAGGTACACCCTCGGCAGTAAACCCGGCAAAGAAAAGACCAAGGAACGGGGCGATCTCGAGGTGAAAATAGGTTTCATCGTAAAAGCCGGAAGTCTGACGGATCTCACGAGAAAGGAGAGACACAAAAGTTCTCTCGGACAATTGTCAACCGCGGCGCAGAACATCGGCGGAAGTTTGTTGAGCATAGGAAGTTTGGAAAAACGCAAGGGTTTGAAAAAATTGGCAAAATCCATCGGTAATCGGGTTAAGGGCAAGAGCAAGAACAAATTGGATCAGGAAGATTTGGACGAGAGGGAGGAACATCACGTTAAACCGTCGAGGCAATCGCCCGGGGAAGCCGATCCGGGTGTCATCAGCGAGGATGAAGATGAATTCACGGTTAGTCAGATCCTCCAATCAAGTCATTCCAATAATAAATTTTTCGAAAAAAAAAATTTTCAGCCTGACAAATTTGCTTGATTTCGAAAAATAATTATTTTTTTATTATTTCTCATAAATTATTTTTCGTTCAGTGTCAGTTATTATTTTTCAAATTGAAAGTAATAATTAAAAATTATATTCTGGATTTTTTTTTTCATTGTTTTTTTTTTTTTGCCTCCATAGTTTAGAAATTAGAGGGTAAGGAAAATATCTCGTGACTGAAGGGTTAACCGTCAGAAGGTCCTGAAATATTGTTCGTTGCATTTTGGGAGAAGTATTGAAAGACATTCCACTCGAAAAATTAACTTGCTTTGTGATTTGATTTGATTTGATTTTTTTTTTGCAGTTTGACGATTTGTCCCACAAGAGTTCGGCCTCGTCGCTGAACGCCCCGGTCGGCGTAGCCTCGACGGGTAATTCCAATTACAGTCCGACAATCTCGCCAAAGACGAATTTCACTTCCCACGTTTCGGCCCAACCTATAACCCCACCACCGGCTCCGACGAATGCCGCACCGAACAAACCCCCGCGTTTCCCGACCAACAGTCCGAATTCTTCGTCCACGAAGAACGAGAATCACGAGGACGAGTGGGGACAAAAATTGTATGGAAAACAGCCTGCGAGTGGCCTGAAGAGGTAATGCGATTGAACTGTTGGAACGGTGACGATCTTCGTTGATTCAATTCGATTGTTTCCAGTTTTGATTCTTCCAGTCTTCCTTTACTCAATTTGATTTTTCCCAGTCTGACTTTTCCCAGTTCAACTTTTTCCAGTCCAACTTTTTCTAGGCTAACTTTTCCCAGTCTAGCTTTTCCCAGTCTAACTTGTCCCAGTCTGACTTTTCCTAGTCTAACTTTTCCCAGTCTAACTTTTCCCAGTCTAACTTTTCCCAGTCTAACTTTTCCCAGTCTAACTTTTCCCAGTCTAACTTTTCCCAGTCTAACTTTTCCCAGTCTTTGTTTACCCAATTTAACGTATCTCAGTCTTGCTTTTCCTAGTCTAACTTTCACCAATCTAATTTTTCCAGTCTAACTTTTCCCAGTCTTCCTGTACTCATTCGAATTTATCCCAATCTTCCTTTACCCAATCTCAATTTTTCCAGTCTTCCTTTATCCAATCTGTTTTTTCAAGTCCAAGCTTCCCCAGTCTTTATTTACCCAAACTAATTTTTCCCATTCTAACTTTTTCCAATCCAACTTTTCCTATTCCAACTTTTCCCAATATCACTTTTCCCAGTCCAACTTTTCCCAGTCTAACTTTTCCCAGTCTGACGCATCATCTCGATGGCGAGTCAGACTGAGAAAAGTCAGACCGATCCCACTATCCCGAATTATCGAATCAACAATTTTGTTTTTTTTTTCAACGACTCTCAAAACAATCGAAATCTGCAGAGTCAATCACGATCGTAATTCGATTTATCAAAATTTTTTTTTAATTAAATTCGTTGCACAGGTGGGAAAACAAATCGAGTCCGAAAATCGTGATCGACGAGCCAAAAACGGATTTGGACGATTCACCGTTGCCATCGCCATCGCCGACTTCGCGGTTTCGCGACACGCCCGAACCACCGAGTCCGGCACCCCGCGAAATCGTCATTGCCAAACGTTCCAAGGACGATAAATTATCATCCAAAGACAAAAACCCGAAGGACGATAAGCACGGTCAGCGAGAAAAAAGTCCGAAGGAGGAAAAATTGTCGAGAAAGGATAAGAAGCGTGAGAAGGAAAACAGATTCAAGGACATAATCGAGGAAGGATATAATCCATCGTCCGAGAGAATAATAATCGGTGGTGAAGACGCGATGAAGAACAATTCAGGCTCGAAGAGTCGACTTCCCCACGAGGTTCTCGCTAATTTCGAGGGAAAATCGAGAGAGGTGACACGATTGATTATGACACGATAAATAAAAATTTAATCATCTACACAGATGCACGCCCCCTTAAATCACGTTTATGTTTAATGTAAAAAATTATTTTTGAGACAATTCATCAATAAATTATTATTTTTTTTTTTTTTTGGATTGTCCCAGGATCTCATCGAACTCACTCTGCAGCTGCAAACGGAACTGATCGACAATAAAAAACGTCTGTCCGATCTCGAGGACTACATAGACGCTCTTCTTCTGCGTGTTATCGAGTGTTCACCCAGATTGCTTCAAAAACCGTTCAAATCGAGACGTCTGTCGTCCCCCGGACGTCAATGTTGAACATTTGCAACAAAAATCTGACCAACTGTGCCTTCACAAAAAAATAAAAAAACAAAAAATAAAATAAAAAACAAAAAATTTAAAAAAAAACAAATAGCGTTGATTATAAATAACGTTCGTTAAAAACAAAAACTGCGAAACAGCGGTAACGAAATTACTGCCGTCACGTGTTACGTTGATATTAATTTTACGAAAAATGCCAAGAAAATTGTGAATTTATCGAAAGTTTTTGCGATTCGGTTATGTTTGAATTTCGAAACGTTTTCGGTGGCTGCGCATGATCGCTGATCGTCCGAAGTGAGTTTGCACTTTCAACGTCTTCCCGGAGCGATCGAATCGTCGATCGCGAGTGAAATTTAACGTTTCGAAAAGCATCGCGTTCGTGCTTGGGCAGCGACTTGATGTTTGGCCCACGAAAAAACATGTCTCCGTCCGATTTTTCCCCCTCCCACGATTTTCCAAAGATGAACATCTTACACGATTATCATGTTATTAATATTATAATTGTTGATTGAATCAACGATTCTGAAATCATGTGTGTCAAACGTGCGTTTATCGATGGCTCGACGTTGGGGCTCGGAATTTTCATGATTTTGCGGATGTCGCGGTTAGTGACAAAGAGAGAGTGAGAGAGAGAAAAAGAGAGAGAGAGAGAGAGGGAAGAATCAACCGCGAATGAAAAAACTTGTGCCTCATGCAAATCGTCGTGCATCGATATACAAATACAACATAAATACATATCTATATATAAGCATTGTTAATTGTTAACATTTACTATTACCAAATATAACGTTGTGAAAAAAAAAAAAATTTATTCACGTACGAAATATTTTTTTTTTCTCCTTCATTTTTTCTCCCAATTTTTTTTTTTCCATCGTCATTCGTAACTAGTTGACTATAATTGTTTAGTGTTGATTTTTCTATCGTTCAGTAAATCATTTTTGCATCCGGAAAAAAAAATTTAATATAAAGTTGTCAAAAAAATATTTATTGACGTACGAGATTTTTTTCCTCATCATTTTCCGCCATTTTTTTTTCCATTGTCATTCGTAACTAGTCAACTACAATTGTTTAGCCCTAAATCTTCTTTCGTTCGTTAAATAATTTTTGCATCAGGAAAAAAAAAAACAAAATATAAACACACTTTGACCGGTTCACTTAAACAATTGATGATTCTTTCAAATATTTTTCTTTAATTCATATTCATTCCAAGTACATTTGTTTTCATAACTTGACGCGTTCAACTTAATTTAAAAAAACCTTGGATCTTCACAGGACTATTATATATACAATGACCTTAATTTTACGCATATATATATATAATATATATATAATTTTTTTTCCTTAATCTGCGATCAACGGTGTATCAACAAATCCCATTGAGAACCTCCAGATAAAAAACAAAATTGTCAATCAAACGTACATTTCATCGGACCACAATATTCTCGTTGACATCAAAACAATGTTTGTAATCAACTTTTTCAATCTCTCGACATTTTTTTTCATTGCAGACGGCACGTCGACGTGAAGAAAATTCATCGACGTTATACGTATATAATTTATCTCGATACATTCCTTTTCACCATTTTACAGACGATAAAAGTTATATGTGGAAATTATATTATAAATAAACTGCAACAGTTCGGAGCGATGGAAAGAAAATAAACGAAAACGAAAACGTTGATAACTAACTATTACAGATTAATCTATGATCTACATTGACTCTGTCATTTTTTTGAATTAATTAATTTTTTTTTTTTTATTCACTCGAATGATAATTAAAGATGTAGAAAAATTAATTAACACACACACACACACACACACACACACACACACATTCGCACGTACCCTCAACTAAACTGACAATCAAATCAATAGATCAAATTCTGAAAAATAAATCGCCATCGTAAAATAAAATTCTAGTTTTGCTAAAGGCGTGTATTTACGAATGTAACGATAAGATAATATTGCAGCAAGCGAGAAACTCAATCGTGAGATCATAAATTGCTCGAACGTTTTATTTCTCATTTTTATTTCATTTTCGTTGTTATTTTTTTTTCGTCGTTTTTTTAAATTTATTATTTTTTTTTTTGTTTTTTTTTCGCAAGACGAATTAATTTGTCACAACTGCGCGATGTCTCGTGCTTTCGCGAGTTAACGTTGAACGGGTGATACATCGATTCGATCCCACGTGCGTGTAGCACGATCGGTAATCATCGGGCCCGAAAAAAAAAAATTACAAAAAAAAAGCCCGATTATCATCGTCGTCGGCAAACAGCAGCGTCGACAGTTGCGTTTGTTCGCCAGCGGACGAAAAAAGCGAATCGACGGGTCTCGTTGTCGAGCGAAAAGACCACGAGAATTCGATAGTCTCGCGCGCAATGCATAAAGACGCTCGATGAAACCCGCGATTCGCAATCATCACATTTTTTTCACACTTCGTTTGGTAACACGAAGGAATCGTCGTGGACAACGGACAAACACGAATTCGACCGTTCACGTGCTCGGTCGAACTTCTTACAGTTGCTTCGTGTCACAGACGTCCGTCAAATTTATATATATATATACATATATATGTTTTTTTTTTGTTTTTTTTTTATCTTTTTATTTTTGGTTGTTTTGTCGTTTTCTCAAATTTTTTAAATATTTTCATTTATTTTTTTTTAGTTTTAGTTTCCTGGTGCTGTTTCACCAACACCTCAATTGACACATTGATTTCTTTTTTTTTTTTTTTTTTTGTTGTTTTCATTCGCACAGAGACCATCGCGCAGTTTTTTAAAATTATTATTATTATTATTTTTTTTAAGATTTGGAAAAAAAATGTATTGATTATCGATTTTATTTTCAACGTCGAACATTTTATCGTCTCACATTGTTTTCTCAATTGCAAGCTTATTCGCAATTTTTTTTTTTTTCAATGTTGGATGACAATTACATTGTTGTTGAAAAATTTGCCCTCGGTGTATAACACTTGTGAGATTTGTTCGTGCAATCGAAAGGCCAGAACGAAACGGCTGATTATGATTCGATTACAATTTTTTTTATTCGTTTTTTCGCGACCGACGCCTTCGCTGTGTGGAATAATCGACGAACATGAATAATTTATTTTTCTTCTTCTTCTTCGATCTAACTTCATGTGCATTTTTTAATCGTCACATTCGCGCGTGTGAGATTCGAAAACGTAATCCGAAAACGAAAAAACGAGAATAGAAAAAATATATATATATGAAAATCGTTGATTATCAGACCCGCAACAAAAAAAAAAACAAATTAAGAAGTTTTATCATTTCTACATCTTTCGAGGACTTTGTCGGATTATGCAACTTAAAAAGAAAATATATATATATGTATGTATATATATACACAAAATCCTCGAAAAATAATTTAATTCGTTTACGATTCCGGTTTCGATTGATTCACGTTATCGAACGAGAAAAAAAAAATTACCAGATTGTTAAACGAGTTAAACAAGATTTTTTTCAATGATCAAATTTTCAAGATGGAATAGTATATTTTATTTTATTTTTTTTATTTTTTTTTTTTCATTCGAATTTTTATTCAATTTTCATTGTAACCGTAAATACAATCGAAACCGTCGAAAAATTTCTATCTAATCTTTCACGAGCCAAATTTTCATCCGCCAACGCACTTTTTCAGGGGCCCTGGCCATTTTTGTCTCGTTTCTTTTCCCATGTTCGCGAAAATTACAAGAAGAAAAAAAAAATTAGCGAACGACAAAAATAAACGATGACTTCACAGACTCGTTATGATTATTCATCCAGAAGCATTTGACAGTTAGATGACAGATATAATTTTTCCAATCTGATGAACATCGATTATCACAATTTTTCCCCAAAATTACAATTTCGTTCGAAAATTCGAATCAAAATGCTTCTGAATGAACGTTCCGAATTTTGTTATTCCGTTGAACTTTCACACGTTGTCGTTTCCATTATCATTCTTCTCATCGATGCGCACGTTTTTCGATGCCGACGTCGTTTTTTTTGACACGTCGACGAGCCAATTATGGAGAACGAGAAAAAAAACCGGGGCGGGAAAAAAACAAAACAAAAAAAAAAAAATAACAACAAACATTGTCACTAATATCTTCGAATGTTTCTTCATGTAGTTTGCATTCAGTGTCACTGTTACTTTCCCCCGGCAAATCCGTCGAATGTCCAAAGAGTCGACAAAAAAAAAAAAAAAAAAAAAAAAAAAAAAAAAAAAAAAAAAAAAAACATCGTCCACTTTATTGACCGACCGAGTTGGCCGGTGAAGCTAGTTCACTCACGAACCAATTGCAACGTTCAAACGTTGATCGAACGTTCGTTCTTTAATGAACCGAATATTAAAAAAAAAAAAAAAAAAAAAAAAAAACGGAAAAAAAAAATTTATTTGTTAAATGCGTCGGGTGGTATCTGTCCGCGACTGTTTATCTCGTGAAAAGCCGCAACCGCAGTCATGAAATCCCACTTGACCTCTTCCAAACACTTGAGACTCCATTGCAAATTCATGTTCGTGCGTTCGCTCAGAGCCAGTGTCATTTGGGTTCTCACGTCGTCGGAAATGGGAACGACGACGGCGGATGGCCCGGCCGCGACGTTGACCGGCGACGTCACCGTCGACGAACTCGAAGCCGTTGGATTGGAAATTTGTTGGGAATCGTTTGTGTCGCGAAGAGCTTGGAGCGCTTGTTTCTCCTGTTTTTCGGTTGGTTTTTTTATCTGCAACATCTCGTTGCTTATGCAGTAACCGCTTCCCTGTGGCACGATTATGAAAGTACGGCTGAAGTAACGTATCGCCGAATCTTTTGTATCGAATTCTTTGAATAATCCCGATACCGTTATCATCATCATTCCGTCCTGTAAATATTGTTTTTTTTTTATTTATTACTCTTATTCATTTATTTATTTATTTATTTTGGGATTGCTTGGTCTATGGGAAACCTTATGGTTTCGGTCCATGATGAGTTTGTCTGAATTTCACAACCCTTTCATTCTCGCATTTATACAGGGTGGGACACTAAATCGTGCCACCTTAAATTTCTCTGCGTTCAAGGTCAAAATGTTCCAGAGTCGTTCAAGGTCAAAATGTTCCAGAGTCGTTCAAGGTTCAGGGTAAAAAAAAATGTTCCAGAGTCGTTCAAGGTCATTCAAGATAAAAAAAGTGACATAAATTATACGATACGATACTTGGAGTTTTACTTGCACAACTCTTTGAGTTTTTTACAACGTTAGTCTCCGTTATATTCGCGTTCCCCATGAAAATCCTAAAATGTGCTCTCTCCCCTTTTGCGTCTGCAGACGACTTTACCTACCGCTGTACCGCATTTGCCTTGGACACGGGGAAACTGCAGAAAACCCGTGTCGGTACAGTCGGCCCCTGTTCTTCTGGTTTCGTGGCGCATGCGCAGAAGTAGCACTTCAGCGCAGGCACCACGGCCCCAGAAGGACTGGCCTCCCGCTCACCGATCGATATGCCAGCCGGTGCACGGCTAAGCGGTCACCCATCCAAGTACTGGCCGCAAGAATTGCTGCTTAACTTGTGGGACCGCCGAAGCCGTACACCGACCGCACACCTATCGGTGTCGGTAGTGACATAAATTATATTTTCATGTGAAATGAATAGTTGAGACAGAAAGTGACTGCAAAATGAAATATGTACTATGAGATCTTCGTGACAAATTTGAATATTTTAGGTCAACGAGAAGTACCCTGTAAGTTTTGATGATCAGTCAGTAAGTCGACTTACGATCAACAAAGTCACCCTTTACAGGTTCTCTTTTTCTTTAAATAACACTTTTTTCGTGTCACTGAAGCTCAAAAAGCTGTTTTAAAGCCACCGAATTGCAAAAAGTTGTTTTTAAAGCCACTGAACCATAAAAAGTTTTTTTCAGAGTCCCCGAACTTTAAAAAGCCGTTTTAAGAGCCACTGAATCTCAAAAATTTGAAAAACAAGTCGAATATGATGATCCTCGTCGTAACTCACCGTCACCAGACCAATGTCCATCGTGAAGCTCGTAAGATCGTGTCGTGTTCTCGGCAGTTCCGAAATGTATGAAACAACGGGCAATCGTCCTTGTTTGAGCAACTTTCTTCTTCTCGTTGCGTCCACGACCCTGCATAGATTACGACTGTCGGAACTGTAACTGTTGAATCTAAAAAAAAAATCATCATCGATAATTCAATCAACGTTCTCATCTCTCATCGCAGTCTCTCGTCGGACGTCTTGCGAACTCACTTGTTGTTGTTGTACGGAAGACCGACCGTCAGACTGAACGACGCCTGTTCGTGATAAGCGTCCAACAGCGGTTGACGATTTCCGCTGTCGTATATGCGAAAATATTGTTGCAAAAATTCGCTGGCTATCTCCTGGGCTTTAGCATTGGGCGAGAATAATCTCTGACTGGGTGGCAAGTCAATTCGATCGCTGGCAAGGTCGAAGCGTATGGCTGCAGGCAGTTCCGCACCGTCCTGCAAATTTTGAAACAGATGCGGGGGAAAAATAATAAAAAACAATTTAACGAAAAAAAATATATATATATATATATCGCAATGCAATTAAAATCCGTGACTCACCAATCGCACAAGTTCGGGAAACTTGTGTCGCACATCACTGTTGTCGACGATGAACGATTCGCGAGGTAGAAAAATCCGAGTTAAAACGTCATGAAACAATTTTAATTCGCGTATAATTCACAATTAGTTGGGAGACCATGAACAAATGGGCTGCTTCAGCCATCTGATTAATTTTTCGTGTAACTTACGTTCATCACCGAACATACCTATTATTTCGAATCGAATGACAAAAGAAAAAATACACAACGAGCGCATACCTGAACAATTTTTTTTTTTTTGTCATCCGATTTGTTTTTTTTTCACGTTACCTGACGTATTGTTCCTGACGTTCCTTGTACTTGTCGCAAAGAGGATTTCCGGCCAATCGCAGCTCGTCCAACTTCAATCCTTTTATCGCATTTATCTGTTGCATATCTTTGATCTGTAAAACGAAAAAAAAATAAAAAATAAAAAATAATTTTTTTTTTTTTTTTTTATAAAAATTGTCGTTTCAACGTTCGATCGTTGATAACGTGTATCACGTACTTTGTTATCGCCAATGTATAGAATCTTGAGGGACGGTAATTTTTTCGCGAGCAAATTTAGTTTGTCCAAATTGTACAAATGATTGTTATCAAGATTCAGAGCTTTGAGATTTGGAATAACGGTTGCGACGATGTCCAGAGCGGCTATGAGAATCGCCGGTCTCGTTAGGGCGCAGTAATAATCATCGACGAGATCCGGATCGAGATGAAAGCGCGAAAGATCGAGGGCGTTGGTTTCTTGCACGTATCTCTTGGCCATGGCTTGTTTCATCTTGTCCTTCATTCTCTGATCGATGTTGTATTGGGGAAAACCCGGTTCAACGTGTATTTGCATCATCGAACCGTCGGACGTTGGAATTTTCCAATTGAAATTTTGCAACTTGTGAGCGATTTTTTGCTCGTCCACGTAGAAAACTGCTTCCGTGTTGTCGTTGGTTCGATACTGCAACAGATTGGCGTGACGTATGACGAGATAATCGTGATTGAATGGACACGAAAATATTTATATCGTCGCGCTTACCATTATCGGAACAAAAATATCGGGCGCTATGGCGCCCAGCAAAGTGTTGATCACGAATTCTTTTTCGTGCTTCCTGTCGAGCGGTATCTGCGAATGATCGATAAGTAACTGTGAGAAAGTACGCCGCTCAATTTTTCAATTTCCTATCGCCGAACTTTCGTGTAACGGTCGATGACAAAAAAAATGAGAAAACAACTTTTGAGGTTAGATCCGACAATACTGTGAAATAATTTGAGAGACTGGCTCCATTGGAGTTAGAAGTTTTGGAACATCGAAGAGGACATTTATTATGAACTATTTTCGACTGTATTTCAAGCGTGCAACGTCGAGTATCCCGACAAGATGATTCTGATTTCATTTTCATTTCCACAATATCGCATGGAATATCGCATGCAATATCGCATGGAATCAACACAATCGTTCATTACACACCGTTATCCTATAACCAGCGGACGATTTTGCGCCTGTGTGCCAAACCGTGCTGCCCAACAACGATCTCTTGGATTCGTGATTGCGAGATCTGATTCCTCCTCTATGAGCAAGAGGACTGTTCCTCCCTCGCCCCACGCCTCTGCGTCCCATCTGTCTGGCCGGATCGCGTCCGTCGTTGCCCGAAGCGCCGCCGGCCATGGCAACGTCGTCGTCCAACAGCCTCTTCATGGACAGCGCCGCCAAATTCGGCAGTCTCGACGATCGGTCTCTGTTGCGCACCATGAACTTCATAGGCATATTTCTGAACGACACTCGACGTCTCGTGTCTTGAGCCCCGTTGACTTTTCCGCCTTTCGCAGGCATTTCGCGAGCCGTTCTATCGTCGTGACCTGAAATCATTCGTCGTCGCTCGTGAGAATCATGTTTTGTCGCTCGTGTCGAAGTCGCAGTCCCGACGACTGGTGGGATCTTCGCTTCGACGGAATCGAACGACGGAACGAAACTTTGGGCGATAGACTGTGATGTTGTGCTTACCGAAGAAATGTTTGTCATCGGCATTCGGTGGCTTTCGTCCACCGCCACGACCGCCCCACGACGATTTTCCAGATTTCTTCGGCATTGTATCGCTTTCTGTTCTCCTCTGGTTGTCCGAGGTTTGAGTTTTTTACCCCCAACCAAATTGAATTGAGGTTATGGGTATCGTGAAAACTGTGTCACCGAGTTGGGCGACGAAACTTCGATGAGGTTGAACGAAAATGCGTGGAAAAGCGTGCGTCACGGTTGGACACACAAACACGGCGATGAAAGAACAATATAACCGAAAAATTTCGGTTATGGGGATGGATTTCACAATTATCTATATTTGCGTGTCAGCTGCGGGAATCACAGCTGCCCCGCGACTTGCCGAGTATGCGTAGTAGACTTTTTTTTTTCTTTTATTGTTTCCGTTATGTTGTGAAATGAAGATTGGCTCTCGCGACATTCACTCACGTAGCTGTTGAAGGTTACTTCATTTTTTTTTTCCTCGCTTGTGGACGTACTTCATTTTTTTGTGAGACAACCAGACGGATGGGACTGGTTTGCGAACCAATGGGAATTCGCGCGTGTTCTCTGGCCGCTTGCCCATTCGTCGTGGGCGTTCCGCTGTCATTGCCATTGGCCGATCGATGACGGAGCTCACGGACGCAGCGACGCGTCCGACGCAACGTTGTGACATATGACGGGTCAATTGACCGTAAATGACCGTCATCGTGAAACCTTCGTACGACGAACGCATCCAATTATCAATTTCCGTGAACGAAGTTGGTAAATTTTCGGAAAAATTCACCACAATTCCGTTACCATTTACGTGGTTTTCGTCAACGTTCGACTCATATGACCGCGAAGACGGAAAAATACGGTGGTGGGGCGAGGCAGTTGCAGAGTGAATTTAGCCGCGTAGCCGCTAGTTTCGCGACGATCGAGTGATCTGCACGTGCGACAGAGATAGTTATGTATTTCGTTCTCAGTGGTTCTCAGGCGTACAGCCTGACATCATGGAGTATGAGCATGAAGAAAAACGTTCGCTAAAGTCGAGAAAATAAGCACCACTGAACTTTGAATACCAGTCTCAAAATGGCCAGTTCGTTAGCACGCATTATATTTTAGACCGGTGCCTTTCTTCTCAACGCTGTCAATGAATATGGACCTCTGCACTGTTATCTTTAAGAATAACCCTGAATCATACATTTTCATACATTTCCATAAGAATAAAGTAACGCATGAACATGTTCAAGTACAACGTTTATTGCTCAATCTGCACGGCGTAATAATGATACAAAAATTCAGTTGTATTGGATACACTGATAAATAAATTTCACTTCTCCGCTCGCGTATGCGGTTTTCGTTGATCAACTACATAACGAAGTTGGTAGACTACAGACTATTGAGATAAGATGACAACATGTTTTGCCATTAACGCTATACAGATTTGTAACTATCAGCAAATATTAGGAAATTCTGCGCACTGTAACAGTTAAAACCACTTGACGATTGGTATAACATCGGAAGTATATGCTGTAGAATACAATAGTGCATGGTTATTTCATTAGTACCTGCTGTACAAAATTCTTATAATGTATAATCGTCAATACTATATTAGTGTAGATCAAACTTATCACTAACATTATATGTATAAATGTGAATTATTATTATACTGTGATTATTCAACTATTCGGGTTCAATTGTTATAATTTTTTTACATGAAACATCGACAAGAAAAATTGAAGCCCAGCAATGAGCACCAGTCTCATCGTTTTCTGAGCTCGACTTATTCGTTTGTATGATTCTTGTTTTCTGAATTATTTCTGTATTCTATAATTATTCCGGTCGGATAGTCATACTTTACCAACTTTAAATTATTGCAAAAAAGTGTGTCAGCAATGTATGCAAAAGATTGCCGAGTGATTATTTGTTAATCGAACCTCGAGACCTTATTTTTAAAAACTTAACAATGCGACAAAGTAAAAAAAGGTAATCGAATATTTTTAGAAAACTTTGTTTTGACATGGCGCTCCAAGATGAGTCTGGGCTTCATCTACCATCACACATATGTTTCGATAATGAGAATGTGTAATTACTACGCGTGCCAAGTGATTGTATAAACTAATAATAAAGTTATGCTAAACAGTTGTACAAGATTGTTTTCCGGCAGGAACGTGTCCATTATCCATTCCATTTTTTCCATTTTTTTTCATCTTTTTGCGCCTTATCGAACAACCTTCCCCCATCGGCGGACTCCATTTCACGTTTTTTTTCGCTCGACGACAATATTACATTCGTCTAATCATCGTCTTGAGTTTCGGTTATTTGTCTTTGACGCCCCGCCACTCTGGCGAGCGCGCCCTTCACCCTACCTCGAGCTTCATTGACCGCGACCTTTGCCTTACTTCGAGCTTCTTTCACCGCACCGGCTGCCACATTTTTGGCCGTACCAACTACCGTATCTCGAGTGGGCATCAACGATAGTAGCAACTTGCGTTTCCACTCGGGTAACTTTTCATCCACATGAATTTTCACATCCTTGAACGCGTCGTGTATGACATCTAAAACCGTTTTACGACGTTTCGGAACGGGTTTGGGTTTCTCTTTCTTGAATATTCTCAATACTTTATTTACAATTCCATTTTTTTTCGTCTTCTCGTTGTCCTCGTGTACTTGATCGTCCTGAGCAACCTCCGTTACTTTTTTTTCCGGTGTAACGATCGGATCGATTACCTTGAACATCTTATTTCCAATACCGGTGACGATATCGGTCATCGATTTTACATTTGTCCCGAACATTTCAGATAGAACGGGCGCGGTCGCATTAATCGTCATCGCATATGCGGTCTGTACGAGAGATGCAGCGTGCTGAGCTGTGCTTTCGACGACGTCCATGAATGATGGGTCAGATGCTTCGCTTGTCTTCTTCACACGTTTCAGAAGTATTTTAGATGTTACGTCCGTGGAAATTGATCTTTCAGATCGATAATTTGATGATTCGTCGAAAGATTTCGATCTCTCGATCTTGTCAAGCGCACTTCTCACTCTACCCCGAGCTTTTTCAGCCGCTTTGCCTGCTATATCCTTAGCTGTCTCGATCGCTGTTTTTCGATTGGGCAGCAACCATCCAACCAGCTTTAATTTCCACTTTAATATATTTTTGTCCATATCCAATTTTACTTTGTGATAGAAACCGACTGTTTCTTCCCAAGGCGTTTTTTCACGTTTCGGAACTTCCTTGTGCCGCTTATTTTCAAAAAATTTCGCAAAAAATCCATTATCTTCAGTTTTTTCATTTTGAGTCGAATCCACTACTTCTTTAATGGGTTTAACGATCGGACTAATTATCTTATTTAACTTGGCAGTGATATCTGCGACAGCCCCGGGTATCGATGTTCCATCTGTCCCAAGCAATTCGGGTACAACGGGATCAGTCTTGTGAACCGCCGACTTTATTCCGTCCTGTACGATTGATACCATTTTACCAGCTGTGTCGGTGAACATGTCCATTAACGATCCTGGACTTTCCCCTTGACCCGTCTTGCTTTCCTCATCAGTTTTAGATACCTCGTTCTTCTTTGTATTTTTCTTTCTCTTTACACGTCTCGGAAGACTTTTCGATGGTACGTCGGTCGAAATTGATCTTTCAGATCGATAATTTGATAATTCGTCGAAAGATTTCGATCTCCCGATCTTGTCAAGCGCACCTCTCACTCTACCCCGAGCTTTTTCAGCCGCTTTGCCTGCTATATCCTTGGCTGTCTCGATTGCTGTCTCTCGATTGGGCAGCAACCACGCAACCACCTTTAATTTCAACATCAATATCTTTTTGTCGATTCCCAATTTTACCTTGTGATAGAAGTCGACTATTTCTTCCCAAGGCGTTTTTTCACGTTTCGGAACTTCTTTGTGCTGTTTATTTTTCAAAAGTTTCGCGAAAAATCCATTATTTTCAATTTTTTCATTTCGAGTCGAATGCGTTACTTTTTTTTCGGGTTCAACGATCGGCCTGATTATCTTATTCAACTTGTCAGTAATATCTGCGACAGCCCCGGGTAGCGATGTTCTGTCTGTCCCAAGCGATTCGGACACAGCGGGATCAGTCTTGTTAACCGCCGACTTTATTCCGTCCTGTACGATTGATACCAGTTTACCAGCTGTGTCGGTGAACATGTCCACTAACGATTCCAGACCTCCCCCTTGAACCGTCTCACTTTTCTCAACAGTTTCAGATACCTCGTTCGTCTTTTTATCCTTCTTATTTTTATTTTTCCTCTTTCTGTTTTTCTTTCGCTTCACACGTTTCAGAAGATCTTGTTCGGATGAAATCGATCTTTCGATTCGTTCACTCTCCGCGTTAGTTGACAATTCGCTGTTAAGCGCGCGCCTACCTCCCGAATCTTCGACCCCATCGGTTTCCGTGTCTTTGGCTGTCTTGGTCGTCGTAACTCGATTGGGCATCAACCACTCAACCAACTTGCGTTCCCACTCGCGTACTTTTTCGACAACACGAGTTATCAAATCGTTGTATGTGTCGACGAAGATTTCCACAATCGTTTTCTCACGTTTCGGAACTTCTTTGTCCGCCTTTGTCCCGACTAGATTCTTCAAAATTCCTTTATTCCCAATTTTATTTGTTATTTCATGATCGGATCTCAATAATTTCGACACTTTTTGAAGCAAAGGTTTTTTACCTTTCTGATCGACGCTTGGCAATTTTTCCGATAATTTTGATAACAGGTCATTCTTCACTGGTTCATTCTCATTCTGAGTTACTTCGCCAGAATTATTATCTTTTTTAAGAGGAGATTGCAATGATTCGAACACTTTGGACACCAAAGGTTTTTTACCATTCTGATCGATACTTGGCAATTTTTCCGCAAATTTTGATAACAGGTCATTCTTCACTAGTTTATTCTTATTCTGAGTTACTTCGCTAGAATTGCCATCTTTTTTACTATCAGATTTCAGCACTTCCAGGGTTTCGGCAAACAAAGGTTTTTCGACTTTTCGATCAATACTTTCCGGTTTCGCCGATATCGGTAACAAGTCGTCATTCTTTCCCGTTATTTTCTCATTCTGCGTTACTTCGTCAGATTTATCATCTTTTTCACGATGAGATTGCACTGATTCCGGCGTTTTGGGTAACACCATTTTTACACCGTTCTGAACATCACCTTGCAATTTGTCAATGGCTTTTCCCAACGGATTCTTCATTCCGCTTGTTTCCCGAGTTACGTCAGGCACTTTTTCTTCGGGTCCAACGACCTGACCGTTATTCATCTCACTCGCGATACCCGTGGCAGCATCGGAAATCGGTGTTTTATTTTTCCCAAGCAATTTTGAAATAACGGGCGCAGTCGCATTAACCGCGTTCGTATATCTGTCTTTTACGACAGATGCGACTCGATTGGCCGCGCTAGCGACGAAGTTCTTTAAATTTGGTTGAGTCACCCCATCCGCTTTTTTACTCTCCTTCTGATTTTTAGATACCTCGTTCTCTCCATCAGTCGGCTCATTTTCGAATAACGATTTTCTCGAACGTTTCAGAATTATTTCCGATGATTCGTCCACCTTGGATAAAATTGATCTTCCAGTTAGGTCCACGTTACTTGATAATCCGTCAGTCGATTTTTTATCCCTGATTTTTCCACGTGTCTCGCCCATCGGTACCGTTTGGTTATTGCTCAATACTTCATAGAATGAAATCATAATCTGTCGTCCATCGTGAAGTATGTCAATCGCTTTGTTGGCCAATTGTGAAATTGTTTCGCCGGCCAACATCGGGACCACTTCGCTCCCCAGTTTAATCTGATCTTCGAGATTTTCGGTTGAACGAATCACGTTGGGTATAAATTGTTTATTCAAGTACGTGGAGATTATGTTGTTCCATTTTTGATGTCCACTGGAGTTTTCTTGGAGGTCTCTGCTTCTTCTGCGTAGAACATTGTTGTGCGAGTCCATTGCGTTCACGTTATCCTCATGTCTGGTGTTATAATTAACGGCCCTTCCAATCTGTGTGGGCCTTCCAACATTTATGTGCGTGTCGCTCTTACCAAACTTATCTTTATCATCAGCTTTATCCACGTACCCTGCCGGAGATTTCGCATCCGTATCATGTCTTTGATTCGCATTGTGCCATCCAATTGGTCCAGCCGGTCCAATATTTCCATGCGTCTTGCTTTTTTCAAACTCATGGCTTCTATCCACGACTTCTGGCAGAGGTTTCGCACCGGTATCGACCCTTTGATTTGGATTGAGCCATCCAATTGGTCCAGCCGGTCCAACATTTCCATGCATCTTGCTCTTTTCAAACTCATGGCCCCTATCCACGACTTCTGCCAGAGGTTTCGCACCGGTATCGACCCTTTGATTTGGATTGAGCCATCCAATTGGTCCAGCCGGTCCAACATTTCCATGCATCTTGCTCTTTTCAAACTCATGGCCCCTATCCACGACTTCTGCCAGAGGTTTCGCACCGGTATCGACCCTTTGATTTGGATTGAGCCATCCAATTGGTCCAGTCGGTCCAACATTTCCATGCATCTTGCTCTTTTCAAACTCATGGCCTCTATCCACGACTTCTGCCAGAGGTTTCGCACCGGTATCGACCCTTTGATTTGGATTGAGCCATCCAATTGGTCCAGTCGGTCCAACATTTCCATGCATCTTGCTCTTTTCAAACTCATGACCTCTATCCACAACTTCTGCCAGAGGTTTCGCACCGGTATCGTGCCTTTGATTCACATTGAGCAATCCAATCCGTCTAGCCGGTTCAACATTTTCATGAATTTCACTCTTTTTAAAATTATTTTCGTTCGAAAATTCCTCTTCATTCTTATTCACATGAACGTCCTGTTCGTGAGGTTTTTCACGAGTTTTATCCTTTTTAAGTGGTTCGATTTGTCCAGGAGTTTTAACATTTTGGTCCTTATTCTCGTCTATATCCTTGTGAACTTGCGCGTTCTGTTTACGGGGTTTTTTATGCGTCATACTTGTTTCATGCGTTTCATGCTTTTCAACCGATTTTATTTTTTCAGGCGTTTTCTCATTGAGGTCCTCATCCTCGTCCATATCCGGCTGAACGTGCGCGTCTTCTTCACGAGGTTTTTCATGCGTTTCATCCTTTTCAACCGCTTTGATTTTTTCAGGAGTTTCACCATTTTGGTCGTGATTTTCGTTCATATCCTTTTGCACGTGCATGTGTTCTTTACGACGTTTCTCACGCTTCTTACCCGTTTTATGAGTTTTATTATTTTTATGCGGTTTGATTTTTTCAGGCTTTTCACTATTGTGGTCCTCATCCTCGTCCATATCCGGGTGCCCGTGCGCGTCCTCTTCGAGAGGTTTTTCATGCGTTTCATCATTTTCAACCGGTTCGTCTTCTTCAGGCGTTTCACCATTGTGGTCCTCATCCTCTTTCACATCATTCTGCACGTCTTTTCCACGACGTTTTTCCTGCTTTTTACTCTTTTTATGCGTTTTATTTTTTGTAACCGGTTCGACTTTTTCAGGTGTTTCACTATCTCCGTCCTCATCATCGTCCACATCATTTTCCACGTGCACTTCTTTTTCACGACGTTTTTCCGGCTTTTTACTCTTTTTATGCGTTTTATTCTTTTTAACCGGTTCGACTTTTTTAGGTGTTTCACTATCTCCGTCCTCATTTTTGTCCATATCATTTTCCACGTGTACGTCTTCTTCACGACGTTTTTTCTGCTTTTTACTCTTTTTATTCTTTTTATTCTTTCTAACCGGTTCGACTTTTTCAGGTGTTTTGGTATCTCCGTCCTCATCCTTGTCCATATCATTTTCCACGTGTACGTCTTCTTCACGACGTTTTTCCTGCTTTTTACTCTTTTTATGCTTTTTATTCTTTCTAACCGGTTCGACTTTTTCAGGTGTTTCAGTATCTCCGTCCTCATCATCGTTCATATCATTTTCCACGTGTACGTCTTCTTCACGACGTTTTTTCTGCTTCTTACTCTTTTTATGCGTTTTATTCTTTGTTACCGGTTCGACTTCCTCATGTGTTTCACTGTCTCCGTCCTCATCCTCGTCCATATCCTCGTGCTCATGGACGTCTTCCTCACGATCTTCGTCGGGCATTTCGTCTTCATCCTCTTCGCTCTCCTCTATTTTTTCACTCTTCTTCGATTTTTTCCTATTTTTCTGCGATTCGCTCGTCGCAGACTGGCCCTCTTTTTTCAACAGTTTTTCAGTTTCAGACTTTGCTTTCATCAGTTTCCTCGCAGCTTTTTGCGCATGTTTTTTAATCAGTTTTTTAGCTCTAGCCTTGGTCATTTTCAACTGATTTTTACGTTTTCTCATCGATTCTCCAATCTTCGGCCTTCCAATTTTCACATTCGGTTTTCCAGGCCTTCCAATTTTCACATTCGGTTCATCTCTCAATTTTATTGCCGAATCATTAGCTTTTTTCTTCGCCTTTCGTCGCTGACTCCTGCGTGATGGCACAGCCGATTTTTTTTGTTTTCCCGATTTCCTTCCAGCTTTTCCCGACGGCTTTTCAGCTTTGGGCTGTCTATTCTTTTTACGCATTTTTCTCCGTTCGATAACTTTTGCTCGTTTTTCCTCCAATATTTTTGCCAAATCTTCCGTTTTTTTCTTCATCGCCTTACGTCGCTGACTCCTGCGAGATGGCACAGCCGGATTTTTCGGTTTTCCCGATTTCCTTCCAGCTTTTCCCGACGGTTTTCCAGCTTTGGCCCGTCTATTTTTTTTACGCATTCTTCTCCGTTCGATAACTTTACCTCGTTTTTCCTCCAATCTTTTCGCCAAATTTTCCGTATTTTTCTTCATCGCCTTACGTCGCTGACTCCTGCGTGATGGCACTGTCGATTTTTTCGGTTTCCCGGATTTCCCTCCAACTTTTTTCACCCTTCGATGATTATTCCCTCGTTTTCCATTTCGTTTACCCTTTGGTTTGTGTTTTCTCGCGGGTTTTCCTCTTTTCGGTTTATTCCGTCCTCGATTTTGTTTCCGCGAGCCCTTCCGGGCACGTCTTTTGACCCTAACTCGGTGAGCCGTCGCGTTCATCGACAATCCTTCGAGTCGATCCAACTCCGTTGTCCTAATCGCCGCGTTATCGTTCGTGTAATCATTATTATGGGATAACGGATTTTTCGGAACGTCGGTTGTTTCGTTCGATCGAGTTAATGGATTCACGGGTTTACTTCGCGTGTCGCGCGTGAATCTAGGACTGAACACGTCGATATCGGCCGCGCCGTAACCGTACCGACCCGGGCACGATGCCCCGTCTTCGTCCTCATCTTCGTCCTCATCGACGTCGTCCACATCTTCGTCCCCATCGTCGTCGTCCTCATCGTCGTCCTGATCGACGTTCTCGTCGTTAATCGCGAATGGGTTCCAACCAAAGTCGTCGTCTCCTCCATCGCCCATCACGTCATAATTTCCATCGTCCATCTCGCCATAATCTCCATCGTCCGACTCGCCATAATTTCCATCGTCCGTCTCGCCATAATCCCCATCGTCCATCCCGCCATAATTTCCATAGTCCACCTCGCCATAATTTCCATCGTCCGTCTCGCCATAATTTCCATTGTCCGTCTCGCCATAATCTCCACCGTCCCACCCGCCTGATCCACCATCGCCCTCTTTCGATTTTCGTTTCTTTTCCTTCTTCCTATTTTTTTTATCCTCGCGTGAACGATTTTTCGACTCCTTTTTCGACTTCTTTTTCGACTTTTTTTTCGACTTTTTTTTCGACTTCTTTCTCGACTTTTTACGCGATTTTTTGCGTCCCCCTCCTCTTCCCAATTTCAAACGTCTTTTGTCTCTGTGAGACCTGACGCTTATCGAAGAATTTCCGGATTGTTCCAATGCCGTTGATCTTGGTTCCAAGTCCCTCAATGAAAAATCTTTGGAAACGTTGAACAGCATCAACGATGTCGATAACGGATCGACGGTGCGTTGCGTGAGATTCACATTCGACGAATGTAGAATCGTCGGTGGGTCGGTAACTTCGTGGAAACCGTTGATTACCGCAGACGCCGTTGAGATATTCCCGTGTCTGAAGGCATGTCCCGGTGCGAACAGCAAGGCCGTCCACACGAGACTGCGTAAGATCGACATCGTGGTTATCTTCACGACGATACTCCGAGAAGTAAAATTCATGGAGGCCGCTATGTGCCCGAAGGCTCGGAATCCATGCTGTGACAGAATTGAAAAAAAAACCAAGACAATTAATCGGACAACTAATACTTGAAGGAAGCCCGTAAATGTCTTCCTCACGGCCACTCCTAGTGATGTTAGAATTTGCCCCAATTTAGAAAGCGATTGGCTAACGCAAAGTCGAAAAGAAAAATAATTAACAGTTCTTGTTGCCGAACGAGTACGTTTCGATCAAGCCTTGGGATGATTTGCTCGATCGGTAACGATGGGTCGAACGTTTCCGAATGAAGGAAATGAATGTCCGAAGTCGAATCGAAAATCGTCTATCATGAAATATTGGCAAATATAACAGAGTTGCCCAGTTAGAAAGCTTGAAGGAAATAATTACAGTTTTCGTTACCAACCGAGTATGTTTTGCTTAGCCTTAGGATAATTCGTCACTGCTCCGTCGGTAACGAAAGCCGCAAACCATTTCCTCCAACTCTGCCGTACGGTTATCGACAAAATAAGTGTCGAACGTGTCACGCGATGAGTCATTTAAGAGTTTGCTGAAATTCTATCGCGAAATGGGTGGAAACTTTTCTTACCAGCTGAGTAAGTTCAGTTTAGCTTAGGAATGATTTTTTTTCCTGCTCGGTCGGTAACAAAAAGTGCCAATTATTTTTTCAAGACCGCCATCATGATTTGAAGTTTGTATTACCGACTGAGTAGGTTTCGCTTAGCCTTGCGATGGTTTTCTACTGCTCGGTCGATAACAATGACTGTGAAGTATTATTTTGTTTCTTAACGCTGCTAAAATGGCTCACAGCTTGTATTACCAACTGAGTACGTTTCGCTTGAGCTCAGAACGATTAGCTACCATCGCGTGATCGGTAACGAAAACTGTACAGCAATGTACTCAGCCACGTTTGATTCCGTTCGTAATAAAAAAATGAGATGGCAAACAAAAGTTTGAATAAATTCCCTCAAACTTATAGAAATTTAAGCGAAATGAAAATGGCAACATGAGCATGTTCCAATATAATATTTTGCGATGAAATTGGTCTTGTGGTTGCGTTGCACGAATATTAACCGTATTTATCTCACGGTAAATACGTATTTTTAGTATTTTTTCCTAATTAGATTAGATTAAATATAATTACATTTGAATATATTCTTATGATCTAATCACAATCATGATAAGTATTGTCACAATTTTAACATGAAAACGTTGGCGTTCGACGATTTTTTAAAGCAACGATGTGCCAAAGAATTTTTGCAGTGAAAAGAAAATAGCCCTAATTCAATCATGAGTCTATCGCGATCTTCTTAATACTTATGTAATATAATACTTATATAATATCATATTTAATTAACACACACTGTAATAGACAACCGTTTTTTAAGGCAATATGATGACTTTTTGAAAACTCATGTGGAATCGTGGGATTCAGAAGCCGAGTCGAAAATGTCACAGAATCTTGTAGAATTGATGAAAATTAAATTCTAACGACGCACTCAATAACGTTCGCGCTGAATTATCGTGCATATGGCATCGATTTTTTTTTCACTAACAAACGAAACGAATATTTATCGAGTGAATTTAACTGTAAAATTTCTGTACTACAGTCGATTATATATTTCACTTTATATCATGATCATATTATCATTATCGTATAGATATATTCGAGCTGGTGATAATTTCGACGTTTCATCACTATTTTCCGATTCTAGTCCACACGGGCCAATCACCGCTGATTTCGATAAAGAAAAAGCAGAATCATAATCGATCAATACGAAACAATACATTTATTTTACTTACAAAATTACTGATGCGTCGTATTGCACTACGGAAATATAAAAAAAAAAACTACGTATTTCAAAAGTACTCGTGTCACAGGCTACGTCGTCTTTGAAAATCGAAACGTACCACAGCAACGTTTTTATACCCACAATCGTTTTAACAACTCGCTCACGATATTCGCAAATTTTTTTGCTGGTGATAATTTTTTTATGCGTGGCTTGAAATCGTTGTTTTTTTTATTTGCTACTGTTCTGGAAAAATCTACGACGTATTGTCCCAAACTCTTTTCCTCGTGTGCATGAAAGAAAATTTTGTTTTTTTCTGCGAGCAATCCTTCGATGAATTTGTGCGATCGCACACAGTAGCGAATTAAATCATTATTGTCATTTCATGATGTATTTCTTGATTCCAGGCAAGTTTTTTTCATACGGTTACTTGGGAGACCCAAAAAATTTGCAAATTAACAATTCCAGACTGGAGTTTATTCAGATAATCGAAATTACCCAGGAATGGGCGGTCATTAAATCAAAATGTATTTGAAACCCTTTTTCAAACGAATAATTATAATCCATCATAATGCAATAAGCGATATCGTCACGTTTCTGTAATAATTATAAATAATTTTGATGAATCGTTATTTTACAAATCTCAAAATTTTTATTTTCAATATTCAACAGGTTCTCGAATCTACGGTTAATTCAGTCAGTAGATTTAATTCAGTCGGTAAAAAGTATTTCAGATAAATTTAAATTCAAATTTCGAATTTACATAATTGTTCAATGTCATAAATCGAATCGCGAAGAAAACGGAAAAATCTGAACGACGTTGTCGACAAATCATCGTCGGGCCATTCAAAAGCCGATCATACATCTCGTCGAACTCCTTCAGAATAATAATCTTCGAGCTATGAATTTTCCTTCGAAATATCGTTTCCGTGGTCGCATTGTGCAACGACCATCGAGAATCTTATCGCGTCAAATACGTGTCTTACTGAGGTTGAATTCCCGTGAAACACGTCAGTGAAAAAAAAAACTTTGTCGTTTTTTTCAATTTTTATTGTTTAGTTTTGCTTTGTATTGAGGATGGCTAAGTTTGTAAAATGAAAAAAAAAAGTCATTACGCGATTCTTGGATTTTTTATACATTATTCACTGCACAGTTTGGATAACAATAAAAATATATACATGTATACATTTCTTTTTTTTCTCATAAAAAATATGTATATATACATTTTTTTTCATAAAAAATGTATTCAACAGATACGATTCGCATGAAAGCGTGGATAAAAAAAATCGTACGAAAACAAACAACGTCTGAGAGGAAAATTTTGAATAGTAAATATGAATCCTAAAATCGAAAATGCTGATCTTGAATTGACTTTATGATCAGTATTTTGAAACGTAATCAAGCTATAGTAAGCTTTGATTGAATTATTTTGAAATAGTTGTAACAGACAACTCGAACGTGGAAAAAAAAGGTTGAAATTTGTGTACATATTGGCTCGCTCTGCCCGTGAATATTTTACGACAGACGTGCTCAGTTATTTTATCATTGTTTTTCATTTTCACTGACAATATTGCAGTCGACTAGCTCGAGTCGCCAAGGTCTCAAATTTATATTGTCGCTTGACGTCAGATCCGGCCATTTGCTTTTCCACCGTGGCCAATGACTACCTTCTCCGTTAGAAAATCGTTCAATGTTTGATATTGTGCATTGAGTGGAAAAAATGTCAAGACCTTATTCCCCCCTTAACATAGAAAATAGATTTCTGTATAATTGTGAAGTATATGTTGAGTCTTATTATCGGAAACAATTGAGCAGGTATTTTCGAGCCTTGTAGTTCGCGTTAGCTGAAATGCCAACTTTTGATATCTCTTGTAATAATATTATTATGGGCGAACACACACACGCACACACACACACAGCCTTGTTCCATAATCTTTCGAACGTAAGAATAATAAAACATAGAAATTGTGGAAGCCAGAGCACTTAAGTCGATTTTAAACATTTTCAAAACGACATAAAAAATGAATGGCTCGATGGAATTTGCCCAAATTCAATTCGAAACACCTTTTGATAATAGTGCAACTTCGTGCGAAATTTTAGTCCGATATCTAGAAAATTGCGCCAGCTAGAGTGCGCACACCGTTTTTTTTTTACACCTTTTAAAATTTCTTAAAACAAAAGCATTCCATGGATTTTTTCTCAAATTCAGTAACAAGTATCTCCCTGTAGTCGTTCAACATTATGCCGAATTTGAGCTCGATATCTCTAAAGTTGTGGGAGTTAGAGACCGAAAATAAATTTTTGAATTTTTTAAAAAATTGCTTAAAAACGAAAGATCTGCATGGATTTTTCTGAAAAATTAATCGTGCTATGCGTCGGGAACCCTGTACATGTGTGACAAGTTTCAGATTGATATCTCCAGCCGTTCTCACGTTATAAACCCTCAACCAATGTTACATACACACACACACATACATCCGGACATTTTTTTTGAATGTGATTTTTAGATGTTTTGGGACATTCTGAACACGTTTTAATGATCATCTCGAAAAAAAAAAATTCACGAAAACAAAGCTTCCTCTATGAGGAAGCCAATAAACCCACAATAAAAAGTTTGTGACACTTTATTGTTCGATTATTACAGATATTTTTTATCAAGTAACATGGTATTCGATGTTATAAGTAGATATACAAATGTCTCGCGTTTTATTGCCGCAGGTAAAAATTATCATCGCACTATTATTCCAAAGAGAGCTTCAAAAAAAAAAAAAGTTGAAATTTCGATCCTGCGATGAAATAATATTCGTGAATCACGATTGCCCACGATTGATCGATTCTAATTTTCTTCTTCCAACGGATTTCATCATTTTTCGACGAATCTTCATGCGCACCAAAAAAAAATATTTGTTTTTTTTTCTACAATCATTTATAATATACGTTATAATAGTATCGGTATATGATGTAATTATAATATTTTTGTTCGATCAATCCATCAAAAAATTTTCATTCGTATTTCGATGAACGAAAAATATATGTTTTTCTTTCATCGCCAAATTTTTCGGAAAGTTCGTCTCGTTTCGACTCGTTAAATTTATTCCGAAGCAACCGGAACGGAATCTTCCTTCCACACGTGTGTTTTGCAATGATTCTCCATCTGTGAAAACGAATGAAACAAGATTTTTTTTGATAAACAGAATTTTTATCAGCGACGGTTAAGTTTTACGTGTGAAAAAATAAAATATCTATGTATACCTCGCACTCGGCGGCGGTTTCTCTGTTCTTGCACCAATAACTCTCGCCCCAGGTGCACGGTTTCTGGCCGAGACTCGCGGTCGATCTCATCGTATCCGACTGGCTGACGGATCCCATCGCGTAAATGTCACCCGCGTCGCACAGCGATAACTTGCTGCAGATTTTTTTTACGTTTCCGTTTTGACGAATAATGTTTATGATGCTTTGCTGATATATGTCCATCATCATCTTGCACTGAAATACATTTGGTTGACGTTTAACGAAGGTGGCCTGCTGTTGCGTGGCAGTTAACGGGTCGGGATAACACGTTCTAGTGGTAACTACACAATGGATTAGCGACGATGGGTAACTCGTCGAAACAGCGTTGGGCAGATCTCGGTACATTTGCAATTTGGACTTGGCAAACGTCAAATTATAAAGTTCTTTTTTCATTTTGGACTAGGCGAACGTGTAAGTATAAAGTTCATTTTTTATTTTGGACTTGGCAAACGTTAAAGTAGAAAATACATTTGTAATTTAGACCGCAAACGTAATAAGTACAAGTACATTTGTAATTTTGACTTGGAAAACTTGAAGGTGCAAAACACATTTTTAATTTGGACTTGGGCAAACGTGAAAGTACAAAGTAAATTTTTTATTTGGACTTGGCAAACGTGAAAGTACAAAGTACATGTGTAATTTGGACCGCAAACTTAATAAGTAGATGTAAATTTGTAATTCGGACTTGGAAAACTTGAAAGTACAAAGTACATTTGTAATTTGGACTTGGCAAACGTGAAAGTATAAAGTTCATTTATTATCTTGGACTAGGCAAACGTGTAATTATAAAGTTCATTTTTCATTTTGGACTTGGCAAACGTTAAAGTAGAAAGTATATTTGTAATTTGGACCGCAAACGTAATAAGTACAAGTACATTCGTAATTTGGAGTTGGCAAACGTGAAATTATAAAGTTCATTTTTCATTTCGGATGTGGCAAACGTTGAAGTAGAAAGTATATTTTCCATTTTGGACTTGGCTAACGTGAAAGTACGAAGTTAATTTGTAATTTGGACATGGAAAACCCGAAGGTGCAAAGTACATTTTTAATTTGGACTTGGGCAAACGTGAAAGTACAAAGCAAAATTTTTATTTGGACTTGGCAAACGTGAAAATACAAAGTACATTTGTAATTTGGACCGCAAACTTAATAAGTAGATGTAAATTTGTAATTTGGACTTGGGAAACTTGAAAGTACAAAGTACATTTTTAATTTGGACTTGGGCAAACGTGAAAGTACGAAGCAAAATTTTTATTTGGACTTGGCAAACGTGAAAGTATAAAGTTCATTTATTATTTTGGACTAGGCAAACGTGTAAGTATAAAGTTCATTTTTCATTTTGGACTTGGAAAACGTTAAAGTAGAAAGTACATTTGTAATTTGGACCGCAAACTTAATAAGTAGAAGTAAATTTGTAATTTGGACTTGGAAAACTTGAAAGTACAAAGTACATTTGTAATTTGGACTTGGCAAACGTGAAAGTATAAAGTTCATTTATTATTTTGGACTAGACAAACGTGTAAGTATAAAGTTCATTTTTCATTCTGGACTTGGCAAACGTGAAAGTACAAAGTACATTTGTAATTTGGACCGCAAACGTAATAAGTACAAGTACATTTGTAATTTGGGACTTGAAAACTTGAAGGTGCAAAATACATTTTTAATTTGGACTTGGGCAAACGTGAAAGTACAAAGTAAATTTTTTATTTCGACTTGTCAAATATTGAAGTAAAAAGTACACTTGTAATTTGGACCGCAAACGTAATAAGGACAAGTACATTCGTAATTTGGACTTGGCAAACGTGAAAGTACAAAGTACACTTGTAATTTTGACTTAAAAAACGTGAAAGTACGAAGTAAATTTGTCATTCGGGACTTGAAAAATCGTAAAAGTACAAAGTAATTTGGACTAAACAAACATAAAAGTGCAGAGTACATTTGTAATTTAGATCTGATACCAAGACAAATATAAAGTACATCGGTAATTTTTACTGGGTTATTTTTCGAGCATCAATTTGCCCAACACCACCTCCAACCATTGACTTCGATCCCATTAATTTGTTCCTGTATCAGATGTACTACGTACCTTGTCCTGCTTTGCAGCCGGTATATACCGACAAACTCCCGATACAACTTGTTCGATGTCCTCGTCTACTTTCGAATTTCCGAGAAGCTCATCGATCGCAGAGATGATACTCTGACAGATCGCACATTCCGTAACGGAATCTGCAAACAAAAAAAAAAAAATTCATTACCAAAAACACATTGACAAAAAAAAATCTATCAACACGATTCAACGACGTTCACAATAATATTTCAGATTCTTCGAGTTATTCAATTTCATTCTTATGTTTATTATTATATGTTCACAAAATACAAAATAAATATGTTTGAGAAAAAAAAAACAATTATATTTTGTTATAATTTTGTTCGTCATTGATTTCGATACCTTGCAAACGTTTCTCATTCTCTCGGCAAATTTCTAGAAACGTGCAAACTTCTTTAGGACTGACATCCTGCGACAGCATGTCAATAACAGCATCCGCATACTGATTGACGAATCCATTGCACTGTTGCGATATGGTTTTCGGCAAATGATTGCACACCCCGTGTACAACGTGTTCGATCTCATCTTTCGTCGATTTGTTTCTCATTGCTTTTTCGACGTACTGCATTATGAATTCACATACGACGCAAGTGCCGCTATCTTCCACCGGTTTTTTTTCCGTCATCGGATAGTAATCCGGAATTTCGTTGGTCACTGCAATAACGAAGCAAACGTGTCGTCAGACTCCGAAGAATACTCGAAAAAAAAAACTAAAATTAAATGACACTAGTTTAAACAAAAATAAACCTAGTGAAAAAAGTGTTTTGTTTTTTTTTGGCGAAAAAATTTGAGGTCGCTAAAATAACGAAAAGGACACTCATTAATTTTCCCAAGAAGGTTCTTGATAAATAAACAATGAAATAATTATGATTATGAAATAACCTTTCACCTGCAATCATCAAAACCTGTGAAAAAAATGTTTTAACTCAAACGAGAAAAAAAAACATGTGTAATTTTCAAGAGAGCTTGAAAAATCCACTTTTTGAAAATTCAGCGACTGTAATTCGAAGAATAGCAGCTCGGTTGACACATAAAGAATATTGTCGTGGAGGAAAAGATTCGGCGATCTTAAGATTCCTGTCGATGACTAAAAAAGGCTGAAATTTTTTTTTTTTTCCTAAGATCTCGAAAACGCTTATTTGGAAAGACGATTGAGTGTCATTCTCTTCTTCAGCGACCCCCAAATTAGTCTGGAAACCCCCCTTTCTTTTTATTATCAGGTTTTCGCAGAAAAATTCAAAATTTGTAAACCATTTCAATAAATAAGCAAACATGATCAAACGATTTACGTATTTCTCCATCTTTGTCGACGGGAAATGGAATCATCGACATCGCATGGACGTTTGATTGGCAAAGTTTCACGAACGAACAAATTTCTTCGGGCGACATGTCAGCTATCAACATTTCAACGAGTTCCTTGCTGTAACCTTGAACCAACGATTCGCACTGATTGTCCACGTTGCTGGGCAAACGTTGGCACAATTTGTCGAGCGCTTGTTGAATGCTAGCCTGCGTGGAAAAAGAAAATTATCGTTTAATCGTTGCGAATAAAATGAAAAAAAAAAAATTTTTGTCTTCGTTGTTCATTTGCAGAGACGTTTTTTCAGACGATTACCTGAGTTTTGTCGTCTTTGATGAGATTGTAAAGTTGGCCAACCGCGAGAAGACAGAGAGGACAACTTGGTTTGTCCTCGACTTCGCTCACCAACATCATGTCTTTTGGAATTTGTTTCCAAGCGTTCATGAATTGTTCGGACGGACACACGTGCATCATCGGACAAACCTGTAGCGTGAAAAATTTGCGTTATCAAATGTGCTGTACCGTTTTGAACGCTCGTCGAAAAAAAAAAAAACTCACCACAGACGGATCAATTTCCTGCGAAATGAGACTCACGAGAGCATCGCCGTACGAATTGACGAATTCGTTACACGTGTCTCGAACAGATTCCGGCAATTTTCGGCATACCTTGTCCAGCACTTGCTTCACTTCGTCCTACGTTGAAAATTTTGAGAAAATTCATTAATTTTTCACAACACAAAGATGGTGATGAATAAATGAAATATTTTATTTCGGATGTTCTGCTATTAAAAAACTCGATCAATTGAGAATCATCGTGTGTGCGGTATAACTACGATTGTGTCGTTACTCAAAGTTTATCTCTTCTCCATTTCGAATGAAAAATTCACTTTACGATAAATTCATTGGCTTATCTATTTATCGTTAGTATTATTTTTGAGGTTTTATTTTTATGTTAAATTATCTGAAATCTCGTCTCCATTTTATATAAAAATTAACTCAAAAATAATGTTACAGGTTCTTGTGTTATATTTTTTTTAGTTTTAATTATTTTTTAAATTAAATTATCTAAAATCTTTTATTCATTTTGGTTGAAAATCTACTTAAAAATTATTTCATTTATTTGTTTGTTGTTATATATAATTTGTTAATGTTTAATTATATGTTTAATTGAATTATCTAAAATCTCTTATCCATTTTGGGTAAAAATTTACTTCCAAGTAATTTTATTGGTTCATTTCTTATGTTATATTTTTTTAAGTTTTAATTCAACGTGCAAGCGATCAACTTTGACGTTAATTATCTCGGCTTTGGCTCTGGCAATTTTTATATTTATTTTATTTATTTTATTTATTTTATTTATTTTATTTATTTTATTTATTTTATTTATTTTATTTATTTTATTTATTTTATTTATTTTATTTATTTTATTTATTTTATTTATTTTATTTATTTTATTTATTTTATTTATTTTAATTTATTTTAATTTATTTCTTTCTTTTTTTTCAACATAGGTAATATAGTTGCATGTAAATCACGAAAATTTCAATACGATACACAGAAAACTCCTTCGTTCAAAGACTACCTTGAGACATTCCACCCACACCCACATCTGGGATCGGTCGAACGCTCGAAAATAAATAATTCATCACCGATCGCCCAATATTCACGATCGAAACATTGTAACGAACAGTCACGTTTTTTCGTGAGCGTGAGTCAACCGTAGGGAGCAGCGTTACATCGAATTACCTCGGTAGACGGATTCGTGATGATCTGTTGCAAGTAATCCAACAGATATTCGCAGAAGGCACAAGTCTTTTGTCCCTGAACGTCCATTTGGGGAGCTCCGACGATTACGGACGATCCCATCAGTTGATCGTTCGGCAGTTGCATCTCTTCGGCCTCCGTTTTTATCTTCAACGGTTTTTCGATACCTCCAACATTTTCGCCCAAATTTTTACCGGAGTTCATGATTCTAACGCCAATCTCGTGGGTTTTCGTCGGCAGGAGAGGCGCTATTGGTCTGTTCTTGAATGAATATTCATCGTTAGGACCGGGTAATAACATTATAAAGAATGTGGAGCAATTGATGGCTGTACGTAAAAGGCGCTATCACATAAAAAAACGAAATTTTACAGGACGGCGAAAAAAAAACGTTTGCATTGACGATTTCGTTGATGTTAAAAAAAATAATAATAATAAAAAAATTGAAATAAAAAGAATCCACAATCTTTTTCCCTCAACATTTTACGTAAATAAAGAAAAAAAAACGCATTTCGAAAAAGTGTGGGATAGCATATTTTGTAAAAAGAAAAAAAAAACAACAAAAACTATCAACAATTTTTTTCCCTTAACAGTTTTCGTAAATGAAGAAGAAAAACGCATTTCGAAAAAGTGTAGGATAGCATATTTTATAAAAAAAAAAACAAACAAACAAAAACTATCAATAATTTTTATCATTCAACGTTTTTCGTAAAAAAAAATAAATAAATAAAATTAAAAAAAAAAATGCTTTTCGAAAAAGTGTGGGATAGCATATTTTGTGCCTGCAGCCTTCCATTGATCTCGACGTTCGAAACTCACCCCAGTTTCGTCACCGGCAACCGGACAAATTTTTGCCATTTCGCAAAATTCATTGGGACGCAATTGGTGAACGAGGTAATCGTAAATTTGCGGATAATACTCGTCGACGACGGATTTGCACTGTGAAAAATACACACATATATATTTTTAGAAAAATTTGAAATAATAGTTATGAATAAGTCAACTGTCGATCAATGATAAAATTTGAAAAATTTGTTTTTTCTTTTTCTTCAAAACGTACTTGAGGAGCAAATGATTTGGTTTGTTTGCACAGTCCATCGAGAACTTGTTGAAACTCGTGCTCGGTCGTATTGGCAACCAGCAGATCCTTCAGATGTTCGACCAATTGGTCGCAGAGTTTGCAAGTGAGATCGTCGTCAACGTCGACCATTCCCACGCTCGACAGCGGACGTACTTCCACCTGAGGATTCTGTCGAAAATCATTATTTTATTTATATTATTTATTTTATAGAAATAATGTTTTTTTTTATGAATTAAATAGAAACAGCAGAAATCTACGAAGATTCGTCAATTGTTGGAACATAATGGCTCGTTATTATTCGTTTGAACGGATTATTTTTAAATTTTATTTTCAATTGAATAAATGCCCAATTTTTATTAACCGAATTAAGGGGACTAGGCAGCGAGAATAGGCCGAAAATGCGATAAAATTCAAATGGCATTTGTAAAGAAACGAAACAACGTACATGAATTTTCTTTTTTGCAATGGTTCTGTTGACATTTCGGCTATTAAATTAGCAGGTCGCAACTTGAAAAATATAAATATTCAAAGGAGATACGGGGTGATAAAGATGGCGACGCGTTTCACGCACTGCTTCAGCTTAACCACGATTCCGGGTGGCCGATTCAAGTTTCGTCGAATTTTCAAACGCCATTCTCTTCGGAACATGTTCCTCCACCAAGTGAACCAAAAATTTTTGAAAAACCATGAAAATTACGGAAATGGCGGCGAAAATTCGAAAAAAATCGAAAAAAACGGGCGAAATTTGTTGACATTTGTTGTAATAACAATAATAAAAAATTAATTTCTTTCCATAGAGTTTGATTCACTTGGTAGCGAACATTTATAGCTTTATTTTGAAGAAAAAAACAAGGTGATATCGTTAACCGTTCTCGAGTTATCGTGGTTAAGCTAGCGTTTATTTCGAAAAATGCTATTTCGAGATAAATCCGTTTAAAGTTCTGGCGCCTCTACGGACTCCGTGCTCGGCTAGGCGCGGCGCGCCAGCCGTGTACGGAGTGTTTTTTCTCTCCTGAGCTCAATTTTGCGAATTTTTAAGTCTGCTTTGTACCAGAATATTCGGAAGAGATTGCAGTAACAGAATATGACAAAGAATAAGAATGAAAAGATTCGAATTTTCTCGCTGCCTAGTCCCCTTAACTTTACCCCGGCCCTCAAACATTTGGGATAAATTTATTTTTCAACTGTAGAACAGTTATTACCTTGCCGGGCTCCTCGTGCTTGTGGAATTTTCCACTGCACTGACCGGACAGATGGCAAATGTTTTTCGCTTCGAAATTATCCTGAAGATGGGAATATATGCTGGTGAAGTATTGAATTACTATCGCGGAACAAGCGTCCGAGAAGGAACCCATGTGTCCGCACATAATCAACATGTTGTCGAGCACGCTATCGCGAGACGCGGCGTTCAATTTGTTCTTCATGTGGGCGGCGATCGTGTAACATCTGGAACATTCGTCGGGTTCGAGTTCGTCGTCGCTCAACGAAAGGGTCTTCGTCTCGTGATCCTGGTGAGAAAGTCAATCTGCGTTTCATTCAAACGTTTGTGGTTCGAATTTCAAAATAATTCCGTCACAGACTCTGACCAGTCAATGATACATAATTCTTGTTGTTGAATTATTGAGAAATCGTGGAATCATACGAATTTTTAATTGAATAACATTAATTTTTTTTTATGTAAGATTTATGTATATAATTATATAAAATAAAGAAAATTGATTATTTTTTTCAAACGTCAAATTTGAAGTGTTGAAAACTTTTTGAGCTGATATTGATGCCGAAATTTCAAGAAATTGTCTCGGTTACTCAAATGCGAAGGTAGAGGGCGCCACGATCTGACTGATCGGATAGAATTTTCTTAATTTTTTTTTCGTTAATTTCTGTGACGTTGTGAAAGGGAAACTAATCGTCTCAGATTGTTTTGAAATTTCGTAAGGACATGTCTGAATATATTATCTTCACTCTAGCTTAGGTTTTCAAACGAAAAAGTTTCTTCGATTGAAAATGGGAAATTTTTTTCCATTCATATAACTTCGAAACAAAATCGATGTTCGATTTGCAATCAACGATGGGCATCGATTCAATGAAAATGTATTTCAAATACTTTTTCAAACAAACAACTATGATCAATTATCATGCAAGAATCAATATTTTCACATTTCTGTAATAATTATGACCAATTTACGTGAATTATGATATTACAATGAATCGAAGTATTTGATAAATCTGGTGAAAATTCGTTATCATTTTGTCCGAAAAGTTCTTGAAATACATTTTCATTGAATGAACGATCGAGATTATTTCCAAAATTCACAATTAAAATTTACAACCGCTGTGTCGGGTTTCAGCTATCTTCTTTCGTAACAAGAAAACTTTTGATTGAAAAATTTGAGACGATTTGTGTGACCGTGAGAACATTGCCTGACGGTTCATGATGAGACCATGCGGGTAACCAGAAAAATGCCACACTCGCGTCAATTGTCAACGAAATCAAACAAAATTTTCATGACTCATAGTCAAAGTTATTCCAAAGAAACTCCCAAAATTGCATTAAATTCCACGCGGTAATTGTGGGACAAAGAAAAAAAAAGAAAAGAAAAAGATCTGCAATTTATGATGTTTCAAGGATGATCATGCTGTAAGCTGTCTCAATTGTTCATAAGCGTCTGAATTCCCCTCAAACTATTCTTCTCACTCAATTGACCCCGTTTATCATCCGTCTTATCCAATTTTTTTTTCTTCTTTTTTTTTTTTCATTCATTACCCGTTGCAACGTCGCCTGATGTTGCTCGATGAGCTCGTCGATGTGAGCGGAATTACAAAGCCCGGCGACCGAACAAACGACCGATGGATTCATCTGGGAAGCGAGGGTCTCCACGAGTTCGGGAACGAATTGATCCACGAGCACGTCGCATTCCTTGACGATCGGTTTGATCTTCATGAGAGCGCAACTTCCTTCGAAAACATCCTTGAGATCTTGCTGCGTCATGTTGCTTTCCAACTGATCGCGGGCTTGTTGTACCATGTCTTTGCAAATTCCGCAAACGCTGTCGGTGTCGTCCTCGACCTCCATCGACGACCATTTTTTGTTTATGCACCACGGAGTTGCTTTGCATGTTGACGATGTTCTGTACAATTTGTCAATATAGATTTTTTTTATTGAAAAAAAAAAAAATTTAATTTTTTTTCTATTAATTTATTTATTTTTTTCTATGATAGTGACCCTATTTGTGTTTCACTGTGTCGATTCGACCCAGGCAAAAATTTCAAACTTCGCACATTTTTCAAGAGTTAATTTGTTTATTGTTATTTTTATAATGTATGAATTTCGGAAACTTCGTATTTCAAATTTTCATTGTAAAGTCAAAAGTCTGAGGTTCATTCATGAATTTTTACAGATTTTTGCGATGCATATTTTCTATTTTTTTTCAAGCCTCGGATCGATTGGACACCACGATGGATTTAAGGGGGGACGTCTGTGCAGATTGCCGGAAAGATAGGTGAACTTTGGAAATTATTATCTCAAAAACTATAGGTCCGATTGAATTCAAGTTGGTTTTATTCGAAAGTATGTACATTGAGGTATGATGACGAATTTTAGTTTGAATATATAGTGAATGGGAGCGCTGTTATTCTGGCCGGCGTAAAATAACTTTTTCAAAGTCGGTTCCCACTTTTTTTTGGATAACGGATTGATCGATTCCTTTGAAATTTGGACACAATATGCACGGATAGGTAATGAAGTTCGGCACGTAGGATTTTTTTAAAAACTAATTTATTTTTTTTTTTATCAATCAACAAAGGTCGTAAATTGAGGTTTAAAAGTGAATTTCAACTTCAATCAAGCGCCATTTTGTGACAAAAAAGAAATCCAACGTGCCGAACAGCTCAAAACGTTACACATTAAGAATCCTCTTGAAATTTTTGTTTCGGACCAACCGACTGCCAGAAAAAGTAGAAACCGCAAACCGTGCCGACGACAAAGTTATTTTACGCCGGCCAGAATAACAACGCTCCCATTCACTATTCGTTCAAACAAAAATTCGTCAACATACCTAAATGTATGTACTTTCGAATAAAACCAACTTGAATCCAATCGGACCGATAGTTTTTGGAACAAAAATTCCCAAAATTCACCTATTTTGCAGAATAATCTTCGAATAGTTAACAATAATTATATTCTTACTTTATATTCTGGCACCAATAACCCGGACCTTGGGTGCACTTCTTTGCGCCCAACAAGTGCTTTCGAGCATTCGGACTTTCGGACGTAGGCACTACAGCGGCTGTTGCAACTGCAAAGCCACGATGAAAATAATTGTGAGTCACAAACGTTTTGGAACTGGAATTTTCATTTTTTCTTTCTCCTTTTTTTTCCTCTACTGTTTGGGAGCGTCTTCTATCAACACATGTGAGACAAAGGAATGGGTGTGATGACAAAAAAAAGAATCTAAACACTGGGGTAAGCTAGGAAAAGCCACACAATGCCTCTAAAGCCATTATCAATTCCAATTGTTTATCCACATTGACATCAATTGGATTTTAACTTTCCAAAGCTTCGGAAAATAATCAAAAATTCATTCTATCACCTTATGTCGTCACAGCTGGGGTCGATGGGGAGCTAATTGGTTGTTCTATCGCCAAATGAAAATGACAGAATGAGAGAATTAAATTAAGGTAGTACCCTCCATAAGAGAGTTCCTCGTCAGATTTTCATGGAACTTGGCATACTTATGGGTATTGATAAGAAAAAGGTTCAGTTAAATTTTCATGGCTTTCCGGAGCGCGAGAAAAAATATATCAACACTTTTATTTTCACACGTTTAACACGGAGCCTTATGGAGAATCACGCTTAATTTGATATAATACGAAAAGTCCTCGTCAGATTTTAATGAAAACACTTGAGCTGCAAGTTGAATATTCGGAGAACATTTTGGGCACTTGACAGTAGAGATCAGGAGACTGTGATTATAATAATAAGCAAATAAACATCGGGAAAAATACAGTTTATATGAGGAGTTGGTCGTGATCCAGTAGACATGGCAACGTTGCGCGTTTGTTTCCCATCTTCTCTGTCTCTCTCTCTCTCACTAATCGACATCAGAACACGCGACGTTGTCACATCAAAGTACTACGTGCCTCAATCAGGAGATGGTATATCTTAGGCTTGCTTTGACTCCAATTAAAAATCCGGATAATTAAGTCTATTCGATCAATAAATCAATCATGGAAACTAATTTACAAATAAATGATGATATAAAATAAATGTGAGTGACTCGATGCAAGTTCCATGTAGTCAAAATATTCTAAGATTACGAAAACTGACACGCAGTGTCAATCGAATGAAATCCGATCCAACGAGACTCGAATAATTTTGCCACTCGTCGAAACCTGATTCCGACCATCGAGCGATTATTCGTAGACTCTTGTTAAAAAGAAAAAAAACACACACACAGTTCAGACATCAGAACGCAGAGGGAACAAAGCGATAACACCAATTATTATTTTCTTCTTTTATCAGCAACAAAGCAAGAGGACAAGGTCCGTTTCTACACGGATGAGGACAATGTAAAGTCAACGTAATCTGTATAAGTCATTTTCATTTCGAGATAACTCCGTGGCTATTCGCCATTGTGGCCCAATTAATTTGTTTTTTTTTTCCGTCTGTTCGATTTTTATTCATTTAATCGTGCAGGAAAACCGTGATTATATCATGGAATAATGTCGTTTGCACCATTTGAACGGATGATTGGTAGCGAAAGCGAGGACGAGTCTAACGTTGATGGGTTTCGTTGATCGCGTATTAAGTTACGAGTATCAGTGAGTATTTATAAACCCAAAAGGTCATTCGGATTATCGTTGTTATCGAAGCAATGCGACACACGTTGAATCTCGCGTGATCTATGCTCGGGGACGTTGACGAAATTTATGATCCACTTAATTTGAGGACGTGGAAAAAAATTTTGCGGTGAAAAAAAAAATTTTTTTTTAGCCATTGTGAAATTGTGAGACAATTTAATATCACGAAAATTGATTACTTATTTTTATTGAATGGTTATTTATTTTTATCGAATGATTATTTATTTTTATTCAATGATTATTCATTTTTATCAAATGATTATTTATTTTTATTCAATGATTATTCATTTCAATGAATTTTGCGATATATAAAATTACAAGTTTTGAAAATGCGACATCAGTTTGTGGAATTACGCACAATTTTGGCGGATGAATGAATCAGATATTTGTAGCTTTGGTCTTAGACGACACAAAGAATAATTTTTAACCCTTAGTCCGTAAACGTTTTTTCGGCACCTTCAACCCGTAAACCAGGGTCGTTTTCGTCCTGCCTTTTTTTTTTAAACATTTAAACGGCTGCAAAAATCTGAAAAAATTAACGAAGGTTCTTCAAGCCTCCAATTGGAAGTCCTAATCATAAAATTATTAAAAATTAATTTTTTAAATATATTTTTTATACAAAATATGAGGCAACCTAGGACAAAATCATTAGTTTATTTAAAAAATCATAACTTTTTGAAAAATGAAGATATCGAAATGTTCCAAAATGGATATTAGAGGGAAATAGTGTAGCTTTCATGAAAAAAATATGCCATTCAATTATTTTGGAAAAAAATGCTTAATTTTGCAATGTCAAAATTGGTAAAAAGTATCTAATTCCTAAAAAATTACGAATGAAATCAACAATAATTCTTTTTTGGTGTGTCTTTTATTTTGTCCTTCTCACAAGGACGCAATATCCGGGAGACTTCTTCACTGGACGCTGCGCTATTTTGTCACAAAACTAGACAAACAAATTTTTCTATTTTTTTTTCGTGGTCCCAATTTTTTTGGCACTTTTACGGTCACAATGACCACTTTAAAACGGGAAATAGAAAAAAAATTACTGACAGTTTCAGTCAACGTACTCCGTAAACCAGGGTCGTTTTCGTCCGGAAACTTCGACTACCTGACATGAAGGCCACAAGAGGACTACCGGGCTGAAACTTGGTGGTTAGGTCCTTGCGGTGCCTAAGTTTTTTTACAGAAGCCTAGTAGCGACCTTTCTTGCCTTTTCGAGAAGTTACAACAACATTTGATTATCGACAGGACGAAAACGACCCTGGTTTACGGACTGAGGGTTAATAATATTCATTCGTGTCATATGATTATAAAAAAGTTAATAATCATCGATATTCCCCCTCCCCCCTTTTTGAACCCCCTTTTTTGACGAATGGGGTGTAAATAAAAAAGGGTTTCGGGATTAGGGTTAAAAACGAGAATCTCGCAATTATCAATGTAGTTTCAAGGTCGTAAACGACTGGAATCCGGAGCTTTGTCGTCGCTCGGTAGCCTTCTCAGCAACCAGGGTCAAATCGGAGAAACCCTTGATTAACATTGAACCAAGACGATTCATAAAGAACTTGTCTGCTTCCACGGTGGATTTTTCAAGTGGGTGGAAAATAATAAATTCAAGTGGCATTGTCAGGATTCGAACCCGAATCCACGACGTGTGATCCAAGATTCCTTCTACCGTCGACACCGCTGCATCTATTTTTGGCGAACATTATGTTCGGTTAATATTCCACACGAAGGTTATTTTCGTTTAGTATTCCGTGTCTGTGTGTTCCAGGTGGAGTCCAGGCACGAAGCCTCGGTGATAAGTCGACGATCGCGAAGCACTTCACGAAAATACTAATTCTTTAAGGCCAAAACTATAATTTCAATATCCATTGTCTTTGGAGGTCAAAAAACAAAAGTCATTGTATCATCTTAAATATTCGAGATATCGACTTTCCCCACTCTTGAACTTCTGTTCGTTTCAATCTGGGCAACTTAAATTCACCATCAAACTATAAATCCCGACTCCGCAAGTATGAACTTATCAATGTATGACACATACAGTCCCAGTCAAAAGTACGCTAATCCGAGTAATCTCGATTATAACTGCTTTTCGAATCCCAGAGAAATCCATAATCATCGAATGTCGCCAAATAGAAGTTATGACATCTTGTAAAACTCTTTTATACCTTTTTCAATCGCTAATATTGATTACTCAATATTGACGATCGATCGATCTGCATTTTTTCGTCGATATTCATCAATCTGTATTCCACACACTGATTTTTTCGATTTTTCGAATTTGTGAAGAAACTCCATTTTCTTTTTTTCCAAAATTTCAATACGATCAGGTCAATCGTTTTAAAATTTTTTGAAAAGTTTTTCCGATCGAATAAAAGCTGTGACAAAAATTTCAGAATATTCTTGATTTTACTGACGCATGTGTCATGCATCCTTCGTAATAACGTGCCAACCTTTCTCGTTCGTCCAATCTCCGTCGTGAGCGCGAGAGAGATGGAGCCATCGACGCTCGCTGCGGAGCGAGAGAGAACTACGCAGAAATGTATGTAACTGCATATACCAAAACGACCTTGCTAACCAAAACAAATCCTTTCTACTTTCGATCTTCCGGAAAATTCATTCGCTAACTCTTTTCCATTAATCTTTCAATTAAGAATGGGAAAAAAAAAACAATTACAAAGAATAAACGGTGCTCACGACGAAAGGTATTGAAAAAAACGAAAAACGAAAAAAAAAACATTGCATTGCAACAAAATGAACCGTCAAGGTTACTGACAAGTCCGAGTCATCAGTGACTGAGTCCTAGATTTCACCGATTCGCCAAGGACTATGAGTAACGAACATAAAAATGGCGACAAAAAAAAAATACATATACATATGTAAATATACATATATACACATATCCGGAAGTTGCACGTACAATGATGAAGCGATATGAATTAGGGGGGAAAAATAACAAAGACGCAACTCCGGATGACACATCGGAATGTAAAATGACGGACATGCACATACACAAATACTATATACATATATATAGACATATACATACATATATATATGTATATACGTGAATATATAGCCGATAAGCCCCGGAATACGATAATTCGAGTTAAATAAAAAAAAATCGTTGCTCAAAGTACGTGACTGACGTTTCGACGCAATTGCAACTGCGCCATGACTGAAAAGTCAACGCGAAATAACGAAAAAAACACGAATCACACACGAAACGCGGTGTTGCCATTGGCCGACGTTGAGCCGAGGACCCCATATAGCTTACCCACTAACTCGGGAACAAAGGAAAACAATAAAATTCTCATTTCTCGTTGACATCGAGGAAAAAAAACATAAAGAAACAAAAATTACTCACCAGCCACAATAGCGCAAAGCGCTATTAATATATGCCTCATACTTCGATTTCCACACTTATCACGGTTAGTTTTGGTGAAACAAAAAAACAATCGAACGTCACGAGATAATTAGAAGGGGATCTCAAAAATGCGGCACAAAGGTTGGTGTAACGATCGATGCGAATTACGTGTGCGACTTTGACGAGAGTTTCGCACGGTTTGTCGCGAGAGATTGGCGGAAAAACCGCTGACGATTGTCAATAGAGCGATGTGTTGCATACGAGTGTTGAAACTGAACGATTATTTTGCGTGACGGCGGTTGACGGTGGTTCGGGGGGACTTGAAGTGCAACGAACGTCCGCGATGAGTGGCGCGCGCGGCGCACAGATTCGTTGGGCTAGTCCCTCGCAGTCCCTCGCTCGGGTAATCGACGAGGCTGGCGGGCGGGCAGGGGGGGGCGAACCGTTCAGCAGTGCCGCTGCGTCCGGAGTTGTGGGAGGAGAAGTATCTCAAAGCCCCCCTCCCCCCCCCCCCCCTAACCGCAAGCCGAGCGGTTTGCGGCCACGCGTGAGGGAAAAACTCGTGGGGTTTATTCTTCGGCAGTCTTCGGTGTTGTTCGGTCGGGACATTTTTATATATCTACGCTCGAGGATCCTTCGGTCCGGTTCCAGCTGCGTTTGAAAGCTTCCAAGCACAGGGCCGGCGGTACGGGTATGTACGGTGGGTAGTACTACCCACCTGAAAAATTCTGAACATATATCGAATATGCGCCCCCCACCCCGTGGGCCGCTGCACTAACCACGCGGGTTGAGCGCAAACCGCCGGCACTGTCCAAGCAGGTAGAGTGAGGGTGGAGCATGGAAGTAAAGGTATGGACCAGCTTTATCCGACTCTTCGGTTTCAAGCCCATTATGTGACCCTACTCGAAACTAAACCACTAGGAGTGCTGCAGACGTTCTGTCCGGTTTCAGCGGGTTATTTGAAATAAATTTTGAATAACGAAATCTGAAATTCTGGGCATATGTGTGTCATAAGGTCATATATAGAGCTAGTGTTGAAAACTTGTCTGGAGATATCTATTGATGGTCACAAATATGAATGAAACTATTAAAATTGACGCACTGGCCTATGATAACTGCTTTTAGATGAAATAACCATAAAAAAACAGTGATACAAATATTGCAAAGAAAAAAACAGTGCTTCTAATAGGGTGATTATATTTAAAATTACAAAAATATATGATTGATAATGGATAAAAGTTTATCAAATGCAATGAGTTCTGGAGTTTACTTTTAATTATAATTTTTCAATATCAGATTACTAATCTCTGAGTATATTCAATTTCTGAACAAATATTAAAAATAAATAATTTAATAAACAAATTTTCAAGTGAATTGCATGATAGGATGCTTCCGTAAGAACGGTTCTTCTATAAGTTGTGATAAGGAAAAAAACACATTTATGACACGCCGTGCGTAAAATGCGGTTTTACCCACGCTTCGCGTGGGCAAATCCCCATTTTCACACGTTGTGACATAAAATTGTATACGATACTATTACAACACGTATGTGTGGAACGTTATTTATTTCATAGCCATAACGTTCCCACTTCAGGAACACTTCCTTATCGAGAGGGATGGAAAAGAGATGAACCTTCTCATGGTTTGATTTATACCCCGAATTACAATTGGGTATTATACATCGGTCACCTTTGTACCGAGGGTACCAAGGCATTTTCGTTGACAAAGACGTTCTGTGTATACTCAAAAATAAAAACTATTCGAAAGAACCCGCTGAAACCGGGCAGAACTTCTGCTGCGCTCCTAGCGGTTTAGTTCCATGACGTCAAACAGGGGGTCATATAATTCCAGCCTTTTTTCGATAAGTCGGATAGGGCTGGTATGGACTAATTGCTGACTCTGTGGCTTACGTTCGGAAACCCTACTTGGGTCGACTGTAGTCAACTTGCACGGTTATAGTTAATATAACTCTAGTTATACTACAGTTGACTCGAGGAGGGTTTCTGAACGTTGAGGTAGTTCCCACAAACTGAGATTTAAAGCAAGCCTAATATATATACCATCTCCTGATTGAGGTTACGTGGTACTTTTACTTTGACAACGTCGCGTGTTATGATGTCGAAAATTATAAGTGGCATTCACGGATTTTCGGCAGGTGTCTCTCTTCCATCGAAAATGTCATCGACCGATCAGGCTTACCTCGTTGAGGTAAGGCAGATCGCGTACTTCTGGCGTAGTTCATGAACGAAGCGTGTGACTCGACGGTCCTTCGCCTGATGTCGCTCGGACAAATCGAAAGTGTTGTGGACCGGTCAAACAAGCTCATTGGCAATCAGACCCTGCCAACTCTCTTAGGCCGATGTGAATGATCATGATTGTTGAAGTGAATACTTCTTAAACGACACAGGATCGGCTCGCCAGCCGGCGCGTTGTAGGACGGGACAAGAGAATGAAGGAATGAAAGAAGAGAGAGAGGGGGCGAGAATGATGCGTGGGCTGTGGGTATGCGAGTGAGAGCGAGCGAGTCAATGCAGAGAGGGGGCAGGATCGCGTGCCTCGTCATCGGCAGTATAACCTGGAGTATAGGTGCGATAGGACGGACAGACCTCGTGCGAGAGAGATAGCGCCATGGGCGCTCGCGGCGGAGCGAGAGAGAACGTGGATCTTAAGAGGATCCCGAACGTTTGGGCCACCTTCTCTCTCGCTCCGCCGCGAGCGCCCATGGCGCTATCTCTCTCGCACTTGTTGCGGCCGCGAAACGTTTGGGATCCTCTCAAATGGCGGGTAAGGGCTGGAGCGTAAGAAAAAACACTTCTGCGATTTTTTTCATAAATAAATAAATAGAGATAATTCATTCAAACCTTTTACCCATCATTAAGTGTCATTTCGATAACATTCTGTGATTGTTTTATGCGAAAATATCGAATAACAAGCCGGTGACAAAGCTTTTCCAACAATGTCTTTGGATAAAAACTATTTGCGGTAATAACTGTATCTCAGCTGAAAATTATCTCAAATCAACGATCATCTAAATTTAGTCGAAGTATCATCAAATCCTCCCCTTTACGGTCTCTGATTTTTTTTTCATTCTTAAATTTTCGGTGGTCATTTAAAGTGAAAATTTCGTGGTCATTTTTCATAAAAAATAGCAGTTTTCACTTTCGATAACCACCAACAATTTGAAAATTAAAAAATAATAATCAGAGAACGTAGGGGGGAGGATTTCATGATATTTTGACTACATTTAAATGGTCTTTGATTTTAGATAATTTTCAGCTGAGATATAGTCAACACTGCAAATCGTTTTTTTTCCAAGGACGTTTTTGGAAAAGCTTTGTCACCGGCTTGTTCGTCGATATTTTCTTATTAAAAGATTACAGGATGTTATCGAAATAATACTTAATATTGTTCAAAAGATTTGGGTAAATTTGCTCTATCCATATTCATAAAAAAAGACGTCTACCCTCCAGCCCTTATGCCCCCCCCTCCCGTTAATAAATAAAAAACATTTTTGAAAACACAAATATCAACGTGCAGGCTACTTTCGACTTCCTTGTTAATTCATAATTCGATCACTGACTCTTCCTCGCCTCCCCTTCTCTCTCTCTTTCTCTTTCTCTCTTCCTCTCCTGCCCTTCTCTCTCTCTTTCTCTTTCTCTCTGGAATCATCGGCAGAAATAATTTACCGCGCTAGCGAAATGCATACAAGTATTCACTTCCATCGTGTGTGATTCCCACACACTCAATTTTTTATTTTTTTTTGACTAGTTGAATGGGCGGCGAGATTGAAAAAAAATTTAGCCGGCAGGTCCTGTCGGCAATCGATCGAAGATGTACGACAAATCGCGGATCAGCGAATCCAAATCACCGCGCTTGGTAGTCCCGAGCAGAAGTGGCGCCGCCGGGCGGTGCAATCCGTCGGATCTTTCCTCGCTTTTTCCGACCATTTTTTTAAACATTTTGATCGGGCTCCTTTACTCTAGTCTCTGTGGACAATTCCATCGTCTTGAGGTAGAAAAGTCGCACAGCGCTCTGCCGTCGATAACGATGACCCCGGAAGCTCACAGTTCTGGTTATCCAACGATTTTACAGATTTCGACATGACCGGTCGTGAAACTATCATGGTAAACTCTTTACCGTCTCCACCAATGGTAAAACAGGTGCGATGACATTTTTTTTTGTCGGTATTGTACTACCACTCGGTCGGTAACAGAAACTATTATCTAAAAAAAAAAAAAAAAAATTTAAAAAAAAAAGAGTCCCAATGATAAATGAAAAGTTTTTCTCTTCAAATAGATTTTTAATTAAAACGAATGCGACGATGAGACAATATTTTCTTCACAATGAAATCTCGACAGGGATAACCGCCGACATTAGTAATAGGAGATGATGGACGAATTCAGGGATGAAATAAAATACGACAATCACATGTTTTACTTTCAGTTTGATTGAATGCCATTTGATTTTTTTTTTTTTTGTTTTTTTATTATTCTCTAAGCATACCAATATAAAATAGATAACAAAACGATCAATGATTCAAACTCGGCTTGAACGTGGTATATTGCGGTGGCTTGTCCTTTCTGCTATGGGGCTTCAACGTTGCGAGACGTTCGGGTTTGAGAAACAGCTGCTCCCCCTGCACAACATCGGTTACTGGGAACTCAGAGAAACGTTAGCACTTTCACGACGATCTAGAAATTTTTTTGGACAAGGGTAACGATATATATATATATATATGTATGTACATATATATATCGTTCTACGCAATTCATCCACGAGCATATTATCATTCGCAGAGGTTGGGGAACAATTATGGCAATGCACATTCGGGATTGATTGTGGTCTGCACTTTAATAATAATCATTGTATATTACAGCGTTTATTCGTTTTTGATTGTTATTGTTGTTGTCTCGGGCATTACAGTGAAATAATTTCAAGGTTTAAACAAGTGCGGATTGAAAATTATTCTTGCTTCGTTTGTTTTTTTTTTCGTCATTCAATTAAATTATTATCGGATGTAACACAGAATTTAAATTACATGTATAGATTCGTGGAATGATAACCGACTTCGAAACTCGCGCGCATCGATCGCGACAGAAATATAAATACCGATAAAAAATCTATGCAGACTTAACGTTAAACGGTCCGTCCGTGTTTCGGTCCGTTAGTACTCATATATATATTTATGTATATAGATATATATTTATATATTTATATATTAATTTAAAATATTTGAATTGTTCAACGAAAATCAAGTAGTGGAAAAAAATTCGCACGATTCTTTTCCTTTCTCTCTTTCTTTCTCTCTCTCTCTCCCCCTTCCTCTCTCTGTACATGTACGCACAAACACTAAATGTAATTGGAAACGTTCGATCTTTATCGTTGATGAACGGAGCGAAAATGTTTCCACACATTCATTGTTTCTCTCGCGGCGAAGCTCGAAAAACACACTATTACGTCAACACTGTATAATTATCTCGTAATTCGTAATTACATAACGCTCGAACGAGCATTAATCTGTCACTCGTTTGAAAATAAAACAGAAAAAAATAAAATAAATCAATAAATCAAAATATCGAATCATAATTTGATGCGCGATCAGTATAATTACGAATCATAATTGCATTGCAATCAATGAAATAAATAAAACTAACTCGATAACTCGCGATTCTGGGGGTTGGGGTTGAAATCGAGAACGAGCAATGTCCCGAAAGGTAAAACTTCCGAACGCCCAATGCTTCGAATGACAATGTCTCGAACGGTCGAAATCCCGAATGAGATTGTAGCGAACGTACAATATGCCGAACGGCTACCAGTCGACGCGATTTTCAACATTTCCCGACTTTCGAGCTTTCCCACGGGTAAATTATCAAAGTTAGATACACGCCGTCGCGGACTTTTTTATAGGAAATTCAATTCTCTACAACATTGTTTATGTGAACTTTTGGTCTACATACCGTTGTTTATCCAGCGTTCGGACGGGAAGGTAAAAATGTATCGATTTTCTTGTTTTTACCTTTCCATCCAAACGCTGGATAAACAACTTTTGGTCTATATAGACCAAAAGTTCACATGAACAATGTTGTAGAGAACTGAATTTTCTATAAAAAAGTCCCCGACGGCATGTATCTAACTTTGATAATTTACCCGTGGTAAAGCTCGAAAGTCGGGAAATGTTGAAAACCGCGCCGACTGGGTGGACGTTCGGCATATTGTACGTTCGCTACAATGTCATTCGGGATATTTCGACCGTTCGGGACATTGCCGTTCGAAGCATATCGCGCGTTCGGGATTTTTACCTTCCTGAACATTGCTCGTTGCTGGATTTCAACCCCAACCCGATTCCGAATATTCGTTGATTTATCATCATACATAATTATAACAACAACGACAATGATGACTGCAGAGCGATATCGCGATCTCTCTCTCTCTCTCCCTCTCTCTCTCTCTCTATCTCTCTTTTCCGCACGAACGGCTCAGCGTTGACGCGTAAATCTCGTATCTTGTCAATTTATTTCCCATTTATTTTACTCGGTTTTATTTTTATTCCATTCCGTGTTTGTTTGTTTTTTTTTTTTTCGTTTTTGGTTTTTTTTTGGTTCTCGATCCCGTTAAGATTCCCGATCGATCCGAGCTTTCCACCTACTTTTCCCCCGAAACCCGCGGGTGGGGTGCGGAAAAACGGGGCGGGATGGTGAAGAGGGCAGACGGTTGGATTTTGCAAGAATAACATGCATCGGGAATGTATAACTATGTATGTCTACTTGGCTTGACGTTCGCATCTATCATTCGATTCTAGTGGGTTAATATTATCGGTGGGGGGGGGGGGGTTGGGTTGCGTTTCGCCGTTCCCGAACGCCCTCGCCCGAACTCTCAGCCGCGGAAGTGCAAACGCGGTGATGATAAACGCGCGTGACAGGCGCACTCTCCCCGAGCGCATACACATCGAGAGGGCTTGTCGGAAGGGCGAAGCGAACCTCGAACGCAAATTTCTACGTGTTTGCATGTGATATTCGCTGTCTGCGTATAATATCCGTACATATATATATATATATATATATATATATATATATATATATATATATATATCTGTATATATATATATATGTGTGAAATATCGTGCGACTCATGATTTTAATGTGGCAAATAAAAAAAATAATAATCATCGAACAAATAATATATGTACAATTTTTAACGATTTTAAAGATTGAAAAGATTCAACGCAATCGTAATATTTTCGTGCAAAACTTCGAGCTATGTTACTTATCACACATTTTGTTGTTTAATCGAGAAAACAATGTTTTTGTTTTTGTTTCGTTGGAAAATATTGTTTCACGATATACAGCGAAATTTATTGAGGAATGACACCACGGTAAATTTTCGAAATCATTGTTTCGTGATTTTTTCCTGGTAAATGGAAGCTTTGTGATTGCTGTGAAATTCAATTCATCGTTTCAATTTGACTTACCGATTGAATTCGTAAAAAATCAAAACGAATTTTTGAATATATTTATCAGTAGGTATGTATATTCCACTTAAAAAATGGCGGAGACAAAATGAAGCAAAGAAAGCTTATTGAGCTAGTTTTTTACAATATACTTTTCATATTATATTTTTTTCAGCCGGGTTTTATTTTTTTATTTTTAAATTCTCATGCAGATATTTTATAAATGAACTCGATAAACAATTAATGGTTCATAATTTCAGAAAAAAAAAATTCCATAGGCACGGATAAATATTGAAATAAAGGACCGATCTGATGAACATAAAATTCTAATCACGATGATAAATAATTCACTCCCATTGTTTGTTATTTTAAAAAAAAAATTCCGTTACTTTTTCCGCAATTACCGTGGTCTCGGTCCTTATTAAATAATCCGATAGTTTTGCAGGAATTTTTTCAAGACGTTTTTTCAGTTGGATATCTCATTGAGACGCAGACAGCGAATATCGATGGGTGAATCAATTAGGTACAGAGCATCGTTGGCAGAGCAGTGAGGGGGTAGTCTAAATTCGGGGTTTGACGAGCTGGTTTTTTTTTTGTTTTTTCTTTTTTTTTCTGGTTTTTTCGAGATACATTCTCTCCTCTTTTATTCATTACTTTTTACGTTATTACTTATTGGATGATTTTTTTTTTGGTTTCGTTTATTCATTATTATTGTTTTTTTTTTTTTTTGCCACGACTTATCTGACCTGTAGCGTGTACTGTGGTCCGTGAAGAGGCGGCGGTTGACTGGAATGATGGTGCCTCTGATAGTGAGATTGTGGATGGGCCTCGTGCTGATAACAGTCCTGCGGATATTGGGTAGCCACGGGTTTCAATACGTGATTGTTGTGACGTTTCTCTTGAACGAATTGTTGGGCGGCACGTTCCATCGTGTCGATTCCGGGCAAACGTGGATCCTCGATCATCGCGTTCGAAGCCTTTGTGCTGATGACAAACGCAAATAAAACGTTCGCGTATTTATACATTGTTGACGAAAATGAGAAATAAAACATTTTGATGAACAAATCTTTGGGGTCTGTGTGAATTGCCGGAAAAATAGGTGAATTTTGGAAATTATTATCTGTAAAACTATTGGTTCGATTAAATTCAAGTTGGTTTTGTTCGAAAGTATATACATTGAGGTATGTTGACGAATTTTTCGTTTGAATGTATGGTTAATGGGGGCGCTGTTGTTCTAGAAATAATGAAGATGATAAAATAATGCAAAATTTTGATTATAAATTACCAATGAACTTGCTGAAGCGTCGGACCGGTATTTCTCGGTACGCAGCATCGGTCCGATCGTAGAAAACAGACGAAACCCATGATCAAGATTGAGAGGACGGTGAAACCGGCTACGGCTCCGATCACGAGAGGTATCTTCGGGAAATAATGAGAAACAAAAATAAAAAAAAACAGACATTCATTATTCTTCTTTATTAATATTGCAATGGTAAATGAACATTCAATTCATTTTTATTACATTTCATCCATTTTTTTTCGTTGATTTATCACTTTCATAATTTATGAAATATAATAAAAATCAATCAAATGTTTATTTTTATTATGTTTCATTAATTTCTTTCCCGTCGATTTATTATTTTGGTAATTAATCAATTTCTTCGTTAGCTAATTTTCCTCATTGTCCCGAAAAAAATTGACACCATACTCTTAACAGAAAAAAAAAAAAATGTTGCTGAAAAAAACTGTTTTGTTGAAGCAAAAAGTGAATTTTGTTACTTGTGCACAACGATTTCAATGACAAGCCAATTACTCAGCGACGTGAGGGCTGAAACAATTATTTTTTTTTGGGTAAATTTTGACAATTGTCAATTTGGGACAATTTGAAAAAAAAAAAAATTTTTTCCAATTTCTTATTTATTTTGTTCAATTATTAAAAATAATTATCACCTGAGCAGGTTCGTCGACTCGTAGCATGAGAGCCAAACGATCGGTCCCGTGATCGTTTTGAACGATAACCGAGTAAAGTCTCTGGTCCTCTTTGACGGTGTGAGTGAATTCGAGAATGGCGATGTAACAGTCTTCGGATGCGAGTTCGAGGTCGAGGGCGCGATAACGCGACTCGAGCACCTCGCCCGCGTGTAGTCTCGTGCTGCCCCATTCCCAGGCAACGAGGGAGGGTTTCGGATCTGAACACAGTCTTATCTCTAATCTCGCGGGACTTCCTTCCGTAGCCGAGACGATGAACTTTTCTTTGCTAGTTGGTTTCACTACCTGCGAGAAGGAAAAGAAGAAAAAAACAACAATGCTCTTGACATTCGTATCGGAAAATGAACACTCAACGCAGACCGTGGGGTCGAAATGACCCCGGACGAATTTAACGTTCGAAGTTTATGCGATACGAAAATTGAATTCGTTGATCAGCTTTTTTTTTTTTACATTAAATTCAACCTTTTTTTTTTTAACCTCCACCTTCTTTCCCTTATTTTTTTCTCAAAGTTTCGCGATTTGAGAGCAACGAATTTAATTTTCATCTCGAAATACGAAAAAATTGCAGGAGTTTTAATTTTTTGTTCCAGTTGAAAAAAAGTGATTTTTCACAATTTCGGAATTTTGTTTCAATTAAAAAATGATTTTTTTTTTGACAAAAAGAATTCTCTCGCATAGAATGAATATTGCAACGTTAATTACTTTCGTAATTATTTCCAACTGCGAATATTCGAATGGATTTTCCGCACTAAGCATTTTGATCGTGGGGTCCGAAACGACCCCACCCCCCCTCCAGCGTGACTGTTACGTAATTCCGCTGAAGTGGTACATCGAATTTTTTTATCTGTTTTTTTTTTCAACTCACCCTTGGTGCACCGACGACTTGTAGCGATACCGGTGTGCTTTTGACTTCTCGCAAATTACCATTTATTCTGTTTGACGCTAGACAGATGTACTGTCCCTGTTGGGCGTAAGTAACATTCGCGAGCATCAAACGTTGACCCTTGCCACACTCGACGTGTGCCCTACCGTCGTTGAACACTTGCGCCCATCTGAATTAAAAAATAAAATAAAAGTAAATAAAAAAAATGAATAAATAAATAAAAAAATCGTCGAATTGAAAATTTTGTTTTTGGCCGACCTCCCCGTCAAAATTCCCTTCTTTACGTCTTTGTTATACAATATACTTTATTTTTATTTTTATTTTTATTTTTATTTTTATTTTTATTTTTATTTTTATTTTTATTTTTATTTTTATTTTTATTTTTATTTTTATTTTTATTTTTATTTTTATTTTTATTTTTATTTTTTTTTTATTTTTTTACTCGCATGACGCTATCGCCGGGGGATTGTTTGAGATTTTGTGAGTTAAGATTCTAATGCTAATAATGTTTTTGATGAATCGAAGAATGTCGCATGGAAAATTGTGATTGTGATGATAACCCTAATTAAAATTACGTACCTGTATTCGGCCGATGGCATTGCGTCCGCGTGGCACTCGAACGATGCACCCGAATAAAGCAGAGCGGTGGATAAACGGTCCGGTCCGACGGAAATAATTTTCGGCGGATCTAGTATAACAAATAAATCAGATAAATCAAATAAATCATGGGGGTACATCTGTGTAGATTGCAGGAAAAATACGTGAATTTTGGGAATTATTATCTGAAAAATTATTTGCCCGATTGAATTCAGGTTGGTTTTATTCGAAAGTATATGAGGTGTTCCACCCCATTTCGAACGGTCAAAAAGTTTTGCATTCCCGAAAAAATTGAAATTTGGTCAAATTATTCAATTAGACGAAAAAAAGTAGTGTGAATTTTTTCAGATTTTTTGGATCGCATTTTTTTGAGTTTTTCAACATTTCAAAATTTTCTAAATAACGTTATATATTGAAAGCATACGATTAAACAGAAAAATGTTTCAGACAAAAAAGTTGCAGTTTTCCATAAACTTTGTGAAAACATTTTTCTTGGAATTTTTCGAGTTCAAAAAATGACCATTTTCATCAAAAATATACGAAAATAATTTTTTTCGGTCGGTATGTCACCTTCGATTTATCTCAAAAAATTCCTGAAAATACTCTGAAATGTGTAAAATACACACGTATTTTTTTTGTCATGGCTCGATTAGTTGTTCCTAAGCTATGCTTTGGTTTATTAATAATATTTATTAAAGTTTTTTTAGAAAAATCCATTATTATGGAAAATCATAATCTCCCGAATTGTTTTTCTCAAATTCACAGATGAGAGAACATTTACAATAATAATATTAATGTTTTTGAGCTTATTGGATAATCGATAACGTAGATGGAACTCCATTGAACTCGTTCGAAAGCTACGCTCTATAATCACTCGTTCAAAAAATTCAATGATTAAGTGAATAATTTTCTGTCCTAACATCATATTTTTTTATTATTGTTGTGTAAATGAATCACAACGTAAGAACTGGGAAAAAGTGAAGCATAAACAGATCGTTGCGAGTTATTTATTTTTCCAGACTCGGTGAGTTACGAAGTCCGTGGCGAGCGAATATATTTTGCATTGGAGAATCCCATCCGGTCCTGGTATAATGCAAAGGTGTTTTTGGGTCTTCGGTACAGCTTTCACTCGCTTAAATCTCGATTCCATCTACGTTATCGATTATCTATGCTCCAATAAGCTCCAAAACATTAATATCATCATTGTAAATGTTCTTTCATCTGTAAATTTGAGAAAAACAATTCGGGAGATTATGATTTTCCATAATAATGGATTTTTCTAAAAAAACTTTAATAAATATTATTAATAAACCAAAGCATAGCTTAGGAACAACTAATCGAGCCATGACAAAAAAAATACGTGTGTATTTTACACATTTCAGAGTATTTTCAGGAATTTTTTGAGATAAATCGAAGGTGACATACCGACCGAAAAAAATTATTTTCGTATATTTTTGATGAAAATGGTCATTTTTTGAACTCGAAAAATTCCAAGAAAAATGTTTTCACAAAGTTTATGGAAAACTGCAACTTTTTTGTCTGAAACATTTTTCTGTTTAATCGTATGCTTTCAATATATAACGTTATTTAGAAAATTTTGAAATGTTGAAAAACTCAAAAAAATGCGATCCAAAAAATCTGAAAAAATTCACACTACTTTTTTTCGTCTAATTGAATAATTTGACCAAATTTCAATTTTTTCGGGAATGCAAAACTTTTTGACCGTTCGAAATGGGGTGGAACACCTCATATACATTGGGGTACGTTTACGAATTTTTGTTTGAATGTATAGTGAATGAGAGCGCTGTTATTCTGGCCGGCGTAAAATAACTTTTTCAAAGTCGGTTACCACTTTTTTTTCAGATAACCGATTGCCCGATTTCTTCAAAATTTGGACACAATATGCACGGATAGGTAATGAAGTTCGGCACGTAGTATTTTTTTTAAAACTAATTTATTTATTTTTTTATCAATCAACAAAGGTCGGCAAATTGAGGTTTAAAAGTGAATTTCAACTTCAATCACGCGCCATTTTGTGAGAAAAAAAATTCCTACGTGCCGAACAGCTTAAGACGTTACACTTTGGGAATCTTCTTGAAATTTTTGTTTCGGAGCAATCGACTGCCGGAAAAAGTGGGAACCGCAAACAGTGCCGACGACAAAGTTATTTTACGCCGGCCAGAATAACAGCGCTCCCATTCACTATACATTCAAACGAAAATTCGTCAATATACCTCAATGTATATCCTTTCGAATAAAACCAACTTGGATTCAATCGGACAAATAGTTTCTGAGATAATAATTCCCAAAATTTATCTATTTTTCCGGCAATCTACACGGATGTAGCCCCTTAAATAGATTAAATAAATTAATTAAACTAAATAAATTCAATAAATTAAATAATACATTTCAATAACTGAGCGAACGATTTCTCAGAGTACGTACTCCTCCAAATTTGTTGTTACGTCAATTCGCAAAAATGAGTCGTCGTGAAAAAAATAAATAAATAAAAGTGTAAAGCCAGAATTTGTTGTAAGCTCACAGTTAACGGTGATCTGAGTGGAAACGGGATTGCTCTCTCCCTCGGTGTTCGACGCAACGCAGGTATAAACAGCCGCGTGATTTCTGAATATCGGTGAAAACTTGAGAGTTTCCCCGATACTCGCCACTTCGGTGTTATCAGATCCTTTTGTCCGCTTCCACAGAATCGAGGCCGTTGGATTGGCATCGGCGACGCATCTGATTTCCAAATGATCCCGGCCCTCTTCCAGCTGACCGTTTGGCGTTCCCACCAAATGGGTCTTCGGTGCATCTGCACGATAAAACGTTGTGTCACCAATTTTTCCATGATACTTTGTTAGATTAAATTAAAAGAAAAAAACTTGAAGTTGAAACTTGCAATTTGCTTAATCTGAATTTTAGGTAGTGATCGAAGATTCGTCCGCGAGGAAGGAAGAATGAGGGCGCTATGAGGAAGCATGTTTGCTTTGGCTTCCTCATAGAAGAATCTTCGTTCACAACCTACAATTCAGAGGAAACAAATTGCAAGTTTCAACTTGCAGCTTTTTGAATCGGCACATCGAAAAACTTGAATTTCTGTCAAATCCGAACAGTTCAACCGATCTCCGCCAAATTTCATACACATCACGGCCGAATGATGTTCTATACATATGTAAAGTTGAAGCTTGATCGGTCTGAGTTAACGAAAGTTATAGCGACAAATTTGATTTTCGGAAAAATTCGAAATATCATAAAATCAAAACTTATCGATGGATTTGGCCCAAATGCAATACCAACCAACCTCGGGTACACATCTCTTTGTCAACGACTATTTGGACGAGTATCTCAAAATTTCCGATCACTATAGTGACAACAACCTTTTTTGGGAATTTAAAAACGACCTAAAATCCGAGTCACAGCTTGAATCATCGCGAAAATTACGGACAAAGAAAGGATTGTGGAGCTGCACATGTCTGCAAAATTTGGGGGCTGTAACTAAAACCGTTCTCGAGTTATACACGTTTCAATTTTGAGAGGCCATTACACACCTACATCCCCACACACACATATATACATTTTCTCCAAATGTATTTTCTCGACGTTTTGGCACATTCTAAACACGGTGACATGAATATTTCGAGAAAAAAAAAATTCCCACCGTCACGGAGCTTCCTTTATGACAGAAAAAAAAAAAAAGAAAAAAAAAAGAATTAATGAAAAAAAAAACTATCGTTGACCGGTCTCAAAATTTTTAGTTTTTTTTCCCACCCATACGGGTTATATAAACCCATATAACCGGGGGTTGCAAGGGTTCCTAAAATTTTCCGACAATAACGGAATATTCAGGTTTCATATGGTAACTCAATCTCGTACGACCGGTAGGCCATTTAAATTTTTTTATTTATTTTTCGCATTTTTTTTCATGCAAGCCCGAGGCCAACGTGAAAACGTTCGTGATGGAGTTGGTCCGGCGAGGGTGGAGAAAGAACTTGCTCGGTAGGTTGGGCGACGGTGGGACTCGGTGAAAAAGAGAGCGGCAAGTACGGGACGCGAATGGGGTGGGTTAGGAAGGAGGCGGAGAGGGTCGCGCGAGAGAGAGAGAGAGAGAGAGAGGGAAAGAGAAAGAGGAGGAGAGAAACAGAGTACGAGAAATTTTGCGGGGGCCAACGAAAAAGTCGGGTTTTTTTTTGCCACGGTCGGTCGTACAGTTTGCGCAGCTGTCCATTTCACGTAACAATGATTTCAAAATACGCGCGAACGAACACCCGCTGACCCATTCACAATTTGAGCTCCATTCTCTATTACCCGCGCGCACCTAACTATCCGCTTGCCCCCCCCCCCACTTTCCCCTGTCCCCTCGTACGGGCTCAGCCAACTCGCACGGCGACCCGGAGCTTTTCCCCGACCGAGCAGCCATCGTCGAGCTTTGCGAATTTCATTCCTGATTCACGTGTTTTCCAACACGTTTCCCATTTCAATTGTTAAAATATATATATATATATATATATATATATATATATATATATATATATATATATATATATATATGTGTGTGTGTGTGTGTGTGTGTGTGTGTGTGTGTGTGTGTGTGTGTGTGTGTGTGTGTGTGTGTGTGTGTGTGTGTGTGTGTGTGTGTGTGTGTGTGTGTGTGTGTGTGTGTGTGTGTACCCACTTGACTCATTAACGAATAAATCAAATTACGGTTCATTTTTACGTATTGTTCAATTAATTAATCGTCACGATTAATTATCATCAATTAATTAATCGTTATAATTTTTTTTTATTTTTATTTTTTGATTTTTTTCGTTCGTATCGACGTGAACGAGTAATTTTGTTGAACGAACAAGTTTCTCATAGCGTTCGATGAATTTAACCTTTGTACAGTTTTGTTCGATTGCGTCATGGTTCCGTGGTGCAGTTTTTGATTGAAAATGAACGAATCGATTGGGAAAAAAAAATAAATGGTCGAATGAATTGGTAATTCGATCGAAGTAATTTTGGATCGAATAATTTGATTGAAAATGAACAATATACCTAGATGGTTCGTAAACCATTGCCATTAATAATCGATGTAATTAAAAATTGAAAAAAAAACCATCGAATATCGCTTCTGCGAATAATTCGTGCGAAAAATTCGAAAAAAATGCATTTTTTTGTTCGCCTTTTGTTTTCGTAATTTTTTCGTTCGAAAAATAAATGCGAAACGTTAAAACGGTGAATATTCCAATATGGGTCATAACATTGATGCGTAAAATTTTGATATTCTTGCAACAGTGATGCCACAAAGGGTTTTAATACGTTGGGAACAATAAAAAAAAATTTAAAAAAAAATACGCAAGCGGAGTCAGCGTGAAATTCCATCGTTGCGGAAATTTCAATTTACTCGCCAGATATGGGAGGAAAGCGCGATGATTTCGATCGGTGCTAATCGATGGATTCACCAGTGGACGACGAGCGAGTGAAAGAACGATTTTTTTTTCTTTTTTCGAATTTTTTTTTTTTATCATCGACGAATCGCTTCGTCACGGTTTGTGTCAGATCCCGGAAACCTGCCGACGTTTTTCATACCCTCCCCCTCCCCCCTCCCCCCTTTTGCCCCGTGGATATCGCGGTCGAACGGTTTTATCCGGGCGACAGCGGAATCGTCGAAACCCCGACTCGTCGCCGAGTCTTTGTATCACAGAATACGTGAATATTCGGAGCGAAACGAAGAGACGGCAAAGACGTGAAAAAAGAAAAAAAAAAAAAACGCTTTGACGAACTTTCGTTTTTTCGTCGCGTTGAAAGATATTTTTTTTTATATTCGCAAAAACGCGGGTCTTTATTTCTTTAGAACGTTTTTTTTTCTTTCTTTTTTTTTCTTTCTTCGATCAGGACGACGCGATTAACAAGGACAACGATCAATTGACGTAGTCGGACGCGTAAGTACGTTCATCGTGATCGTAATTCACCGGCGACCGGTCACGATAAGTCCGGTCTCGTTCGGCAAGAACAAAACGGTGATGTCGAGCGCGGGGCTTCTCTCTCTCTCTTCGTGTATACAGGGTGTCCCGTTTGAAAATAATACAGTCGAATGTCTCGTCAGTGAAAGAAGTGACGAGAAAATGGGTCGGATGAAAGTTGTAGGGTTCTAAGGGGGACACTCAGTGCTGATGAAATCTATGCTCTTACAGTTCATGTTTTTATGCTGCAAGCATAACGGCGGTTTTTTTGAATGGGAACAATACTTTTGAACCACTTGAAGTTGTTTCATTTTTCGAGACGAATTCAACGAGATACCCTGTGTTAAGGATTGCTCATAGATGTTTCATGAAAAAATCTATCGTATAGAATCGTAAATTCGGTGTGCCTCACTGCGTGGAACACCTTAATCGCGTCTGATATCACGTAAGCTAATATTAGGATTATTATTATCAGCTCATATTGGGTTACGTGATATTGGACGCGATTTAGGTGTTCCACGCAGTGTGGCACACCGAATTTCACGATTCGATACGATCGATTTTTTCATGAAAAATCTATGAGAAATCCCTAACACAGGGTATCGTTGAATTCGTCTCGAAAAATGAAACAACTTCAGGTGGTTCAAAAGTATTGTTCCCATTCTAAAAAACTGCCGTTATGCTTGCAGCATAAAAACATGAACTGTAAGAGCATGGATTTCATCAGCACCGAGTGTCCCCCTTCGAACCCTGCAACTTTCATCTGACCCATTTTGTCGTCACTTCTCTCCCCGAAGAATTATTCGACTGTATTTTTTCAAATGGGACACCCTGTATTCAATCAGTCTCGGTCTCAAGGAGCCGATCGAATCTTTCGCAATGGTAATCGCGACCGACTGTCGCAAAGGAATATTTATCCGCATCTAATTTGGCTCTTCGCGTAATTTAATTCGTCTTATTGAAGCGAATGCGAATGAAATTGTTTTCCTTTTTTCATTTTCTTGCTTTTTGTAGTGCTGCATTGTACGGAGTTTTCTTTTGTGGACGCGCGGTTCGTTGTCGAAGGAAATTGTTGCGGGGGTGAGCTGCCTTCGTGATGTCGTACTTATTGTCTTGTAATCCCAATTAGTTTTTTTTTTTTTTTTCAATTCTTTTGATGGAGCGATTTAACTCCAATTAGTCGTGAATTGTAGTCGAGTTTATTTTGTCAAATTGTATTAACGGTCGTGATTGTGTTGATGCCAGCTTGTCGTCCTGCTGGCTCATCAATTGATGTTAAATTACAGAAATTTGAAAAATAAAACTTTTTAACGCGTGATGCGTTTTAAAATTTTTTTAAGTAACTTTTTAACTTTTTTTTTCCCAAGCAATCGAAAAAACAAGTTTTCTATAATTTTTCGGATAAACAGTTGAACAATAGGTTATCATAAAATAATTTCACCTCATTTGCAAAATTCCCACACTCATCTAATAATGTCGCCTTTTACAAAAAAAAAAAAAAAAAAAAAAAAAAAAAAAAAAAACGAGACGTCGGAATCAAAAATTCGTTGACTCGCATGGTCCAAAAGCTACACGACAAGTGAACAATTTTGTGACAAATCTTACAGCGTTCAGATGCTTCATGTGGCTTTGAAAATATTTCAAATGGTAGCTCAGTACAGATATTTCATGAGGGTAAAATCGATTTTCCATTTGGATTGATCATGTCAAGAAAAAAAAAAGAAAAAAAAAATTTCAATGGTTTAGGTGACTCAGGACCCTAAATCGACCGCGTCATTAAGGTAGTAATAACCCTCCATAAGAGAGTTCCTCGTCAGATTTTCATGAAACTTGGCATACTTATAGGTATTGATAAGAAAAAGCTTTAGTTAAATTTTCATGGCTTTCCGGAGCGCGAGAAAAAATATATCAACACTTTTATTTTCACACGTTTAACACGGAGTCTTATGGAGAATCACGCTCAATTTGATATAATACAAAAAGTCCTCGTCAGATTTTAATGAAAACACTTGAACTGCAAGTTGAATATTCGGAGAACATTTTGGGCACTTGACAGTAGAGATCAGGAGACTGTGATGATAATAATAAGCAAATAAACATGGGGAAAATACAGTTTATATGAGGAGTTGGTCGTGATCCAGTAGACATGGCAACGTTGCGCGTTTGTTTCCCATCTTCTCTCTCTTTCTCACTAATCGACATAGTTAATTTGAAAACGTTATGGTATATAATACTCACATCGTACGTCGAAACGAACTTCGGTGCTGCTGGACATGGTCGGGGTCGAATAGGCCGGATGTATGGCGACGCAACGAATGGGATGACCGTATCGCGCGCGTTCCGCGAGAATGTCGCATACGCTTTTGGTCGACCAGGTCCTTGGATTATCAATCTCCGTCGCGTTAACCTGAGGCCTCAGGGTGCTCAACTCCGTCTCCCCGATGTACCTGATGGAACCATTAGAATTTGCATTTTCAAGTGTCGGCCTTCTTCGTCACGATGCACCTTCAAGATATATACGTATGGGTCATTCCATGTCAATTCAAATCAAGTTCTAGCGATCATTTTTCAGATCGTTTTCATAATTTTAAATTCGGTATCTTGCATTATTTATATTTTCCGACCTACATGATTAAGAACAATTTTTTTACGTATTTTTATGTGACAAATTCCACCAATATTCACCAATACGCGATATTTGTTGGCGAATTTTTATATTTTCATTTTTCGTCTCCGGTAGTTTTGAAAGCTCCATCTTGCAATAGCGTTTGAAAATGTATTTATAATTCGAAGAATTTTGTAAATTTTTTTAAGGTGAAAAAAACGGACATTGTCTTTTAATTTTTTTTTAAATATATATCTCAAAAAATAAAGTTTGAAAAAATTTGAAAAAAATTGGGTGCGTTTTTTTCGATGAGTACTTTCGAATGACAAATTATGGAAACGATCTGAAAAATTATCGCGAGAACTTGATCGAAATGGCATGGAATGCCCCATATATATATATAAATATGTATATATATAGACAACGACGTAACGACTGCTGGAACGCAATTCTCGCAAGCTTCTCCCGTTTTGACTGTGAACTGTCGATTCCCCGTTGTTATATACATATCTATGTACAGCCCCCAACGAAAACCTCGAGTTATTCCGTGAATTTCTAGGACTCCCCAGTTCGAATACAACGCGTCGGAATTCTCGACAAGGATTTGCGCTCTCCCACTCGAACGAGAAATCCTTCGTTCGCGCCGGAAGCTTTCCGTTTCTCGTGTTTATCATCGCAAGCTCATAAATGATATTCGAACTACCGAACACAGTCATGGAGAACATACATTTTTATTATTTGTTTTTTTTTTCTTTTCATTTTGCAAATTTGATATTGAAACGAGGGGAAGAATCCAGAATTTTCCGATCAACCTTCATCGCTGGCTTCAATTCAGAAACTCGCTTCAAAATTATTTTCATTCGTGAAAAATCATTTTTCATTTGTTTTTTTGATTTTTTTGTTATTTTATTTTTATTTTTATGGCTACGCGAGCTCGTCGACAATCGTACAGCTCAAGACCGAATAATGACGTGAATCGCATCGCAGTGTAGTTTCATTTGCCGAGGGTGCGTGATCGGAGGTAGTTTCCAAAACCCGTGCCGCGAACGTAATGGTCCACGACTCACGGCCGCAGCGTTCGACCATCGCGTGCTCTCGAGCACAAGACCGGAGAGTTCATTTCGTACGTGATTTCGATTGTCCGAATTCCACTTATTTTCTATACCTCGTTCATGTTCATTTTTAGATATTTTTCATTTGTTCTAAAAAAAAAAAAATTTCTATTCACTCTTGTCTCTTTTGTTTCTTTTCGATATTTTCTCTGATCTTTCGATGAGCGATTGTTAACTATTTTATAGTCCGTTTCGATTTTTCAAATTTTACTAATTTTTTTAATTTCGTTTCTTTCGGTTATTTTTTCTAAAAAAATACATATGTTATCATATATAGGGGAGACCGGGGCAAAATGGTATAGCGGGGCGTAATGGGACCGGGGCAAAATGGGATTGGGGCAAAACGGGTTTGGGGCAAAATGGAATAATGAAAATCAACACTGCTGGAAAATACGTCATTGGGGCAAAACGGGAATGGGGCAAAATGGGCCGGAGAAAATCAGGCTCCTCAGAAAGAGGCGGTTGGGGCAAAACGGGATCGGGGCAAAATGGGACAGGAAAAATCGGAGACCACTAATTTCACGAGAGGCTGCGACACTTCATTTTTGTGTCTCATTTTGCCCCGATTCCATTTTGCCCCGACTTGATATTCCACTCCTCTCTGTCTCATTTTGCCCCTATCCCATTTTGCCCCAAATCAAGCACCCAAGAAACTTCATTTTTTGCTATCCCATTATGCCCCGATCCCATTATGCCCCAGTGCCGTTTTGCCCCGGTACCGTTTTGCCCCGCTATACCATTTTGCCCCGGTCTCCCCTACTACGTACCTCAATCAGGGGATGGTATATCTTTAGGCCTGCTTTGACTCTTACAGTTTGTGGGATACTACGTTAAAACGATAATTTTTTTTTCGTCGAGATGTGCGGGTCGCCGGTCGGTGTGACGAAGGGAGAGGGCTGGATGGGGGAGGGGGATGACTTTACTCGTGGGTACTGCGCGCGAGCGAGCTCACTCTTGATACGACATGCAAAATAGATTATGATTATTCATGGAAACTTATTCGAGGGTGCGATAACTACGTTGTACTTCGGCGGATTTGGTATCTCGTCGTGGCTGCTGTTTCTGCGGGTTCTTCCGGCTGTGGTTGGTATATCCGCGAGATATTCGTCGGACCACCCCAACTTTTCACTACCCCCGCCCCCCTCCCTTCTCCGTTCCGCGAGTCGAGGAATCTTCGCGAATGGAAAAGACCAACGCGACGAGAGAATGGATTTTTCATGGTCGTCGACCGCGACGACGACGTCGACGTCGTCGTCGTCGACCCCGAGCTGTCCGGAATTATAAGCGTATTCCGGGTGGTTTCCGACGAATTCGGAATCATCCCTCAACCCCCACCCCCACCCCTGAAATGTCGCACGGCTGTGCGCTTCGAAAAGTTTCGCGTATTTACGTTTAATCCACGGGCAAAGGCCATTTGTGGATGAATGAGGGCTCGCTCTTGGAGTCAGTGGGGGACTCCAAGTAAAAAAAGTTATATACTAGTTTATACGTGAGTATATATGTATACAGTTTATGCATCTCGGGATATTACAGTCAGCAAAAAAAATTGGAAGAGTGGAAACATTTTTGCCCGATTTTTAGGGGTTTCGATCTTCGAGGGGCCGTCGTTTCGTGAAAAATATAGTCGAATTAAGGGGGTGAGTCCGTCCAGATTGCCGGAAAAATAAGTTAACAAGTAAATTTTGGAGAAATTGTTGTCTCGAAAATTATTGGTCCGATTGAATGCAAGTTAATTTTATTCGAAATTACATATTATGAGATATATGTTGATGAATTTTCGTTTGAATGTGTAGTGAATGAAAGTGCTGACATTCTGGCCGAAAATATTCTTTTTCCGACGATTTTGAATTATTTAGTTTACAAGCTCGTGAAAATTCGAAACGAATCATCGCAATATCATCGATGCGAATCATTGAAATCGTCGGTCGTAGCTTGCTACGGATATAATTGTTATTAGTGATAATCACACAGAACTCGGATGCTTTTCCAGTAATTAAAAAAAAATCAATGTCACAGCAGACGGAAAAACAAAAATGAAAAAAAAAATAATAATAATAATAATAATAATAATAATATGAAAATCTAATAACGAAAGTGCTGCTATTTTTTTTTAAACTTGAATCCAATCGAACACTCTATAAAAAAAGAAGAACCTATCGTTTTGCCACAAGACTCCATGAAAAAATCGTCGAACTTGTGACAATGAGAAATAACTGAGAAAGGACTTTTGCTAATTAAAATTTTCAGTTTCTAATTTACATTGTCAGGCACTACTCAATATTTTTTTATCTACTTCATGTTGTCAATCACTAATTAATATTGTCAGTTAATAATTTACATTGTGAATTAATACTCAATATGTCCAATTACTGCGTAGTAGGTATTCGCAATTACTACTTAATATCGCCAATAACTGATTAATATCGCCGATTACTACTTAACATTGTCGATTGCCACTTAAAATTGTCCAATTCATAATGAATATGGTCAATGACCATTTAATGTTGTCAAATACTGCTTAATATTGTCAGTTACTAATTAATATTGTCAATGACCATTCAATATTGTCAAATACTGCTTAATATCGTCAGTTAATAATTAATATTGTCAATGACCTTTCAATATTGTCAAATACTGCTTAATATTGTCAGTTACTGATTAATATTGCCAATTACTAGTTGATATCATTAATTACTATTTAATATCATCAATCACTGATTATCACTGTCAATTACAACTACAACAAAATTAATTATTCAACGACAACGAACAATTTGATTCTCGATACTGCCAAATAATTTTCCACGTCAAGCACCGCATATTTTGCTCGTCTTACGTCACGTTGCGAATTCACGAGTCGAAGGATCGATCGATTATGGGTTGCGATTAACAGTCGCGGGAACGTCATTAAACGCAACAGACGGTGGGTATAGTATAGTATAGACACGTGGGCACACAGGTGAGTGAACGTTACATGCGACAATTACGTACCATTTAATTAGAGGCGAAGGATTTCCATAGCGTGCTGTGCAGGTGAGGGTTGCGATCTCACCTACCCGAGCTGTCACGTTGCTACCCGGTAGAATTACAGCACCGGCGTACTCTATCTGCGGCCGTTGAGGACTGACTGGAATTATACAATTAGCGAAGATTAATTCGTAATCCCTCGTTTATCAACCGGTGAATTGTGACGGGGGTTGGAAATTTCGTTCGTACAGTCACTTCGTACATGACATTGTCGAAACTTCATGCATGCCCTACATAAACATCATGCATAATACCATACATAAAACCACCCGTATGTATACAGGGTGTCCCATTTGAAAAAATACAGTCGAATGACTCTTCAGGGAAAGAAGTGACGACGAAATGGGTCACATGAAAGTTGTAGGGTTCGAAGGGGAACACTCAGTGCTGATGAAATCTATGCTCTTACAGTTCATGTTTTTATGCTGCAAGCATTACGGCGATTTTTTCAAAATGGGAACAAAACTTTTGAACCACTTGAAGTTGTTTCTTTTTTCGAGACGAATTCAACGAGATACCCTGTGTTAAGGATTGCTCATAGATTTTTCATGAAAAAATCTATCGTATAGAATCGTAAATTCGGTGGGTCTCACTGCGTGGAACACCTTAATCGCGTCTGATATCACGTAAGCTAATATTAGGATTATTATTATCAGCTCATATTGGGTTACGTGATATTGGACGCGATTTAGGTGTTCCAAGCAGTGAGGCACACCGAATTTACGATTCGATACGATCGATTTTTTCCTGAAGAATCGATGAGAAATCCTTAACACAGGGTATCGTTGAATTCGTCTCGAAAAAAGAAACGACTTCAGATGGTTCAAAAGTATTGTTCCCATGCAAAAAAACTGCCTTTATGCTTGCAGCATAAAAACATGAACTGTAAGAGCATAGATTTCATCAGCACTGAGTGTACCCCTTCGAACCCTACAACTTTCATCCGATCCATTTTGTCGTCGCTTCTTTTCCCGGAGAGTTGTTCGACTGTATTTTTTCAAATGGGACACCCTGTATATATGTGTATTCGTTCGCGAGACAACGCAACACGGTTCATGAAGAGCCCGTGTAGGTGTGACGTGTACGTGCGTCACGGAGTGCGCGCACGTGTTCTCATCGGAATGAACCGTCGGCTATATGTTTACATGTATAGGACATTTCGAGTGGAATCGTGGAGTCATTTGCCTGTCTTTATCGGATCATTGGCTACATTTTTTTCTTTGGCTCTATTACGACTCCAAATAGACCCCAATTTTTTTTCACAAGTTTTTCGCTACTCCTACAGGTTGCGCAGGGATGAGAAATTGTGTAAATAGACGAATTGCCAATGGGAACACTTTGAAACGTTCAATTTATTGTTTACGAATTCTGTATTATGAACAGGTAATTTTTCTCATTCATTTCTCCCATATCGAAAAAAAAAATTGATCGTAAAACTCGATACATGGGCAAAAAAAAAAAAAAAAACATAAACGGAAAGTAATAAATAAAATACGTCTCGATAAATTTCGAAATTTTCCATATTTCGAAAATTCGCTATTGCTAAGATGACATCGATGACAAACAAAAGTCGGAATATTACGATAATCCACTTTTCACAACATACTAATACACGATTTACAAAAAAAAAAATTGTACCGGTTTGTAACACAGAATTTGTAGACGTAAAATCAAAATTGGAAAAAAAGAAAAAAAAATTCTCATCGATTTTCTCTTATTTGTGAAAAACTGATCGTCGCAACACCTTTAAAAGTGTCGGAAAATTTTTGACGAAAAATAAAGGTCCATTCGGAGTCGAAATAAAACAGCAAAAAAAAACATACATATATATATATATATATATGTATGTATGTATATGCAATGATGCGATAACGTGAGGGAATTAATCCTACGATTTCACTTGGAATGTCCCATGTGTACATGATGGCGACCGAAACCGGTGAAAAGCATCATCGTTCCAGCAACCAGTAGCTACCGCGAATCACCCACTGTGGGGAGTGTGGGGTACGGAGTTCGCACCCTAACCCTCACATCTCGATCCAGAGTCCAGAGCAGAGCCACGATACTGTGTGAAGCGCCATGTGTGTGTGTGTGTGTGCGTGTGTCTGTGTGTGACCATACTGCAACACATAACAGCGCACACAGGCATATCGGGTCCGGATCTTCCTCTTCTCCCGATGGCAATGAATAATTAATGATTTATCGGCAACCGACCGATGAGGTGACATCCCACAGAGATACCGCCTCGAGACTTATCCCCCCCCTTCTCGGTTTTACCGCTAAAAATCGCTTTGTCTCTGTCTACGTCTCTGACTCTCTCTCTCTCTCTCTCTCTCTCTCTCTCTCTCTCTCTCTCTCTCTCTCTCTCTCTAAAAGAATTTATTATATCAACTGTTGGGTAGTATGTAAGAATTGTTGTAAACGTAGTTAGTAAGAAATTATGTAACATATTTATACTGAAATAGTTGAGAAAGCTAATAAATATCAATCAATCAATCAATAAATATCAATCAATCAAGCTAATAAATATCAATCAATCAATCAATCTCTCTCCCTCTTTCTCTCTTATTCTAATTATTTTTCATCGATTACTTATATCATTTCCTCTCTTCTATTCCATTGTTTTTATTTTTGTTTATTTTTTTGTCATTTTCTTTTAGTTTATTTTTCAATTTCAGTTTTAAGTGATTTACACTTTTTCGAGTGTAATAATTTATATCGGACTGAATAGCCAAATTATAAATCATGAATAAATAAAATAGAAATGAATCGATAACATTTTCAATTATTCTCACTAATTGATTAATAATTAATAATGTTAAGACGATTTCTTTTTTTTGTTTGTTTTTTGGTCCAATCGACCGACATTGATGTAAAAATACCTCTGACGACGAGTCTGGCGGGTTCGGAGGTCAGAGCGTCCTGGGTCGTGAAATCGCTGGCGGTGACTTGACACTGCCAAAGTCCATCGTCGAAATCCAGGGTGGCCGATCTCACCCACAGAGAACAGTCACCGAGATCGGGCGATCCCACCCACTCGTACTTCTTCAGATGCATTCCAATTGGCTACGACAAATAAATTGAAAAATTGTTAATTAAAAAAAAACAAAAAAATTACAAATTTCTTACGAAACACAAAAGGAAACAAAAAAAATTATAAATGTCAAAACGACAAAGTCATTTGGCTGCATGTAAAAAAAAACAACAACAACAACAACAAAATGACCACAATAAAAATAAATGTACAATATTCTCTCATCACCATTTTCGTTTTTTAACTCTCATCGATTGATTCGTAAAACAGTTGTGACGATGTCACACATATATATATATATATATATATATATTTTTTTTTTTTTTCAATCACGCCGACATTGATTCGACGAATTCGAGCATGAACGTTTGTGAAAGTCCGTCATACACGTGAATACGGGGTAAAATCGGGTCGGTCCGAATGCTCGTCGAGTTTGGTCGGACCGCGGAGCGAGGGGGTTGGAAAAGTATCCCGCACGATTCAACAGGAATTTCATTTCAGTCTATATCGAGCACATGCATCCGTTTTCCCGCTACTGGGGCCGGAGGGGGGGGGGGGAGTGTTCTACATGCGTCCAAACACGTTTTCATCGCGAATACACATACTCATGTGTATATATGTATATGTATATCTATATGTAGCTCCTGTTATAACGCATTAACATTCCAAACGCGAAAACGTCGGATACAATGGGTCAACACGAAAAAACGTCGGAGCTAACAGAACCGTATACATATATATATGTATGTGTATATATTGAATTTCGTTCATACAACCAACGTTCGTACCCCAAAAAGGAATATGGACCAACGTGTCTACCTATGTGTATATATATATATATATCTATATGTGTGTGTGTGTGTGTGTGTACGTATTTATATTCGGTTGCTCACATGGACCGTACAAACCCAGTGGCAGTGGCACCGTGGGAAATGTTGAAAGTGCTCCTCGAAGCCGAGCAAATCACACTCGACGTACGAGGGTACGAGAAAACCCAAAAACGAAAAAAAAAAAAAATTGTTGGGTTGTTGAAATTTTTTCAAATTTCAAGCGGAAGTGACGGACACGTACTTCGGATTTCACGTGGGTCGCGTGAAACAAGTAAAACGAGTCATTATTGTCACGGTTAATTTGACAAACGACAAATTTGTATTATACTTTTTTTTTCTTTTTTTTTTTTAATAAACTCGTTTTTTTTCGATATTATACAAATGGGGTTGTAATAATATGATACAATGATATGTATGAAGGCTGGAGGACCTCGGTCGATGGCCTATTGGCTATATATATATGTAGATCGTAATCTCTATATTATATGTATGTATAAATAAACGTGACGTCAAAAATTGTTTTTAAAAAAAGCGATGAAAAAAAATGGCAGTGATTGAAACTATTGGAACGTATTGCCAATAAATACCACTCGATACTACTAATATACATATCGATAAATATATTATAAATAGGTAAATTACAAGTTTTTAATTTTTAAATTTAGTTTCTCTTAAATTCTCAACATTGTCACGAAAAAGAAATAATAATAATGATAATATTAATAATAATAATACTAATAATAATAATAATTTCATCCGTTTCAGAGCGTTCTGCATCCCCAAAAATTTTCGAGCGTACACGCAGAAGGAATAACAAGAAGAAAAATAAAAAAATATATATATAAAAACTAAAAGAATAAAAAGAATGCATCAACGAGGATGCCAACGAACCGTTTCAAAATTCCGACAACAACGGTAGACAAGCCCCCCCCCCCTCCCCCCTTCCTTCCCGACAACAACGTGGCCCATGGACGTTCGTAAGAGCGTGTAAAAATCTTTGTGCTCATCAAGAATAAAATGCAAGCAGAAGCAGCATTACCGTCATCACCAGCAAGCAACAGCATGAACAACAAAGCAGCCATATGTCCGGGGCCATGGTGTATAAAAGCTGTATACGTGTGTGTGTGTGTGTGTGTCGCCGTTGAAAGCTCATCCGGCGACCTTCGCGAGACGACGGCCGGCGTAGGGTTGAAACGGAAAAGGAAAAGAGAAGAAAAGAAAGAAGAAAAAAACAACTCGAGAGGACCGGAAGTGCGGGGGCGCGTCATTCATTTAAGGGATTAAAATCCAGCGGGGCAGCGGCCCCGAAGCGCGAACCGGCTCGGCTCCCTCGGTCGGATAGTACTTGAGGCAAGGCCCGTCGGAATGATACACATGAAGTGCACATAGTCGTGGGGGTTGTTGGCCGGCCGGGTGGCTGGCTGGCTGGCTGGCAGGTCGGCTCGCGAGTTCACTTACTTAACTGCAACGTCCATGCCCTTATACATTATCCTTTCGGTCCCTCTCTTTCTTCACCGACTCTCCATCCTTCTCTTTTTCTCTTTTACTCTTTTTCTCTTTTTCTCTTTTTCTCTTTTTCTCTTTTTCTCTTTTTCTCTTTTTCTCTTTCTCTCTTTCTCTGTTTTCCACCATTTTTTTCGTCTCATTCTTACCATCCAGCCTCAACCATCTCCTATTCAATTTTACAGTGAGGCTTTCTCCGGCTCTGCGTTATACGTTCACTTTTTTAACCTGTACGAACTTTAAGGGGGCGTACATCTGTGCGGATTGCCGGAAAAACAGGTGAATTTTGGGAATTATTATCTCGAAAACTATCCGTTCGATTTAATTCAAGTTGGTTTTGTTCGAAAGTATATACATTGAGGTATGTTGACGAATTTTTGTGTGAATGTATGGTGAGTGGGAGCGGTGTTATTCCGGCCGGCGTAAAATAACTTTTTAAAATTCGGTTCCCACTTTTTTTTGGATAACCGATTGACCGATTCCTTCAAAATTTGGACACAATATGCACGGATGGGTAATGAAGTTCGGCACGTAGGATTTTTTTTCAAAACTAATTTATTCATTGTTTTATCAATCAACAAAGATCGTAAATTGAGGTTTAAAAGTGAATTTCAACTTAAATCGAGCGCCATTTTGTGAAGAAAAAAAATCCTACGCAGCTCGACAGCTCGAGACGTTACACTTTGCGAATCTTCTTGAAATTTTTGTTTCCGACCAGCTGACTGCCGGAAAAAAGTGGGAACCGCAAACCGTGCCGACGGGCAAAGTTATTTTACGCCGGCCGGAATAACAGCGCTCCCATTCACCATACATTCGAACGAAAAATTCGTCAACATACCTCAATGTACATACTTTCGAACAAAACCAACTGGAATTCAATCGGACCAATAGTTTTTGAGATAATAATTCCGAAAATTCACCTATTTTTCCGGCAATCCACAAAGATGGCACCCCCTTAACCCTTTAACCCCGGCGTAGACTATCCTACGCGTATTCTCCCTCTCCCTCTCTCTCTCTCTCTCTCTCTCTCTCTCTCTCTCTCAATCTCTTTCTCTCTCGACGCTTCGCGCAAGGCCTCTCCAGTGAACCTCATAAGCCCTTCTCTCGGTCTCTGTTCTCCAACCGAGCCGGAGCAGAGAGACCAACGCTCGTGCGACCAGCAATCAGCGTAATGCACCCGCAGAACTCACCCCCCCCCATGCTCTCTGCTTCCCTCCAGGCTGCTTTCTCTCGACCTCTTCTCTTTTCCCATCCCCACGCCCTCTCTCTCTCTCTCTCGCTCTTTCTCTCTCATTCTGGCAACTCATCCTTCCCTTTCTATCCTCCTATGCCATACATTCGTATATCGCAACACGGTGTATGCGTTTCCGCGCCTTCCTCTTCTTCCTGTGCAATGCCTTGCGGGCCAAACGTACACACTCCTCCCCCCCTCCCCCTGCCCGCCACCCTCTGCAGACTCTGGGGCTAAAAGGCCCCGACAACACCAACCCCACCCACCCCCCTGTACGACCCTCCCACGACGTTGCAGAAACGAGAGAGCAGGCCATGGCAATTACATTGAGAGCAACGAGATAGATAGATGGATCCATGAAGCTCCGCAAGAGCTTCTGCCGAAGCTTATATGTTACTCCTTTGCCAATCGATTTTTCGCTACCCCCCCCCGCTTTCCCCCATACTAGTCATACCTACTCCACGTTCTCGTCTTATTCGCATCACGATTTTTCCGGTTCGATTCAACACGACGTGTCATGTTAGTTGGTTTTTTTTAATAATTTTTTATTTTCATTTTTTTTTTTTTTTTTCGTACCCTCAAGTGTATCGGTGTACATCGACTTGGGTTTTATGATGATAATAGACGTTCGATATTTTTTTGAAATATTGACGTTATATTGACTCGGTTGAACGGAAGGGGGCGAGGGGGAGGAGGTAGGGAGGGATGATGAGATTGATGTCGGAGGGATGAAAGAGGGATTTTGTGAGAGGGAGACGGGATGTCGTGGAATTGCTGTTAGGGTGTTGCACATACAGATATATACAGGGTGTCCCATTTGAAAAAAATACAGTGGACCAACTCTTCGGAGAAAGAAGTGACGACAAAATGGATCGGATGAAAGTTGTAGGGTTCGAAGGGGTACACTCAGTGCTGATGAAATCTATGCTCTTACAGTTCATTTTTTTATGCTGCAAGCATAACGGCAGTTTTCTTCGAATGGGAACAATACTTTTGAACCACCTGAAGTTGTTCCTTTTTTCGAGACGAATTCAACGATACTCTGTGTCAAGGATTTCTCGGGTTGGGGTCGAAATCCAGAACGAGCAATGTTCAGAAAGGGCAAAATCCCGAACGCGCAATGCTTCGAATGAAAATGTTCAGAGAGGGCAAAATGCCGAATGAGATTGTAGCGAACGTATTATATGCCGAACGCCTACCAGTCGACGCGGTTTTCAACATTTCCCGACTTTCGAGCTTTCCCACGCGTAAACTATCAATGTTAGATATATGCCGTCGTGGACTTTTTTATAGGAAATTAAATTCTCTACAACATTGTTCATGTGGACTTTTGGTCTATATAGCGTTGTTTATCCAGCGTTTGGACAGAAAAAAATAAAACGATAAGAAAATCGATGCATTTTTTATCTTCCCGTCAAAGCGCTGGTTAAACAACGCTATATAGACCAAAAGTTCACATAAACAATGTTGTAGAGAATTGAATTTCCTATAAACAAGTCAATGACGGCATATATCTAACTGTGATAATGTTGGTTTACGTTCAATTTTCTCAACGTCATCATTTACGTCTTAGGGTAATCGATCTACGCAACGCGTGCTAAATTTTCATTCTGATCGATAAACAAATCGAGTCCGAGAATTCTACGACCGTGACATACTGACAGACAGACGGACCGACCGAAACCATCTTATGGTTCCTCGTACAGGGAACTCTAAAAACATATCGGGACACACGGCTAATGTCGATGCTGCGAAAAAGCTCGCGTTTGTCGAAGAGAGTAAGGGAACACAGCCCGGGGGGTGCAAAGGGGGCTAGGGGCTAGGGGCTAGGGGCTAGGGGCTAGGGGCTAGGGGCTAGGGGCTAGGGGCTAGGGGCTAGGGGCTAGGGGCTAGGGGCTAGGGGCTAGGGGCTAGGGGCTAGGGGCTAGGGGCTAGGGGCTAGGGGCTAGGGGCTAGGGGCTAGGGGCTAGGGGCTAGGGGCTAGGGGCTAGGGGCTAGGGGCTAGGGGCTAGGGGCTAGGGGCTAGGGGCTAGGGGCTAGGGGCTAGGGGCTAGGGGCTAGGGGCTAGGGGCTAGGGGCTAGGGGCTAGGGGCTAGGGGCTAGGGGCTAGGGGCTAGGGGCTAGGGGCTAGGGGCTAGGGGCTAGGGGCTAGCAACTCGGGGCTAGGGGCTAGGGGCTAAGGGATAGGGGCTAAGGGATAGTGGCTAGGGGGTAGGGGCTAGGGGCTAGGGGCTAGGGGCTAGGGGATAGGGGCTAAGGGCTAGGGGGTAGGGGCTAGGGGTAGGTGGAAGAGCTTCGGGCATCCGACGGGCCGTTGGTACGAAATGCGCCCGCGATCCGGCCGCAGAGAGCCAACCCAACAGCAATCACATTGAGAGCAACGAAATAGATCGCACTAACGGGACTGACTGGGTGATGTACCCTCGCCACCCCTCCTTCTGGCCACCCCGCGCTGCTATGTGCTACGCTTTCCTCCGGTTCTATCTTCCATTGCCAAGCTTCCAACCATACCCCCATCCCCCCTCCTCGATCGATCTTGTTTCGAATCGCGATTCCATACCATTCTACCCCCCCCCGCCCTTCCCCCTCGCCCCCACCGGGCCTTCCATCCACCCCCAACCCGCAGTTTTCTCTTTCTGCGGCACTAGCGTGGCACACACAGCGAGAATCCTCAACAACCGAAGCAACACTGAAGCTTTTATGTGTCGCTCCGTGAAACTTCTCGGCAAATATATATAATTTTTTCATTTTATTTACCACCATGGGGGAGGTCTATCCCTCGGCTGCTGGGTTCTTCGTCTTAACCTTTCATTTCCATCGACGAAGGAGAATTCGCCGTCAAACAAATATAGAAGGGAAGAACCAAAAGCAGAGAAAACAAGGCAATGTCTTATTCATGATGCCGGCGGGGTAGAGGGGCACCGTCGAAGTTGATTCCGGAATTTCTGTGAGCGAGACCGCAAACGGTTTTCGATCTTTCGGATGAATTTGCGGCAATCAGGGAATGGCGTTGGTTAACCGACGCAAAAGTGTCTGATGTAAATACCATTTCAGCGGTCCTCGGTCGAGAGTTTGATAGTTATTTTCTCGTCGTTCTTTTATTTATTTATTTATTTATTTATTTATTTATTTATTTATTTATTTATTTATTTATTTATTTATTCATTTATTTATTTATTTATTTATTTATTTATTTATTTATTTATTTATTTCATTTGGAAAAAAGTTTTTTCTACATTGTTGCTTCAAACTGAAACCATTTTCGTTCTCCATCTGGAAAACAAAAAAAATTCCCAATTCAAATAAACCTTTTAATTATCGAAAAGCTCATTTTTTTATTTCTCACTGAAAAAAGAAAGTCGAAGAATTTTTGTTTTTTCCACCCCCCGAAAATATTATTTTACTCTTCGTCATCTCTCTTTCGATTCGTTCGACGAATTTTCGCGTGTTTTCGAATTATGAATTTTCGCATTTTTCACGAATCAACGTGATACACGAACGGTGGTCCGCAAGCTTTTGCCCGTGGATTCGTCGGAGAATGAAAAAAAAAAATCGTTTGTAATTTCCATTGTTTTTACAGCGTCGTGATGAACAAAAAAAAAAAAAAGAAAGAAAAAAGGAAGAAGTTGCTTTATGCTTTAACGAGAGCCAGCCGAGCAGTGAAACTGAATATCCTGAGGTTGGGCGAGTGGGCGAAGAACAATGCGTGGTGTGTGTGTGTGTGTGTGTAGGGGGTGTGTTCCGTTGGTTAGAAAATACCGGTGGAAGAGCCACGAAGCCGAGTGAGACTCGAGATGGGGATAAAGCGTGACCGAGTCTCGCATTGATAAAAGGGTGGGATTTGCAAGCAACGCGTTGACAGGACTGCCCGAGGGCATTGCGTTACTTCTCGTACATAAATATACACATAAACACACATATATACACTGAGGTGTGTTGAAAAGAGACAAATTCTTTCGATTCTCCCGGCAGTTTCCACATTTGAAGCGGATACTTTCGTGAGACATCTGTCAAAATTTGAGACCGATCGGACAATATCCAAAGGTTCCGCTTTCCCGAATTCGATTTTACCATTGATTAACACGAAAATCAATTCTCTCTTCTTGTTTTTCACATCAAATTAATTTTTCCGGCGAATAAAACATTTCGGAAATGGAAAGCGAGTACGTAACCCAGTATCAAGATTACTTGAAATGGAAATATTTTTTCCTACGGAATTGGAAAAAAAAAATTAACAATTTTTTATTTTCACACTTTCGAAATTTTTTCTTTTTCTTAATTTAAAAAAAAAATATTGAACAAAAATTATTTCCGTTTCCAGTGACGTTAATACTATGTACCATTGCACTCATTTTCCATTCCCGAAATTTGTTCAATCACTCGAAAAATTGAATGCAGCAAAAAAATAAAACTATTGTTCACGCGTTGATGAAAGGCAAAATAGAATTCGTGAAAGCGGGACCTCTGAATGTTGTCCGATTCGGCTAAAATTTTGGGAAATGTTTCCTGACAGTATCTAATTCGAATGTGGGAACTGCCGGTAAGATCGAAAAACTTTGGATTTTTTAAACACACCCTAATATATATATATATATATATATATATATATATATATATATATATATATATATATGCACATCTGTATACTCCGCTAGCGCGAAGGAAAATGATCTACCGGTTATTTACATCTTTCATAAATATTCACTCTTCGCGTGGGCGAAGCAATATATATATATATAGTTCGTCTTGAAAGAACGAGGGTTACGCCGAAACGTTGGGATGAGGGTAATGAGAAACCGTGGAGAGCATAAATCTTTTGGATCGAGTCTCCTTCGTTCCGTCTTCGTGCGAGTGAGTCTGCGACTCTTTTCGTTCGCCGCCCCCCGGCCCCCCTCTTCGCCCCTGGCCATTCGATCGGTTTTCCACCACCGACGGCTTTTCGCACGGTTCGTCGTACTTCGTACTTCGTTCATATCGATGAGACCGGGACGATACCAAACGCCACCATCACGGAAATTGATTTGGATGTTTGAAATTGTATTCACGCGACATAAAAAAATTCAAAGTCTTTTTTTTTTTCCAGGCGTTGATATAATTCTGAGACAATTATTATTTATATTCTTAACGTGATTGATTGTCATCAACTTTTTTTTACGTTTTCATTTGTTCGATTTATATATATATATATATATATATATATATATATATATATGCCAGATTTAAATGGAGAAGCATTTTAATGTAAACTAACACGTGAATATTTATTTAATTATCTAGATTAATTTAAGGGGCCACTCTAGAATTTTCGACAAATCGATTTTTTTTCAATGGTCCTTTGGGACCTCAAAAATGATGTCTGAATAAATTATTATGGCCAGGAAAATTTTCTGAGTTTAATATTATTCAATAATGAAAGTATTTCAAATGCTTTTTTTTTTTTATCAAATTAATGATAATCTCTCCTCGCACATTATTTTCATTCGTTCTGCAAATGTATTTTTGAGACGAAATATAGAAATATAATTCACAAATTTACACGCAGAACAAACCGAGGTCGAACAATGGATCGCTACGGTGGAAAAAAAATCATAACCCTCCAATTTTTTTTTCTTCCCAATAGTCGTATCCCGACAGATATATACACATATATATACGCGCTCTATCGCATCTCATCGACTCGTAATGCATAATTCGTTGTTGCAAAAGTTCGATTTTTTCCCCCCGTATAAATTTCGTCCGAACAATTCATCACCCGAAGGTCGTATACAGAATTTACCATTTCGTTCGAAGCCCGCCGCGCATCGTCCACCCCGTCCTTATCGGTATCATTGCCGAAACCCCCCTTCAACCCCACTGTAACCCCCGGCAGCCCGAACGTTATCGAAGACTCGGAAACCAAACGAAAAAAAAGGACGAGTAACGAAAAAAAAAAACAACGAGAAAAAAACAGCTAAATAACACGAACGAGCGAAAAAATCGGACGTGGCTTAAAAAAAAAGAAGTGAAAAAAAAAAAATAGAATTTAACGGATAGTGGTTGAACGTTCTCAACCACGGGGATGGGGTCCGTTTTTCTTTGCTTCGACGTGTTTTTCCTCGTGCCCGTCGTCGCCCATCGTTGGATGTTTTATTTATTTTTTTTTTTCGTTCTTTCCTCGGCAACAATCTCTCGATATAGTCGTCGAGGCATTTTCCTTCTACCCGATGGGCGCTCCCACGATGGGTGTTGTAAATAAAACCGAAAGCCCCGCGGACTCGAAATGGCGCGAGGAGAAGGGAACGGGGAGGGGGAAAGGTGAGAGGGGGTTTAAAGCGGTCACGACGGGGCTCACACTGTGCCCCGCGGAATTGAATCCTTCGACCCTGTATCGCACGCAATATCGCTATTTCGTAAATAAACATCATTTTTATTTTTTATTGTTTAGGTTACGTTCACCGGATAGCTGCTAAATTTTTCTTTCGTGTTTCTGCGGTATAATTTTTTAAAAATACATATTTTTTTCAGATTTCCCGAATTCGATTTTACCATTGATTAACACGAAAATAAATTCTCTAATTCTCTAGATTTATTTTTCCCGCCTTTTTCGTAAAAAAAAGAATAATAAATAAATAAACGATTTTAGAAACTTTCAAATGAATTCAAGCGATGCAGAAGGTAAGTTTGGAAATCGGACAGAAAAAAAATGATAATTCCTTTTTCATGGTCCAGAATCATTTGGAAGATTTTTTTTTAAACCACCCTATGTATATATTAGAGTGGTCGTTAAAAAATCGATTTTCGATTTTTGTCTCGAAATCGAAAGTTGACCTCATAAAACTAAAGTTCTCGAAATTTGAGCCCCTTATCATAACGCTAAGAGGTGCCTCTATAACGTTTATTATTATTTTTATCGACTTAAAAAAAAAAAAAATTTTTTTGTTTTTTTTTTCAGTTCAACAATCTGAAGTTGACCTCCATAAGAGAAGATGCCCCAAATTACAGATCTCTATCTTAATATTGAAGCGTGCCCGTGAATTTTTTAGTTTATTCAAATATTTAATTTGAATTTTTTTTTTTCATTTTAAATAATACGATCTCTCGGTAGTAGACGATTCATAAGACGTAAAAAAAATAGTTTTTACGAAAACAGATTTTATTTGAAAATGAATTCGAATTTTTACGCAATTAAGAATTTGCGTAAAAATTCGAATTCAGTTTCAAATAAAAGCCATTTTCGAAAAAACTATATTTTTTACGTCTTATATATATATATATACATACATATATATACACACACACATATATATATATATATATATATATATATATACATATACATATACATAATATAGAAACACATAACGCGTTCCCAACGAGCTCTTGGGCTCTGGCGCGTCGTCCCACCGCGCCATTCCATTTTCTCTAATCCAGATGTCATTAAAACGGATTTCCTCCGTGTATTAATATGGAAATTAATGCATACCCCGAAGCTCGGAACCTGCCAGCGAGAGAGAGAGAGGGCGAGAGAGGGAGCGAGGGAGAGAGAGACAGAGGAGGGTGGTGAGGTTTCCTCCTCGTGACTGCAACCCCCAACCCCCTCCAGGGGCAGGACGAACGAGGAACCGTATAACCTCGTCCGAGCAACACATACTCACACCCACACACACACACACACACGGACACAATCAGGTTGAAACATATTTTGCCAGGGCTCGAGTGCGGGACCGCACAATGGGTCATCCTCCCTCCTCCCTTGCAACGTCCCCCTCCTCCCCCCCCTCCCCCGTCCGTCCATCGCTGCATCCGCACCGGTTAGTGCGCTACAAATTTTGAGAACGACGCACAACTGACCGCACACGCACTGAGCCCGATTGTTACGGATATGGGGCGCGGGTGGTCCAGTACCTGGTTAGTCCACGGATGGAGTTTGGCCGTGTCCCGTGCTTTTGGAGCGATCATACTGCTACACTCGTACACACGTATCTGCTCGAACCTCTCTCTTTATCTCTCTGTCTGTCTACGCCCCATGCGCTTTCCAACGAACGGTCTCGTGTAACGAGGGCGGTGTAATTATAATGTTGCAGCATTTAACGCAAATATTTACGTCGCTCCGGTGACGAGACCAGAGATACACTCACACACACAAACACACATGCACGAGTGTTGGATTTATAAATGTACGAGCAATCCTCTTACGATTAATTGTGCGACCGCCCAATTCACGTGAATTAGGGCAATTTTGTCGAATCAACGAAATATTGGAAACTGGATTCGTTAGAACGAAAAATTGATAACGTAGGTTATTTGGAAATTTGTTTATTCGGATTGTGGGATGTGATAAGAGAATTGAGAATGAATAGAGGTGTTTATTGGTTTTGAATTGTGATTTTGAAAGCTCGGTTCGGTGAGTTTTTTTTTAAATTTATTATTCTCTTGCAGATGAATATTCGGTAGGGTTTATGTTTCTGGGAAACAATTGGGAGCAAATTTATTTTCGATTGATAATGAATTTTTGGAAATTATATCTTTTAAGCAAATTAAGAATGAGAAGTTCTTCGTTTGCTTGGAATTGCTGTGTAGAAGCTCGATTCGGTGACATTATTATTTTTCTAGTAGACACGAATATTTAACAGTCGTTAATGTTTCTAGAACAACTAACTTTTCATTTTCAATTGATAACAAATTTTTGGGAATTATTTACTCGAGCTGTTGGACGATAAGCAAATTAATGATGAAAATATGTTCATCGATATATAATTCTATTTGGAAGCTTCGTACAATCTTTTCTCAATCCATTTTTCTCTTGCAGATAAATATGTAGCAGTTGTTTATGCTTCTAGACCAACTGACTACTCTTTCATTTTCAATTGATAACAAATTTTCAGAAATTATTTACTCCAGCTGTTGAACGATGAGCAAATTAACGATGAAACCATGTTCATCGATTTCGAATTCTATCAGAAAGCTCTTTACCATCAATTAAATTGTTTTTTTTATTCATCATTTCCCTATCGCACATGAATATGTATCAGTCATTAACATTAAAAAAAAAAACGTTAACGTTTCTGAAAAAACCGACTGCTCCATTATTTTGTTTCTCGTTGAGTGAGCGCTTACATTCACCGAGTAAAGCGAGAAAGCTCAGTGTCGACCAGCTCATCGGGCCTTTTTCTCGCCGGATATTCCATTAAGTCCGTGGCGCCACCGTGGGATGGCGCTCCCGGCGCAAAAAAAAACCCGAAGGCATCAGCGGTTAAAATTGCTTGGCAAACTTTTTCCCAGGCGCTTGTATACCTAATTCAAAAGAAATCTCCGCAAGGTAGATACACGCCCGGTACTAACCAACCCGGCCTGCGTATATACACAGTCAACTTACTTTTTATTATTCTTCGTCGTTTTCCTTTCCATGGTTTTTTTTTCTCCTCGTCTTCTTTCAACACCGCAGCGCCGAGTTTGCGGTTCACGGCCGTTGGGGGGCGCGTCGAGCGTTGCGCCCTCTCACGGGCCGGCCGGTAGTCCGAGCTTTGCATAATACAACAAGCTCTTCGTGCTTGAAGTGCATGTGTTCGCGCAAATTTTTATACCGGGTAACCTTTGTGGAAAAGCAACCGTGAGCCAGTGTGCTCTAGGTGCGGCTATGCAGTTTCGGATTGTCAAACTGTAAGAGTCAAAGCAAGCCTAAGATATACCATCTCCTGATTGAGGCACGTAGTACTTTGATGTGGCATCGTCACGTGTTATGATGTCGATTAGTGAGAGGGAGAGAGAGAAGATGAGAAACAAACGCGCCACGTTGCCATGTCTACTGGATCACGACCAACTCCTCATATAAACTGTATTTTCCCCATGTTTATTTGCTTATTATTATCATCACAGTCTCCTGATCTCTACTGTCAAGTGCTTAAAATGTTATCCGAATATTCAACTTGCAGCTCAAGTGTTTTCATTAAAATCTGACGAGGACTTTTTGTATTGTATCAAATTGAGCGTGATTCTCCGTAAGGCTCTGTGTTAAACGTGTGAAAATAAAAGTGTTGACATATTTTTTCTCGCGCTCCGGAAAGCCATGAAAATTTAACTGAACCATTTTCTTATCGATACCTATAAGTATGCGAAGTTTCATGAAAATCTGACGAGGAACTCTCTTATGGAGAGTACTGCCTTAACGCACGGTGTAATTTCACGACGCATGGATGAGTTTTCGTATCAAACGAGTACGCAAAAAAAAAAAAAACAAGAAAAACGGTTGCAAGCTCCCTTTTAGTTTTTTTGTTGTTTTCAATGTCGTCGAGGTATGCATGCGTCGTTAAAAGAGTATTTTTCACGGAGTAACGCTTTTCAACCGCCGTCTTTATTATGACGTTCTTTGACGGTCGTGCTCACGAATTTCCGCGTGAAACTACGTTTTCACACGTATTCACGAAGACCGAGTGATCCCGACCGTTGCACCCTTCGTCGGTCGCAACTGTGGCTGTTGAAGAAAATAATAATAATAATAATAATAATAAAAGTTTACACGTTAGGAACGAGAAAAAAAAATCTTCGTCTTTTTTCGCATAGGGGATGATCTTGGAAGTACGTAAAATATGTTTGGACAAGATGGATTTAAACAGAATGTCAAATACTGTCCTGTAAACATTATTTTTTTCTCAAGGTTATATGCTTTGAAATTTCAAGGTCATCGATGTGTTTTTTTTTCAATGTTTGTTTTTGCTTCCTCATAAAGGAAGCTTTGTGACGGTGGGAATTTTTTTTTTCGAGATCTTCATGTCACCATGTTCAGAATGTTCCAAAACGTCGAGAAAACACATTTGGAGAAAATGTCCGGATGTATGTATGTGTGTGTGTGTGTGTGTGTGTGTGTGTGTGTGTATGTGTGTAATGGCCTCCCAAAATTCAAACTCGCATAACTCGAGAACGGTTTGAGCTACAGCCCTCAAATTTTGCAGCCATGTGCAGCTCCGAAATCACTTCTTTGACTATGATTTTTGAAATGATTGAAGCTGCGACTCAGATTTTATGTCGTTTTCAAATTCCCAAAAAAAGGGCGTTATCACTCTAGCGATCGCAAATTTTGAGATACTCGTCTAAATAGTTCTTGACAAAGAGATACGTACCCAAGGTTAGTTGGTATTGCATTTGGGCCAAATTCATCAATAAGTTTTGATTTTATGATATTTTGAATTTTTCCACAAATCAAATTTGTCGCTATAACTTTTGTGAACTTTGACCAATCAAGCTCAAACTTCACAAAAGTATAGAAAATCATTCGGCCGTGGTGTATCTCAAATTTGGCGAAGATCAGTTGGATGGTTCGGTTTTGACAGGAATTCAAGTTTTTCGATCGTAGGTAGTGAACGAAGAATCCTTTATGAGGAAGCCAAAACAAAAATGCTTCCTCATAGCGCTCCCATAAGCATCACATTGCTTCCTCATAAAGGATTCTTCGTTCACTACCTACCATTCAGAGGAAGCAAATTGCAATGCTCAACTTGCAGCTTGCTTAAAATTATGAGGAAGCAATTTGCAAGTTTCAACTTGCAGCTTTTTTTTTTTCAATATATCATGGAAGTACGTAAAATATGTTTGAACAACATGGATTTGAACAGAATATAAAATACTGTCCTGTAAACATTATTCTTCGCTCAAGGTTACAAGCTTTGATATTTCAAGGTCATTAATGTACATATATATATTTTTTTCAATGCGATTGGATGTTTGTTTTTGTCACAGCGTGACAGTCGAGGCTGACACATCATTCCGATGAATTGTCATATACAATGACCTTCGCGTGACCTCGAGCATGGGGAAATCGAGCCGCGATACGAAATGGCGCAAAGGTTTAAATCGCGTAGAAACGGAACAAAATATAGTCTCGTAGTGTCCAGACTCGTTAGTGTCTGACTTCTCACACGAGAAGTCTGATCGATCAAAAGCTCACTTCTCACGAAAGCTCATCGATTAAAATCCACACTTGTGTACAAATGAGCCTCACAAGTAAATCTTCCCCCAACGTTAGGCAAAGACGTTTTGATGCTTCCCGGTCCCAGTTCGAGCCATTAGCGAGGTCGACCTTTCCTTCAGTATGTTCACGTTTGTGCGTTGCACCAAGAACTCGGAATCCCCGTACGTGAGGACGTGCTTTTACAGTCAGCGATATTGCCCCGTCGAGAACAACGGTGAATTCGTCAGAGTCGCGGGCCGCTAGGGGGCGCTTTGCCGTGCAAAGCATCAAATGGATGAACGGAAAAATGGTTGGATGGAAAGCTGGTAAAGCTATTCCGTATATATACGAGATATTTCTTTTTTTTTGCTGCTTAGTTGTGTATTTTTCTTTCTTTATGCTCTTGTTTCTCTTTTCCCCAACGCTTTTCGGTCTTAACGTTGAAGAAAGTCCCGAAGAAGGGTGCGCAATACTGTACCAAAGGTTTACCGGGGGCACCCAGTTGATAGCCACGTTAGCCCCCCCCCCCTTCGCCACTTAGCAGCCCCGATAGAACCCCACGGGCTTCGTTCTCTCGCCACCGCCGCAAACCACACTAGTTTCTCTTCTTCTCGCTTTTCCGACGATGTCTCTCTTTATCTGCTACTCCCCTATCTCGGCTACACACCGGCTTTCGTGAGCTTTTTTAAAAGCTTCGCTGATTGAAATTTATGTGCTGCACTGCGGTGCTCTTCTTTCTCTCTCTCTCTTGCTATTTCTCTCTCTCTCTCTCTCTCTCTCTCTCTCTCTCTCTCTCTCTCTCTCTCTCTCTCTCTCTAGCTGTGTGCTTTACGCACATGCTCGACCTACGTATGTACGCCATTTTATTTTATTGCTTCTCGCATAGTTTTTGTTTTTTTCTTTCCTCGTTTCGTCTCTCCTTTCTTCTCTTTTTCATGTCTTTCTTCGGGTTTTATCTCGCTGAAGGGTCTTTTTCACATATGGAAAAGATGGTGAATCTGAGGATTAACTTTCGAACCCACACGGGAAATGTTTTTTTTTTTGTTTGTTTCTGTTGGATTTGAGGCGGAGATTCGTTACCGAGACGCAGACACATCGTCGCAACTTGGCAAAGTTCACTCGGGGCGTTTCCGGTAATCCATTTATTTTCTTCAATTAGCTGTTGAAGGGATTTGAGCGATGCGGGGGCTTGCTTGGGTAAAATGTCTGACCTGATTTATGGAACAGAAATAATAACGATAATTATGATTATAATAATAATAACGATCTTGATGAAAATGAATCACCGACTTGTGCGTCGGAATTTTTTAATAACTATTCTTTGCATTTTTTTTGTAATTTTTCGTGATTCTTGAATATTAAAAATGTAATGAAATAATTAGGAAACGTTGTTTATTGAGAGGAAAATTAAAATTTTGGCTTTGCCGTGAGAGAATGATGGTGTGGATTGTAAAATAATTTTTTTATGTTAACGCGGACCGAGAAAATGCAATTTTTATGGAACTTATGGAATTAAAATGCAAAGATGAATTTAAACGGATAACAACATTGTCGTATTCGCTTATCATTTTACTCATTGCAATTGGGGTTTGAATTTTCGTTGAAGACACAGTCGACGAATTTTTAATGCATGAGAAAAGAAGACGATAACAAAAGTGGCGCGCGGGGAAACCTTCCAAATGAACATTTTATACGAAAGGGGGTGTTTTTTTTTTTTACCGGGACTTTCTATGAATATTTGCCGCGATCCGTGATAGGGGGTTGAGGCCGGGGGATCGAGGGAAAAACCATCCACGACACATAACCTCCATAACGGCCTGCCTTCATCGATTTATTATTATTATTATTATATTTTTTTATCAGCCATCGAAGCCCGTTGTTCGCACGTTAATCCGAAAAGTCCATATCGATGCTGAAAAAAAACGGCCTTAGCATCATACAACGCGTAGTTTTGAGTATCGTGATCGTGTGCCCCCTTCCCCCATGTTGAGCCAATGCTCCGCACGGAGAACTCCGATAGCCATTGGCCAGCCACGCTCGCTCGTCGCTTTTTCAAAGCTTCGCTGATTGAAATTTATTAACGAAATTGTGGCTACCCCGGATTTTTTGTTTTTGATTTTTTTAACTTCACGATTATAGGGAAGTTATTGTGATGACCCCGAAAATCGAAAATCGTTTTTTTTTGCAGATCTTCGCGTTTCGAGGTCATTGGGTTCATTTGAGCCTATTTTGAGCAAAATGTTTGTGTGTGTGTGTGTGTGTGTGTGTGCGTATGTACGTACGTACGTACGTATGTGATCAATTTTTCGTTAACGTTTTCTCCAAAACTAATGAAGCGATCGGGATGATCGATGATGCAATCGATGTGTCTCACCGGAACTTAGAGCTGATTAGATTTTGGTCCAGATCGGTCAAGTAGTTTTTTAGTTTTTTAGCAAAAATCATAATTTAAGAACGGAATTTACACTGGAGGGTAGCAATTCGCAAGTGGCTACTGAGTGGCAATAATATAAATATGGTGTTGTTGTTGTTGTTGTTGTTGTTGTTGTTGTTGTTGTTGTTGTTGTTGTTGTTGTTGTTGTGTTTTTTTTTTTTTTCGTTACCGTAAATGAGGCATGGAATTTGTGGATAAAAATTCTGGCACTCCACTTGGGAAAAATAATGTTTGCTTTCGTCATTCTTAAAGGTTTAGGTGTGCAAAAGTTTGTAGTGAACGAATTTTCATTCTTAGTCGGAACGAAAAAAAGTTATGGGACTTCAAAAAATGCTTATCCCCCCAAATTTGAAGAAACTCGAATATATTTAGACTCGCGAATCGGGAAGTTACTTGTGCGGCCCGTGAAGGGTCACACACAAAATAAACATGAATAGCTATGGGCATTACTAGCCATATGCACTACTAACCATGGGCACTACTAACCATGGGCATTACTAACCATGGGCACTACTATAGTTTAAACATAATTCACCAGGTATTGTTGAAAGCTTTTTTTTGATAATTATTAATTTTACAGCAAGAAATTAGCTGATTTTTATAGAGAAAATCGGTTTTTTGCTTCCAAGTGCTACGAAAAAATCAAAAATCAAAAAATAAGAAAATCCCCTAGTGATTACCTCGAGAAATATCTTCTTTAACGAATGCATTTTGATTTTTTTGTTTCAGATGATTCTTTTGCGAGTTATGATATAAACACCGCAAAGCAAATTTTTTTCGGGGCGCCTCCGGAGATTCACTGTCACCCGTTTAATTTTTCAATATTTTGGAATGAAAATTTCGGAAAATATTGTTCAAATCCTGTATTATTATATAAAAATTGATTGAATAAATTTACATTATTTGTATCACCAGAAAAAAAATCTCAAAAACATCCTACATTTCCACCGAATTAATCTTACCCCGTCGTTAATATTTCATAATACAAACAATTTTTTTTCCTAAATACAAGCAAACGAAAAAAAAATGTACAGAGTTCGCGGCCGAAGATGTAAAGGTTTCGGGACGGTGAGGGAAGCTACGATACGCATTCCAGAACGTTGAGAAAAATGAAATAAAAAGTTCGCAGCGAACAACGGCGATGAAGAACCATTGAGAAAAGAGATAAAATAATAAAAAAAAAAAACCATGAAAAATAAAAACGTAGCAAAGCCGCGGCAGCATAGTTGCGGGAGAGCATCAGCCTCTCGCCAAAATTGATGCTACGCTTGGCGGTTGATCGCCGCGAAGAACCCAGCCAACTTCGATTCCCAATTTTATATAACGTATTTATATACCGGGCATTCCATGCCATTTCGATCAAATTCAGGGCGATCATTCTTCAGATCGTTTTCCAAATTTTTCATTCGAAAGTACTCGTAGAAAAAAACGCACCCAATTTCTTTCAAATTTTTTCAAACTTAATTTTTTGAGATATATTTAATAATAAAAAAAAACGTTTTATTTTTTTTCACCTGAAAAAATTGCCAAAATTCTTACAAATCATAAAGAAAAAGTAGTTTCGAAAGCTCCATCTTGCAATAGCGTTTGAAAATTTCTTCATACAATTTGCAAGAATTTTGTGAATTTTTTCGGGTGAAAAAGAAAATGAACTTTTTTTTTTTAAATATATCTCAAAAAAGAAATGAAAAAATTTGAAAAAAATTGGGTGCTTTTTTTCGGATGAGTAGTTTCGAATAAAAACATTTTTGAGAACGATTTGAAAAATGATTTTACAGAACTTGATAGAAGTGGCATGGAATGCCCCATACGTGGATACATATGAGAATGGGGGAGGGCATATATGTATACACTTCGGGGTTTATAGGTGTACGGGAAGGAAGCGAGGCAACGAGGATGGGCCACTATCAGCCAGACAGCTGGCTCGCTCGCAAGCCGCCCGAACGCAATGGGGTAAACCTCCCCCCCCCTCCTTCCCATGAAGAGCGGAAGGGTTAATATACCGATGTTACAGTGCCAAGAACTCAAGTGGCGTAAAATCTTTCTCCGTTAACGCGGAAATTACCATGGGCTCGCGCGAAGAGCCAAAAGAAAACGTATAAACAAAAAAAAAAACACAAAGATAAACGAATAATGTACAAACATGAATTCTTGCATTCAAAAATAAGTAAATAAAAAAATAACAATAATATTGCTTGGACCTCGGAATTTTTTTTCAAAAAAAAAAAAAAAACAAAACAAATAAACAATAATTATTCGGGTGACGATGGGTCGTGGTTGTGAGTGCTTTGAGTGGCTCACTCATTCGTCAGGGGTGTGTGTGTGTGACAGGGCAGATCATGAAGAACTGCCGATCCAGCCGGGCAATACCAATACCAAATATATCTATACCAACATACGCGACCATCACATAAACAAAAAATATACAAACCCATATTCATCTTTATATATATATATATGTATATATTAGGGTGGTTATTAAGAAAAAGGTACCCCTACCCACCTTCCAAATGATTCTAGACAATTAAAAAGGAATCTTCATATTTCATTCCGATTTTTAAGTTTACCGTCTGCATTGCCTGAATTCATTTGAAAGTTTTTAAAATCATTTTTTTTTTCCCCAAAAAGGGTCGGGAAAAAAAATCTATAAAAAATTATATATCGTAGACAATTATACCACATTAAAATACCAACAAAATGTTGGCAGCTAACCGGCGAACATAACCCAAAAAATAATGATAAAAATAATTTTTTTTTTTTCTAGGTTATCTTTGACGGATTCCTACCAATATTTGTCGGGTGTTCTCGTGTTATAGTTCATTTATAATAAACATGTCATTCCGATTTTTTTTCGCCACTGTTTTCGAGTTTAACACGAATGAATGAATCATGAATGATTCCAAAAACTTTCAAATGAATTCACCCGATGCAGAGGATAAATTCAACAAATCGTGAGAAAAAAAATGAAAATTCCGTTTTTCATGGCCCAGAATCATTCAAAAGTTGGGTAAAAAGCAATACTTTTTTTTAGGCCGAATAAGAACCAGTTTCATATATATATACACATATATATATCGCGACAGAGTATATGCTCCATTTTAGCCAATTTCTCTCCGACCTGATAGATTTGCGCTCGCACATCGAAACCTCCGCTAGGGGCACCTACTACGCCCTCGGTACCCCCCTCCCCCCTCACCTCCCTCGCACCCCCGACCACCCTCTCCGCGACTGCCGGGCGACCCCTTTCCGCCATCGAAACGCTCGGGCGTTATATTTACGTGTTCGGGAAAACGTTGATTAACGACCGCTCGATTCCAGGCCAGGACGGATCGTCGATCTTTTAGTTTGACGCATATTACGCGGCCAATTGTTAGGGCACCTCTCTCTCCCTCACTCTTTCTCTCTCTCTCTTCCGCACACGCTAACCCCCTTTAAACTCCGCAGGCGAGCTTTGGCGACCCTCTTTCTCGGACTCCCGGGTTCTTCGTAACCGGTCGACTAACCCCCTCGTTACTCTCTCGCAAGCTCCAACGGAACCACCCGTCGAAAGCTCGTTTGCGTCATTTTCCTCAACCCCCACCGCGACTACCCGTCGTGGCTCTTCCAGCCGCCCTCCCCAGAGCCTCGAGAGTTCTCTTTGTGTGCGCTCGAGAGCAACCCCGCGAGAGAACTTAATCACGGTCCGTGGCGAAAAGACGATTATACGAAAGGAGAGCCGAATCGAGACGTCGCACGTGGAAAGGAGCGGGCGAATGGATATAGCTAAGGTTGAGGGTCCACAGCCGGATGGAAGGGGCGTCGACGAAAAAAAGGCAAAAGAGATGTGACCCGGCCAGTCGAGACAAAGCCTCCAACGACGACGACGAGAATCGTTTCTCGCGGTTGACGGACCCGATCCTGGAATAACGTCGATCAACCTAGGAGACTTTCCCCCGCGCGTCGAAGTGATCAACAATCCCATTGAACCGGGGGAAATTATATTTTTCGTCTGCCATATCGCGAACAATATCGATTGGCAACGCGGGCAAATCAATTTGCGAAAACCTCGCAGGATAGTTCGTCGGTGGATGGAACTGAAACTCGGGGAGGCCAGGCTGAGGAGGGGGGGGGGATGATTTCGCGCACGGACATTCGGGCACTGAATAACCCGATGATTGATGAATGAACCGAAAACGACTGGTACACGCATCGTTGATGCAACTCACACGCCAGTTTACTAACGAGAGTGCGGAATATTGATGGATGAAAAAGCATCGACGAGAGCGGTGCTCCAATGTGCGAGAAGATGTGAAAATAAAAAAAGGAAAAGTGAAAATCGAACAAACGGGGTGTATATTACGTTTGGAAAAAGCTGGAACTTTGATTATGGGATTGATGACCGCCGGGCGTGTGTTAGATGTGTCCAGGTGTGGAAGTTCTAAACTGGTAGCAGCCTGACGGATGTTATGAGTTTCCCATTTGAGAGTCTCGCTTGGGTCAGGTTGCCCGATGTCAGTTTGCCCTGTAGCAGTCTGCCTTTATCCTCAGCAGAGTCTTCCCTAGCAGTGTCTTTCTTTCCACCGGCTTTCCTGCATTTTGGTCCAGCTATGCGCCGCATCGACGGACAACCATGAGTCCATGAGAGAGGCAGCGCTATCGGGGTTCGCTGAGGTGCGAGAGAGAACAAGGCGAAACATCTGGAACATGATCGAAATCTCGAATTTTTCCTGACGTTCGTGAATCCGTAGACTGTTCCAAACACGAAAATCCACTTTTGACAGTGATGACGTTGTTTTGTCTAAGCGGAGGGCGCTTTATTGATGTTATTCAAGAAAAATTTGCTGGGATCTGTCGATTTCGCGTTCAGGTGTGTCGTTCAGGTGTGTGACGTCTAGCCTTTCGGCAGATCATCTGAAACACATGCAAAAAAAGGAAGTAGTGAAAAAAACTTTCGGTAGATCATCTGAAACGTGTGATCTGCCGAAGATCTGGTAGATCAACCCTGGAATATCCGTTTTATCCCTGGATTCGTTGCAACTCGGTTATATCGAGTTTCTTCGCAGGATAATCTCGACTCGACGAGTTAGCCGGATGCTGGAGCGACAAACGAACTTGTCCCAAACGGATTTTAACACGCGGCCACGATGAGTCTTCGAAGAATCGAGTTTCCTGCTCGGTCGCAAAATTTCGTAGTTTGGATTTTCCGCGTGAAACACGAACGAAAACTTGTCCATGGATTTACGGGTGTTAAATGCGGATAACGAAGCGTCGGAGTCATCGATGGATGGGAGCGCGAAAACGCCAGAGGCGTAGCGTCACCACCACCGTAAAATCAGCAAACTCGATTATAATTGTGTTATCGGATTATACGATTTTATCCTCGTGTACAGCGGGGTTGTAAACGTTGTTTTTTTTGTTTTTCTTTTATCAAACATTTTTGCTTCCTCATTGGGGAAGCTTTGTTTTCGTGAGAAATCGTTTTTTTTTTTTTTTTTTTTTTTTTTTTTTTTTTTTTTTTTTTTTCGAGATGGCTTCCTTATCATTTTACACATTTGCCAAAGTTTCTTCTATGGGGAAGCCGAAATTGATAGACACATATATTTTGTGGTGTAGTTTCTTATGATACGCATCTCTTTCCGATTTTTTTTTTCGCCACCGTTTTCGTGTTATGGTAGTACCCTCGATAAAAAAGTTCCTCGTCAGATTTTCATGAAACTTGGCATACTTATAGGTATTGATAAGAAAAAGGTTCAGTTAAATTTTTATGGCTTTCCGGAGCGCGAGAAAAAATATATCAACACTTTTATTTTCACACGTTTAACGTGGAGCCTTATGGAGAATCACGCTCAATTTGATATAATACAAAAAGTCCTCGTCAGATTTAAATGAAAACACTTGAGCTGCAAGTTGAATATTCGGACAACATTTTGGGCACTTGACAGTAGAGATCAGGAGACTGTAATGATAATAAAAAGCAAATAAACATCGGGAAAATACAGTTTATATCGGGAGTTGGTCGTGATCCAGTAGACATGACAACGTTGCGCGTTTGTTTCCCATCTTCTTTCTCTCTCTCTCACTAATCGACATCATAACACGCGACGTTGCCACATCAAAGTACTACGTGCCTCAATCAGGAAATCGTATATCTTAGGCTTGCTTTGACACTTACAGAATCGAGGATACCACCTTGATCTCGGAAATAACACAAAAATGATTTTAAAAACTTTTAAGTGAATCGAGGCAATGCGGATGGTGAATTTTACAGTCGGAAAGGTTATGAAAATTTCTTCTTCATGATCTAGAACCATTTGGAAGGTGGAGAGCGATACTTTTGTTTTATCAGGCCAAATAAGAACCACCCGAATATATATTTGTACATAATGTATACATATTGGAGTTGACTGGCAGATGGATGCGGCGTTATCGTGTACGGCACAGTGCGGAGAAAGCCGGAGGTTAAAGCACTATGGGACCCTCTCGAGGAAACCCGATTTGGCCGATGGCCTGGACGCGCTAATGGTCGACAGTGAAGAAACAAAAAAAAAAAAAAAAAAAAAACGAAAGGATAAAATAAAAAAATATAAAAAATAAAAACAAAAATCATAAATACAACAGACCGGGGATGAACGATAAAAAAAATGAGGGTGGAAATCAAAGCCAAGTGGGAAAACGGGGACGAACAAACGGTTATAATAACTATCCGAAATGTTTCTTCTTCTTCTTCTTCTTCTTCTTCTTCTTCTTCGTCTTCTTCATCATCGTCTTCTTCGTCTTCGAGATAAAACCGTATAATTTTTTCTCCTCTCTCGAGAATGTCCGCCCTCATAACAATCTCGTTTACTCGAGTTCTTTCATCTTTGTGAATTTCCCGGGTTTATAATTGAATAAATGTAATTCAAATGTGCGACCCTCGAGCGAGGATCTGCGGCTTGTGGAACAGCGATTGTCGTGAAAGGTGTGCAGATATTTCTCGGACCGGAGGGTTTGGGGTCTCTCGTTGAGTAAATATCGCGACGGATTCGTGTAAATAAATTATTACGACCACGCTGAGATCCGTTTCTACGACGCTGCACTCTTATATATACAGGGTGTCCCAAAAATTCACCCACGTGAGATATACCGAAGAGAGCATCGTCGCTACTTGAAACGGAGGCACGTTTCGTCGATCGTAAAAATCCCAAAGTCGGAGGTCGATCATTTTTTTTAAAACCAATACATTTTTTCTTTTGGGTTTTACCACACGAACATTTTTCAACCACAACCAATTACACACCCAAATTATTATTTCCAGCAAGATCGGCGACTCCATTGAAATCCTGTAATTTCCAGATATTCATATATAAAAAAAAAAAAAAATAAATAAGAAAACCGTTTCACTTCAAAATTTTTCCGAGTCATCTTCCCGGACATGATCTGCCCCTGAAGCCGACGAGCCACGACTTCCAGGTCAACTATCCATTTCTTCAAAATTGATTCCACATCGATACGCAATTTCCACAGCAATATCACGATCATAATAAAACAAAACAAAAGAAAAAAATAAAATAAAAAATAAATAAAAATCAGGCAACGACACCGAACCCAACCAACGACGTAAAAATCCTCACAAATACATTCCACCCTGCTCACAAACTCACCAATCACGATTCATTGCCCCGGACAACGATTGTTTTCAGACACGAGGGTCATTATTCCCGGTATTAGCGTTAATCAAATAAATGTAATTCAAACGTTCGTCCTCTACGGAGAATCTCCAACCGGGGGTGGGCTGAGGGGGGGTGGATAAAGGTATCCAACGAGAAATGAGTGCAGTTCGTGGAAACGAAGCGTTGAAAGAAAGAAAAAACAAGCAAAAAAAAACAAATAAAAGACAAAAAAAAATCTCGACATCGTTGGAAGCTCGGACTGAGTAAATAAGATGACTGTGGCGGGGCGGGGGGGGGGGGGGGGGGTAGGATGGTGCAACCCGGTGCGGGGTCAGGGGTGGGAAAGTGGGACTGTGCTGGGATATCTCCACTCCAAGTATTTTTCTTCTTTCTTACGCGCCCAACCTTCGCTCCCCCACCCCCCGAACCTCGTGTACCTACCCCCCGCTTTCACCCCCACGCCGCGTTTCCCGCCGTCTCTTTATCTCACTCTCGCGCCCCTAACACGCTTCATCGCCGCTACTCAGGCTATTTCTATACGCTGTCGCTGTGTGTAACACACACTGTTGAATTTTACGAAAGAAAAGAATGAAATAAAGAGAACGTGCAACTGAGTTTTCCACAGCTATATATATATGGATGTATGTATGTATGTACTCGAAGCTCGTCTTGTTTCCAACGTCTCATCTCCAATCAAGGAGTTACCCTTTCTCTATCGCTCGAAAAATACATAAATATATATATATATATATATATGTCTATGTATAGATGAAGAAGAGATGGCGAATTTACTCTGCGCCCATTGGATAGCTATAGATATATATATATATAGATACATAAAAATATATATCTCCATATATATATATATATATATTGGACATCCGAGTGTGCTGTGAGGTGAGAGCCATAGATAACCCGGGGCATCGAGACGGTACGTGGTGGGAATCAGGCCACACAGAAGAGTTACACCCTCGTAACGAGAAGCAAACCCCATCGTATGGTTTTTTTTTTTTTCATTTTTTTTTTTTTTTTCATTTTTTCAATGAACGAAAGTGCGGCCATTTGGAAAAACAAACTTTACGACAGCGTTGGATTTTCACGTTTTCGAATGGATCGTCGGGGGTCGTTACGAAAGGGTGAAATTGTCAAAGTGCTGGTGTTTTTTTTTTTTTTTTTTTTTTTTTTTTTTCGGGGGATGGTCATCGATACCTTTTGATCCTTCTGCCAGATGCATTGGCCCTGCTTGGCGAGGACTCGACACACGAGCTTCGCATCCTGGCCCGGATTCACTTCCGTGTACTGCGGTGTTTCCTCGAAATTTTGAATCCCGTGACAAACTGAAACCAAAAAAATTTGTTGGTGAATTTTTTTGGGTGGGATGTGGATTTTGTGGATGAAAAAAAAAAAAAAAAAAAAAAAAATCTTACGTGCCGAACATCTTCTAAAGTGCATTTGAGAAGACCTACCAAAAGACACTCCACGCGATGGGTGAGCAAAAACAAATTTCGAGTTAACTTTTTAATCTGTGGGAGTTTTTTTGTTTTTTTTTTATGTTGCCATTTCCGTTTTTGGGTAATTGATCTATTTCTGTGTATGAAATTTAATCGTTAATCGGTACACAAATGAGAGAATGGAAGGATAGTGACATACAGACAGACGGACGGATTAAACTAAAACCATAAAAGTTCTTGGACTTTTATTGAATCCTAAAAAACGGGGTTTTTCGCTCAATCTTGACAGATGTATTTTATTTATAGTAGTTTATAGAGCAACGGTGTCTTCGAGGGTGAGCTTTCGTTTGCTGGCTGACGGATCTGAGAAATTGAAAGCACTTGGTGCTCTCGATACTGCGGAATTAATTACGGACGGGTGCGAGAGAGAGAGAGAGAGAGAGGTCAATGCTTCCAACCAAATCCATTACTCCACGACACGATACTCTGTTGGAATATCCCATTGGTATATACGTGGATAATGAATCGCTTATTCCAGCCTGGAAAGTTGTGTACAGACGGTTTGTAATTATTTCGATAGCATATATAAAGCACTATTATCGATGTACAGGGTGCATCAAAACGTACAATCGGTCTTACACTTTCGTCAATAGAATATTTATCTTATATCAACTTCTTATAATCACTTTCTTATATTTACTTAATATTATTTTTGTTGTTTATTATTTTGAAATTCAATCCACAGCGCGGACATCAAAGGATACAGTCAATTCCACGTTTCAGTCGATAGAACACTTTTGAACTCGTGATTTCTCATTATTTCGAAATTTGATCCAAAGTTAGGGAAAAGTAAAAAAAGTAAAAAAAAATATTTTTTATAAATATCATTTTAATATTATGTTTGCTATTTTTTATCGAATTGGGATATCTACATTTTAATATTTTATTCGGTTCAATTCAAATGTAATTGAAACGGATCATTTTGATTCATTTAACGCGATTGAAAGGTTCGAAAAATCAAATAGTTGAAAAAAAAAAAAATAGAAAAATAGAAAAAGTTGAAGCTTGAAAAATGTGAGTTTGATGAAAACTTTTTTAATCACCCGGTAATTGAAACGGATCATTTTGATTGATCTTACGCGATTCAAAGGTTCGAGAAATCAATTGTTGAAAAAAAAAGAAAAAAAAATAGAAAAAAATTGAAGATTGAAAAATTTCAGTTTGACGAAAACTTTTTGAACACCCGGTATATCGCACGGATTTCTGTGATTCACGGGGCGAGAGAATTCGAAGCCCCGGACGTGACGACGATTGACGGGGACGCCGATCTCGATTAGAAATAATCCTGGGCATTCAATTAACTATGCGCCGGTCCAGCTTGGCAATCATGCCACCAGGTCGCGATACCATCTGTCCGACAGAGCGAATGAAAAGAAAAAAAAACACAATTTTTCAAACCCCACGAGCCCCGTTAAAATATATTTACCAAAGGTCTGCCTCTGTGCTTCGAATGACTCGAATGACTTGAAAAAAAAAATTCCGTTATCAAGTTTCAAATTGGAGCTTTTTAAATCGACAGAGGCTTATAATCGAAAAATTCGAATTCCGAATTTTTCGATTATAATGAATTGTCAAATCCGAACCATTCAACCGATCTCCGCCAAATTTGATCCACATCACGGCCGAATGATGTTCTATACTTCTGTAAAGTTGGAGCTCGATTGGTCTGAGTTAACGAAATTTATAGCGACAAATTTGATTTTTAGGAAAAATTCGAAATATCATAAAATCAAAACTTATCGATGGATTTGGCCCAAATGCAATACCAACAAACCTCGGGTACATATCTCTTCGTCATCAACTATCTAGACAAGTATCTCAAAATTTGCGGTCGCTAAGTTGATAACGCCCTTTTTTGGGATTTTGGAAACGACATGAAATCCGAGTCGCAGCTTGAATCATCGCGAAAATTAGAGACAAAGAAGGGATTGTGGAGCTGCACATGTCTGCAAAATTTTGGGGCTGTAGCTAAAACCGTTCTCGAGTTATACACGTTTCAATTTTGTGGAGGCCATTACACACACACACACACACACACCCACCCATACATCTTCACATTCTGTCCAAATGTGATTTCACGACGTTTTGCAACATTGTGAACATGATGACACGAAGATCCCGAAAAAAAAAAATTCCCACCGTCACACAGCTTCCTCTATGAGGAATCAGAATAATCAATTTTCATATATCTGGCGTTTTGTCTTTCAAGCCCACAATACTGACTCACTGTGTCACGTACGTAGTTCACGATTATTCAATGCACCGACGCCGCTCGATGGTTCGATTAATTTTGAATACAATTCGAGACGACTGATATCATTCGGTTATTCGACACCGTTGCTAATGGTCTCGCCAGTTGTTGAGCCAGATTATTCGGCGGAGCTTGCCCTGGGCCGAGTACCACATTCGGTCCGATCGCAGCCACACAGCATCCAGGGCAATGCATTTATTTCGCAGGTGCGTAACCAAGGACCATCAGCTTCACCCAGTTTCATCTTTGTACATATGTATGGGTTATATATACACACATGAATATATATATATATATATATATACATATATATACATATATATATATATATATATACATATATATATATACGAGCTTAAATATATATAAGCTCATGCAACAGGAGAGAATTCCATGAATTTTCGAAGAACGACTGAATTAACTCGCTGCCACTTCGTTTAATGGTTAGCAACGGACGACTGTACATTGGGACTGCAATAGCTCACAGACTTCGTCGTAGAAATCACGTAACAACAAAAAACGTGATGCATCGTAAGCTTGCATTGTGCAGTGGCATAATATTCATGAACTTCGTCAAACATTTTTTTTAAATCTTGCAAATGGAAAAAAAAAACAAAAGCTAAAAGGATGAGGAAAAACACATTGAAAAGACGTTAATTGTGATGAGGGATAAGGTTTTTTTGAATTCTACTTTTTTTAGGACTTCGTGCCTCGAATGAAAAAAAAATGGAACCCTTGTGGAATGACTCGTGCTTTCATAGATGTCTAGAAATTAATTTCACAAATTAATTTCTTCTTCTTCCGTTTTTCACAACGAAAAACATAAGTGACACGGAACCCTCTGGGCTCGAGTCGTACTAGCACTTGACTCGTTTTTCAATTTTCTTACATGAAAATTTGTGCTGCCTGAAAAAATAATTATAATTTATCCATAAGATAATTTTAAAGTTTCCGAAAAGTTTTTTTCGTAAAAATCCAACACCGATAACATTGAGGATTCCATGAAATCGTATGGGTACCTAAAATTTGCGTTTTCGTCATATTTTTAACGTTCGAAATTTTTCTTCAAAACTTTTTTAAAGTTTGTCAAAACGATTGACGAAGGAAATTGTGGGGGAAATAATAACGATCGGTTTAACGCTATAGCGAACCAGTCGTTGGTTTGCAAAATACAAAGTGGGTTTGTGTTCCAGCGGGATGTGAAACTCGGACAATTCGGAAAAATTTACGAGATAAACTTGGGGACAACAAGTTGTGCCATGGCCCAGCCACGAAAATGACTTTCCAGAGGATGGTCATGTAGATTTTTTATGCAGCTTCATTTTCCATGTAACTATGTGCAATTCGTATCTCCGGTTCACGAACACGAATAAAAAAACACAAATTCAGTTGAAAATCTGTGAATTTATCAGATGTGACGAATTGACTGTTGAAACTTTGATGAGCATGTTGTTAAATTTTGCAAATTAAAAAAAAAAGCTGCAAGTTGAAACTTGCAATTTGCTTTCTCTGAGTTGTAAGTAGTGAACGAAGATTCCTTTATGAAGAAGCAAGAATGAGGGAGCTATGACGGAGCACTTATCTTTTGGCTTCCTCATAAAGGAATCTTCGTTCCTTACTTACAACTCAGAGGAAGCAAATTGCAAGTTTCAACTTGCAGCTTTTTCATTTCTAATCGATCATAGTATTCGATATTCGAATGTTATTCAAACTTAGGAACTGAAAAAGTGTTCAGATTTACAAAAACTGCGTCCACGTCGCGAGTTCCGGTTCAATTAGAGCAGCTCGTTCATTCTACTGTTTATTGACACTATACCGTATATAAAATAAAGTTTTATAAAATTTGAACGCGTCGTTCAATGTCTACCAAATTTGCTTACGAATAGAGGTGAACGTTAGCTTATGAACGTCTATAAATTTCACCACGGTCCGTCAATTATTTTTGAATTTGCAAAGGTTAGAACTTCAAAATTTCCAATTGCTCTAAAATGCGATCCGATTGGCCGATCTTCGCCAAATTTAATATGTATCACAGCTTAATGATATTCCATAGTTGTAGAGAATTTGAATCCGATTGATTGAAGTTAACGACAAATAAAGCGACAAAGTTCATTTTTTGAAAAATTCAAAATATCATAAAATCAGAACTTCTCGACGGATTCGGCTCAAATGCAATACCATACCTCCTTAGGTATAATTCTATATTTGAAGAACTATTTAGACGAATATCTCAAAATTTGCGGACGCTACAGTGGTAACAGACATTTTTTGAAAATTTCAAAACGCTGTAAAATTCGAACGGATGCGTCGATTAATGCAAAAATTATACAGGACATAGAGATTGTATGACTCCACATGCGTGCAAAATCTGAGCGCTGTAGCTTAAGGTAGTAACGCACAAACCGTAAGAGTCAAAGCAAGCCTAAAGCTATACCATCTCCAAATGAGTTACGTAGTACCTGTGTGTGACAAAGACGCGTGGTATGATGTCGATTAGAGAGAAAGAGAGAGAGACGATATTTTCCGATGTTTATTTGCTTATTATTCTCGTCACAGTCTGTTGATCTTTACGGTCAAGTGCCCAAAATGTTGCCCGAATATTAAACTTGCAGCTCGAAGTGTTTTCATTAAAATCTGACGGCAACTTTTTGTATTATATCAAATTTAGCGTGTTTTTCCATAAGGCTCAATGTTAAACGTGAAAAAATTAAAGTGTTGATATCTTTTTTCTCGTGCTCCGGAGGGCCATAAAAATTTAACTGGGCCTTTTTCTCATCAATACCCATAAGTATGCCAAGTTTCATGAAAATCGGACGGTAAAGTCTCCTATGTGCGTTACTACCTTAAGCCGTTCTCGAGTTATAGACATTTGAATTTTGGACGGTCGATCCACACACACACACATACATACACACACACACACACACACACACATACATCCGGACATTTTCTACAAATGTAATTTCTGGATGTTTTAGGTCATTTTGAACCTATTGACATTAAGATCTCGAAAAAAAAATTTCGGACCATCACAAAGCTTCCTTTATGAGGAAGCAAAAGAGACACAAATACCACCACGAAGAAGGAAAATACGTTGGGCGACGTTGATTATCACGAGGGAAAAATGTTTTTTGAAATCCATTTTTCGTTTTCAAATTCTTCATCACAGTTAATAAATATAGAAAAATTATATACATTTTATTTATAAAATAATTTTAATGGTTGAACAAAGTTTCGGTGGTGGTATTCAACAGCTTGAACCCGTAATTTTGCTTCTGAAATAGTCACTATCCCAAAATCCAACAAAATAGTGGACCTCTGAACTTTTTTCTCAAATTTTGAGTATTGTGAAAAAAAAAAAGATTTTTATCTCAGATACATAACTCGTTTCATGCCAATTGAATTGACCTTTTTTTAATTTGTTATCAACGTGGTTGGAAAATGCATTTTTGAAAAAAAAAAAA